>JAODVO010000021.1:22119785-22131737 GCA_025400055.1 Notarius lentiginosus
CTTTTTTTTTTTTCTCCTCCTCTCTCTCCCCTCGTTATTCTGTATTTTTTTTCCCTGTCTTCCTGTCCTGTCTACCCTATGTCAATTGTATGTATGTATATGTACGGACAGGTAGACAGCTAATTTCGCTGGTACATGTGACTAGTGACAAAGGGCTCATCATATCTTCCAGGTTATTTGTACAAGCAAGGGGGGGGGGAGGGAACCCACATGACTACTGCACATTTAAATCTGTTTTCGATGCATCATTACGTACACAAGAATTTTATGTGGGTATTCAAGCTGACTTACATGAACGTCTCCTATAGATGTTACAAGAAACAAAAACCGGGTACTTACAGACCAGGTGCCCAGCAAGTTGACCAGGAAGTTGCCACTGAAGCGAGTGGACAGCATCTGAGAGATGACGTACAGGTTGGACACCAGAGCAGACTGTAGGATGATGGGAATGTTAGAGGTGTAGAAAAGCTTGATGGGGTACGTATTGTACTGTCCACGATAACGTGCAGACTTGATGGGCAGATCAACTCTGAAGCCCTGATGGAGAAACAGACGAGACACCACTTTAGATGTATAATTAGACCAGGAGTTATTATAACTATTACTGTGAAAAGTCCATCTAGGCTTTACGGACCTGGAAATATATAACTACAGCAAACACAAAGACAGTAGCGATGAGGTTCATGAGGTTGGGCAGGTTCTGCCTGTAGAAGGCCTCTCTCAGTGCTCGTACTTTGTCAGTACGGGTGGCCAGCAAATGGAACAGAGCAATAATAGCACCCTCAAACTCTGTGCCTGCAAGGAAGACACGAATAAATTCAAAATGTGTTAATATTTAATATAGTCAGCTGACAAAGGCTATCGCTTCCACACAGGCTAGCATCCAAGAGCAAATTTGACTAACAGGACAAAGTCAAGCAAATGGCTGAGCTAGCTCCCAAACAAATACTGGAAAATAAATAAATAAAAATCTCTACTTGAATGACAACGGTTGTACAAATGTAAACATGGCACAGAAACTCCATCTTTGTAAACTGAATTGAATACTGAGGATATCAGTGTTTACCTCTGCCTGTGTTGACTGTCGTTGGACTGAAGGCTTTCCATACAATTGTTTCACAGATGTTGGTGGCGATGAAGAGGGAGATACCCGAGCCCAAACCATAACCCTTCTGCAGCAACTCATCCAGCAGCAGCACAATCAACCCTGCCACAAACAGCTACAGTAGAGAGCGCATGATCAGTGCACACTGTAAAACGCCATTATCAAAAGGTCAAACCAATTCACTGAGGTGCCTTTTTAGTCTTTAACAAAAGGTCCAACTTGATCTTAATCTACCTGAAGAAACAAACCACATCAATATGTTGACTGCAGGCTAAAACTAGTCCAAGGGTATCCAAAGAGCAGTGTTTATTATGAAAGATAAGCCATTTGGCAAGTTTGTCCAAGCAGCACACAAGACAAACGACAAGCTTACCGGAGAAGTATGGAAGGGTGCTGGCAAATAACAACAAGCACAGCATGAAAAAGAAACGCCTCTCACCTGAATGATGATGAGCAGACAGATCCCAGCACCCATCTCTGACGGGTCGCCGTACATGCCAGTCATCACATACACAATAGCCTGGCCAATGGTGATTATCATTCCAAACACTGCCAAGAAGTTGACACAAGTTTATGCCTGGTTTTAGTTATAGCCCGACTATCATGACAGCAGGGTGGCTGAGAAAAACAAGAGCAACGACATACGTTTCTGGGCGCCGTTAAACAGTGCTCTGTCTTTTGGCGTGTCTCCAACCTCGATGATTTTAGCTCCAGCCAGCAGCTGCATGATGAGACCTGAGGTGACGATGGGAGAGATGCCCAACTCCATCAAAGTACCTGTAATGAAGATATATGCATCACATAACATAAAACAAACACTCACAAGACAACAGCTGAACAATATGACGATATATTATTAGGATCATGATCAAGTATCACGATCGCTCTTCACAAACCTGCAATTTATTTAATAAGCCAAGTAGATGCTACAGTTCTGAATCTTTACAACTGTAAACTAGTACTTTTAGACATTAAATGCAAGTATCGACTCCATTTTTAATGCAGTTCTACTGTTTTGCTTCAAGTCTGCATGCAATTCTGTAGATCATGCATCAGAAACGTCTACGTACAAGTGATGACGCATCACCGACTCCTAAAGAAAACAACCCACAAGTTGAGTAGCCAGATGTGCATTTTCCACAATAGTGGAGGATGCCATAGCCAAATGGTTAGAGAAGCAGCTTTGGGACCAAAAGGTTGCCGGTTTGATTCCCTGTACCAGCAGGAGTGGCTGAAGTGCCCTTGAGCAAGGCACCCAACCCCCAATTACTCCCAGGCTGCTCTGGGTATGTTGTACGTCACTCTGGATAAGAGTGTCTGCTAAACGCCATTAGTGTAATGTAATAGTGAATTTCCTTAAATTCACAACACTTCCTTAAATGTTGCGAAACAGTTATTCACAGTTTGTCAGAAGTCGTTTACATTTTTCGAAATCAAGAGTCTCTTGAGGGCAGGGAAAAAAAAAAAAGCAAGAGATTGTAAGCGCACCCCTGTTGGAAGCGAGAATGACTCTCATCCAGTAAAAAGGATCTGCAGAGTCTGATGACATGATACCAAATAAGGGAATCTAAAAAGGAAGGGGAAAAATATTATACATTAGTAAACATGGCGGAATTAACAACGCTGTTCAAAAGTCAAAGAGTGAAAAAGTGATTGCATATGTTTAACACCCAGCGTCCATTTGCATCAACAGCTTTTGAAAATCAGAGTAAAGCAGACAAACCTGGCAGCACACCAGGAAGATGAACAGGGTGATGGCTGTCCATAGCACCTTCTCTCTGAACTGAATCTGTAACACCAGTCACAGTGTCAGAGAATAATGGATGGATACAGCATCAAGAAAGAAAGACAGACAGACAGACAGACATACCCGTCGCTCAGGTTTCTGGATCTCAGGTAATACTGCACAAAATGGTTTTATCACCTCCAGAAATTTAACTGTAAAAGATTAGCATTGAATAAAAACATCATCAGGACAGGGTAGGAAGTCATTCATCAGACGCATCACCACTTATTCATCAGATGTCAAAAAAAGGTATAAGGAACAGATCTTTATGAGAGTGTATATATGTGAGTATGGGTACATATGGATATATAAAAAGTGAATACATGTATGCATAATTGTATATAATATATAAGCATAATTATGATATGGGTGTCTGTGTACAGTTATAGGTATGTGTATATGTATGTACTGTATATATGTATTGTATGTGTGTATATACAGTGTGGGGGAGTAACGGAAAACGTGTACCGGTGTTACGTATTCAGAATACAAATTATAAGTAACTGTATTCCGTTACAGTTACCGTTTGAATGGGTGGTAATTAAAATACAGTTACTTTGTAAAAATAAATGGATTACATGGCGGTATTTTCCAGTTTAACGTGTTTAGCTATCCCCTCTCTAATTTTGGCAATTACACACATTGTCAGAAACCCAAACAATGCGCAATGCTGTAGAATAAGGTTGCTGAAAATATCTTGGTCTTGTTCACAGATAATGCATTTTCACTTGTAACCTCATATCGTCTTGTGTTTATTATAAATTATATCTGATGGCAAGGTTTAAATAGCATTTTGTCATTGTCACATCAAGTCTGAATATTTTGATTTGAATTGAAGGATCTTTAATAATTTGAAATTATTGGTGGAAAAATAATACTGTAAGTAAATGCAAACAAAACAAAATCTCAAGGTTTTTTTTATTGTTTTATAAAACCTATTTCATGTCTTTCTGTTGTCCTAATGAGGAAAAGAATAATTGGAAATGCTAATTTTTTTTCCTCGTGCAAGGCTACTTTTTATTTTAACTTAGTGATGGAAAATGTTGCTGACCATAACAGTAAGTACTTTTCAGTGACATATTTTATGTTTAATACTCTTCCATTTTTCACCTTTGTGAATAAAGAAATGGTTAAGTAAAGCCTGGGCTTTTTTATTATCTTTAAGCAGATAAAACATCTTATGTTAACAAACCCTAATATTTTCTCCTCTACAGCAAATGTATTAGAGACTGGGGCTGAACAGCCAATTTATAGAGAAAAACAAGAATTTGCAGGATGTGATTGCTACATTCATGTAGTTGTAAAAAGCATGACAATATATTAAGTAATCCAAAGTATTCAGAATAAGTAACTTACATTACCGTAACGGAATACATTACAAACTACATTTTGGGGCATGTATTCTGTAATCTGTAACAGAATACATTTTAAAAGTAACCCTCCCAACACTGCCCACAAGGCAGGATACAGCCACTTGCACTGCAAAAGTGTTGATCAAAGACATTATCTCTCACTGGGGCCTCCCTGAGATCGTGGACTCAGACCAAGACCCACTTCATGGGTGCAGTCTGTGAAGAAGTGTCGGATGCTAGGTACAGAATGGAAGCTCGACTGCCCACATCATCCTCAATCATCAGGAATGGTAGAGAGAATGAATTGAACCATCAAAGAGAGATTGTCCAAAATGTATCAGGAAGGGCTCTTATGGCCAGAGGCACTCCCTATAGCGCTATGCAGTATAAGAGCTACCCACAGTAAAAACACTGGTCTTAACCCCGATTAAATCATTAAAGGCCAACCCATGTCTTTACTGGGAACAATTGATTTGCATGCTGCCGATGTCCATTTCACTAGTTATGCGTTGCTAACGTACTGTTCCCAACTTACAGACTCTATTCAGACAGCAAGAAAGCAAGTGATAGATGCTTGGACCTTGCCTAGGCCAGGTGGACGTACCAGGACAGTGGGCTCTGATCTCCAAACCACAACACTTGCAGACACCACTATACCCAAAGTTTGATTAAGTATCAAACTATATATAGTTCGATACTTTTCAAAGTATCAGATTATCCTTGTCACTGATGCTGCATTGAAAGTGAAAGGAAAACCATGATGGATTCACACCGTGCATCACACCGTGCATCACACCGTGATGCTGGTGGGTGATCCGGACAATGACAGAAAGAAGTTTCACGATGACATGTCATTGGGTGAAGTATTAGTAACCTGTCCCCAATTGATCTGTGCATGCTTTCTCTACATGGCGTAAAGTCATAAACAGGCCAGAAGAAAGCAGATTCAAGATCAAGAGCTTTTAACAATTCAGTTACACTGTTACAACATTTAACTAACATTTAATAATCATGTAATTATCCTATTGTTCGTCACGTGTTATAATGAAAGCCACTCTGAGGTGTATGATGAACACAATGAATTGGCCATAGACAATACCTTTCTGATAGCTGGAAGCCCTGAATAAGGGCCAATGCTGGATCTGTGGCCTTCTGCCTAGAAGTACTGCGATCTACCCCCAAATAGTTGCCCCTTTCTCTTTAAGAGAGAATGTGACTATCCTTCAGAGCAGAACATGCCCATATTTCCAACCCTGTTTCATATTCTATCTTTGGTACTGTGACCAAAGGTCTGCTTTATTTTCAAAATGCAGGTAATAGCCTACAAGTGGGTCACAGTTATTGTTCTTACTATTTGAGTAATGGCATTGATTGTGTTAAAATTCTTACAGAGGGACACGTAGACATTAACTGCCTCAAAAGCCGCCATCTTGTGGGGACAAGACAAACCAGCATATTTGGTAATGCTGCAGTCACAGCCAGTCTAATCCAATGCTTTTTTGCAGCCAGATTTAAGCTAGCTGAGAGTATGCTGTGTGCATTTTGGCTGCCGTTTCTCATCAGAGCTTTTTATTTTTATTTTCTCCTTTTGTTTTTCTTTTTGTGTTCGTATAGTTTGATGTTTGTTTTTTGTTTGAATGGTTCCAGACTCAGGCTTTGGTCTGCTGTCGGTGATGCCTGTGCTCCTCGCTATGGACTACAGTGAGCTTGTTGCTCTTTTAACATCATGGTTGTCTCTGTGCAGCGGTGCTTCTGTGCTTGGCATGGTGTTCTGAGTGGTTTTGCCTGGTGACGTCGTGGTGGCTGTGCAGGTGGTTTGGGACATACCAGCGCTCTGTGCAGCGGTGCTCCTATGCTTGGTTTGTGGAGCCATGGTGTGGTGTTCTGAGTGATGTTGCCTGGTGGCATCACAGTGGTTGTGCAGACGGTGTGGGATTTATCTTTGTGTGTCTTTTGGTGGGACTGTGGGTGGCTATACCTTTGGAATTACATCCTGACCCTCTTTTGGTAGACTTTTTTTTTCTAATTGTAAAGTGGCTTTGGGTGTGAGAAAGTCACGATATAAATTGAAATTATTATTATTATTTCCATAGGATGGTGTAACTGTAGCCCTAGATGAAATTAGAGTCATACTATGGAATGCGTTGGCCTCAAATCTTCAGAATTGAAAACAGTACGTCCAAAATCAAATGGCACAAGAAAAAGTTTTTAACTGGGGGGAAAAAGGGGGGGGGGGTACTTGTGCATTTATTGGCAAGGAATGATGCACATTCATTCCAGGCACCTCAGCAAACATTTTCTCTTTAGTTACAGTCATTCACAAAGAGGTGCGGTCCCTGCAGGAAGGTGATTGGACTTTGAATTCATGGCTGTCATCTTGGGGTGGACCATGATAGTTCAAATTGCCGTGCCGATCATTCTTTTTCTGTTTTTCACAACTGCCACTGCTATAATGAAAACCTGTGTTTCTAGCTGTCTTCAAACAACCATAATTTGGGCAATCCATTCAGAAACTGCACCAAGTCACAGTCACAAAGATCATAATTTTGATTTGTAGGCCTCAACATTGTTATACAGGAGTACAGCATTAATTCAACCTCACCATTCATCTCAGCAATCTTGGTTGCTTTTTGGTTTCATGTTTATCCTTTTATGTCATCTTCATAATCCATTATCCGCATCATATGCACATATTTAATAATGAAAGCTAGTGATATCATAAACTGACAGTTCGACATCACTGACATCATCAGAGTGTTTAAGGTGATTAAGAATCAGTTCAAGTTTTTATAAAGTCCTAAGAGAGTGCATCAAGTAAAAAGCTTGGCATGTATGGAATCAGATCGGATATTTAATTTTGGTATTTTTGCTTGGATAAGCAATATCTCATAAATCAAATAGTCCAGGTTCCCAGTGCATTTTCATAGGATAATAAATTGATTGCCCAACTCAGGAATGTCTAGGAGGCCACGCTCAGTCTTAAGCTGTTTACCAATAGTTGAGTGGCGATATTCTTCAATTCGTTGGTAGAGATGCCTGCAGTTTTAGCCAATATAGTCCGCATTACACAGACCACACTTAAATAAGTAATGTTCTGTTGGCTAACCAGCAGTAGTCTGGCTTCGTGTAACTTCCTACTGCATTTTATGACTCACGTAAACAAGGAGTAAAGTGATGTTAAATCTTGCACTCAAGCTGTCTTCTCACCATGTCAGATGACTTCTGGTCTTTAAAAGGCAAGGAAAAACAAATGGTCTTCATGTCAACAGAAGCTTGATTGGCAGCAGCTGATAACCCTAACTCCTGTGCCATCCCAGAGCAGAACTGATTAATGGTTGAACCAGTGAGCTTTTCTGGCTATTTTAGGGCTTGAAAGACTTCTCTCAAATGATGCCACTCCTCATTAAAGTACTCCTTTGTTGATGATAGACAATAGGCACAATGAAGCATGATTTTTAACAAGGATCTCTTATACCTGTGATCCACATGGATTTGATAATGCAGCAAGAGCCCAGTGTTTGTGGACTTTCTGTAAGCCTCTGTATTAAGTTTACAGCCATTCTTGATTATTTCAAAGCTGAGGAAGGGCAGCTTGTTATTGGATGCCAGCTCCATGGTAAAACTCAAAGATGGATGGTATTCATTCAAAGTTTGGAGAAATGTTTCAGCTGAAGAGACACTGTCCATTATTTTTTTTATTAAATTATGAAAAAAAGAACTTTTCCACAATATTGTAATTGTTTGAGATGCACTAGTATCTCTTTATCAAATCCAGTGTTGAGTAAAAATGAGTGGTACCTAACCAATCGAGCAACTCATGAATGTGAGGCATTGGGTATGCATCGAATTTAGACACAGCATTGACCTTTTCTGTAGTCCACACAGAACTGGACCGACCCATCAGTATTGGGAACCAAGACCCCTGGGTTGCTCCAGTCACTGTGCAACTCCTTGATTATTCCCATCTTGAGCATTGCCTTGAGTTCATCCTGAACCACAATTTTCTTATGCTCAGGTAAGTGGTAGGAGTGGCTTTGTACCACCACCCCGGGGCGTCTCGATGTGGTGTTCTTTGAGGTGAGTGTGGCCAAGAAGAGGCAAGAATACATCAGAAAACTCTGTTTGCAACTTGGCAACCTCCATGAGTTGGGCCAGTGAGAGGTGGTCTTCACAGGGGACTGGGTTGCATTTAGCAATTACTTTAGTTTTTGCCTCTGGCCAGTGTTCCACCCTTTCTGGAACTGCCAATGCCATGGGGACCCCCTTGTTCCATAATTTAAGCAGGTTGAGGTGGTATCCCTGCCACGCCCTGCCCCTATCTGTTCACTTCACCTCATGGTCGATGTCCCCAACTTGCCGTGTGACCTCAAAGGGCCCTTGCGACTTGGTGAGTAATTTAGAGCTCGATGTGGGTAACGATATGAGCACTTTATCTCCCAGAGTGAACTCTCGGAGGTACGCAATCCTGTTGTACAGCTGGGCCTGACATTCTTGTGCCTGCTGCAAATTCTCCTGGGTTAGGTGACCAAGTATGTAGAGTTTTGCATGAAGGTCAAGAACATATTGAATTTTTCACTTTTAGTGTTCAAAGATCCCTCCTCCCAATTTTCGTGCATCACATCCACTGTGAGGCTTATGCCCATATAATAATTCAAACAGGGAAAACCCCATGGAGGCTTGTGGAACCTCCCATACTGCAAACAACAGGGGCTTGAGCCATTTATCCCAGTTATGTGTGTCTTTGCTTGCAAACTTATGAATTAGGTTTTTAAGGGTTTGGTTAAACAGTTTGACCAAGCCATCTGTCTGTGGGTGATAAATGCTTGTGTGGATGGATTTAACCCCCAATAACTCATAGAGTTCACAAAGAGTGTGTGACATAAATGTAGTGCCCTGATCAGTCAGGATTTCTTTCATTATCCCAGCTCAGGAGATCATTTTAAACTATGCCTCTGTGACACTGCATGCAAAAATGTTCTGCAGTAGTACTGTTTCCGGGTATCGCATTGTATAGTCCACCAGGACTAAAACAAAGTGATGCCCTTCTGCAGACTGGTCTAATGGCCTGATGAGATCCATCCCAATTCTTTCTAAGGGGGTCTCAATTCAGGGAAGAGGGTGCAATGGCACCTTTGGCATAGCAGCTGGTTTCACCAGCTGGCATTCACAGCATACCGCACACCACCTACAGATATCCCCATGAATTCCAGGCCATGAGCCAGGCTTGTGTTATATAAAATAAAAACAGGCCATGAGCCAGGCTTGTGTTTTTTCCTGACCTAGGTGTCTGGCCATGGGGCTATAATGAGCCACATGGAATAGGAGCTCCCTACAGCTCTTTGGGATTAACAATTGGGTCATCTTTTCATCAGTTTGAGTGTCCTGCCTCACTTGGTACAAGCTGTCTTTAATTATTGCAAAGTACGTATAAGAGAGTGTAAAATTTGGCTGGATCATTGACTACTCTCGCTTGATGAGAAGCACTAGACAAAGACTCATCTCATGCTTGCTCCAAAGGGAAATCCTTGAGGGAATTCCCTAAAGAGAGGAGACACTGACACTGTCCCCCCAATGACACTGTGACATGGGGCTGAGGTGGACGGCTCTGAGAGGGCTTCCCCAGTGAATGTTACATTGGGATTCCCCTATGACATGCTTGCTACAGGACCCACCCACCACTATGCACTCCATTAAACTCCTAAACCCTGGCCAATCAGTTCCCAGAATTAGTGGGTGGGTGAGACATGAGTTAACCACCACCTCTACACTATATTTTGTCTCCTGAAAGTGAATGCAAACCGGCACCAGGGGGTATTCGTGAACATTCCCGTGTACACAGAGAACCAAATGTGCTGTATCCAATGCTTCCGCTTGAATCATGCCTTGGTGAATGGAGGTTTGATGACAGCCTGAATCCACCAACAGATGATGTGTATCCCCTTGGATACTCACCCGCATGCATTCTGGCCCAATTGAGGGCAGTTACTGGCATGTCAAGGATCCAGACCACTGCTCCCATTTCCATTGTGTGGCACTGATCCTGGAAGTGCCCAGGTTCCCTGCAGCATTAGCACACCAGTCCAGGCTTCACTCCAACAGTGGCGGCTTGGGGATCACTCAGCTGGGAGGGAGACAACACAGAAACACAAGAGGAGGGAGGGGGGACACCATGGGATTGACGAGTGGGTGGGAAGGTGTCTATATTATTACTATCTTACTAAGATATACTATATTTCAAATGAGATGAAATAATGATCTGAGATAATGATCTGAGGTAGTTTCAGACTGTGCTAGTGTGACTATATTTTCTATATTTATTTCTATATTTATATCCGAATGTTAGTATTAGATCAAAATTGTGACTACCATTATGAGTCGGTTCAATGATGGTTCTATTTAACTCCTCCTGAATCTAGAATGGACATGAATCCTGTTTTCAGAGGATCTTCTGTATTGTCAATGTGAATATTAAAGTCTCCAACAAATAAAGCTTTGTTGAAAAAAAAAAACAGCCAGATTTGAGATGAAATCCGCAAATTCAGAAAGAAATTCAGAATATGAGCCCTGTGATGACCTGGTGACTTGTCCAGGGTGTACCACGCCTTTTGCCCGTAGTCAGCTGGGATAGGCTTCAGCTTGCCTGCGACCCTGTAGAACAGGATAAAGCGGCTAGAGATAATGAGTTGTATATCTTATCTTGTGATGAAATAATAAAGATAATGACGTGCTGTATTCCCAGACTGCACTGTAGACTCTATGTAAAGGCTGTGTGCCATCCTTTTATGTTTATGGTATCGTTAACACGCGTGTTCGCAAGCCAAAATGACAAGATGCTGCAGCAGGCTTACTGCGTACACGCATGTGGTGGCTGTCCGGCTACTGCTCGTGTTCATTAATAGGGTATCCCTGTACTCACTATACCCTGTGTATGTACATGGGACACGTGCCGTTTTAGGGGTGAGCCTCACCTTTTGATTTTTACGACAGCGGCTGGATAGGTCTGTGAGAGACGTTGATTTTTGCAGCGGTTATGCTTGAAATCCCCCGAGTCTTGGGGACTAGGACTTGTTTACATGCAGCTCACACAATCATTGTATCGTTCTCAGTTTATTAGACTCAGGAGCTCAGACTGCAGTTACTGAGTTTGTATTATAGACATGCAACTCCTGCAGTCTTTGTTGATAGTTATCTCGGTATTAAGCTCTGTCTTAAGTGGCCACTTACATTCCCTCAGTTTACCTGGGTATATTCACTGTCTGTCCTATATGTACATTGAATGTCCTGAGCAGGAGCTCAGATTGCAGTTGCTAAAACGGTAATAATTTATTGATGTATAAGGTGTTTTGTGGTCAGTGTACTACGCTGTAGTGTCATGTGGTAATGCATTATATGACAATGCAACTTTCATAAATATCACCATATATCAGTTGTAATTAGGTTCTACGCGTATACCCGCAACTCTGACAATATCATTTTCAGAGACGAATGAAAAGGTTTTGGAAGTTCCTACTTTTAAAACGTAGATATTTTTGATATGGTAATTTTCTGGAAGAGATTTCATGTACAGGGCAGCACGGTGGTGTAGTGGTTAGCGCTGTCGCCTCACAGCGAAAAGGTCCGGGTTCGAGCCCCGTAGCCGGCGAGGGCCTTTCTGTGCGGAGTTTGCATGTTCTCCCCGTGTCCGTGTGGGTTTCCTCCGGGTGCTCCGG
>JAODVO010000021.1:22155423-22167000 GCA_025400055.1 Notarius lentiginosus
ATGAGGCGTGGCAATCCAATCCAAAGTCCGTGGCTCAGAGGCTGCCATTATCATGCACATGAACTGTTTGCCAGTTCTCTTGTCAATAGGATAAATACTGGTAGGAGTAAATCTTCTGTTGCTCTCCACAAACTCACAGAGTTTCTGATACACGTGGGGGTACTCATGGCGGAGGAACACCCCACGAATTCTTAGCTCACGTTGAATGTTGATGAAACAAATCTCTCTAGCTTTTCTCCCCTCTTCACCTTCCTTGTCAATGTCAGCTGTACCTGGTGGTGGAGTGAGAATCAAAGTCTCCATTTCATGTTCTTTCCCATGGATATTCCTTTCTGGGCTGTAAGAGGCTAAAGCAACCTTGGCATACTTCCTAACTGTTGGGGCTTTTATCCTTGGTGGTGATCTTTCAGGCACTTGTTCACCAACAGCAATGGATACATTCAAGAGAAAACATTCATTGGGGTCATATTCCTTACCTGCTTCCTGGAGCTCCTTACAATAATCTCCAAGATTATCCATGTAACTATCTAGTTCACGTATGGACAGATATGTTGGAGACATTACAAGGCTTTCTAGGCCATATTGAAGGAAGTTTGTTGATGATCCTGGGTTTGCAAAGCTCAAAAACAGCACACCTCTTCCTCGGGACAGGTAACCCACTTTGGCTATACGTGAGAAAGCTTTGTGGACCTCTGAGGTTTCTCTACAATACTTAATAACATGACGACATATACTGCCAATTCTTCCATACAGACAGCTCTCCTTGTGAATAGCCCAGTCCTCCCTGCGGCAGTTGCGAGAGCAGTAGTATGTGTAACAGCTGTGGCAGGATTTAAAGTAGAGGCAAGCATTAAACAAGGTCTCTGTCCGGCGGCATTTATTGTTTGAACACATCATTGTCTCATCTTCATCTGGACTCTGGTCTGGGGAGCACTCCTCATTATTTTGCAGAACATCACATCTCCCCTCAGTGTCTTTTATAGTGTGAGTATCTATTGTTATGGATGTTGATGGTTTGTCAAGGGACATGCTACTCTCATATACTGCTGTTGTATTCTTTCTTCCTGAAGATACTGCCAAGTCGTTACTGTCATGTATACTAGTGGGTGGTTTATAATCAATGACCAAGTCAGCTAAAAGCTTGTCAAGTTGTTCTAAGCTTTGTTGGAGTGAAGTGCTGTGATATGTCTTATCTTTAGTCAGAATGGGAATTGTCTCATGGTAAGAGGCATCTTCACCTGAAGCTTTTTTAGAATCAAGTACATCCCAACTTGCCGAGCGTGCCTCTGCCTTATAGCCCTTGCAAGGTTTGATATCATTGTCTGTAATAGTAATTTCAGGAGTGACATACCACTGTTTGCTTGAGCTTCCCTTAGTATCAACTGGGCTTTTGTCAATCAAGGAATTATCAGACAAGGATAAGGCTGCATAACGTCTCGGTGAACTTGAAAGGTTAACAACCACAGGTTTTGGTCTGTCATTTATTGACAAAGTTTGTTTCCTTTGACATAGGAGATTTTCATCACTTTTCCCATGAGACACAGGTTGTTCCCGTGCTACATGAGTGTTGAGGATATTGTCCCAAGACCTTGAGTGAGACTTTGGGTCAGTTACTGGCTCCATACACAGGTTACTGTACCAAGGGGTAAGCATAGATTCTTGTCTTTTGCTAATTTTAGCTAGTGTAACTTGAGATGTGTATTTAGGATAGGGTGTGGAAAAGCTAGACACATCTGAGCCATACAAATCATGTGATTTTGGCTGAAACATATGTGCATGATGTCTGTCCTCTGTGTAATACACTTGAGCTGGAATGTAAGCTTCCACTGGAGGTACATAGGGATCACCTACATAGAAAATCCTAGGAGGAACTGTTTGAACTTGATGTGTCCTAGGGTCATCCCCAATTAAGGTTCGTGCAGGGGGTGTCTGTATTATGTATTGTGCTGGCTCTGTATGATAAAGATCTTCTTTAAAATATGGCCTGTCAGGTATAGTATGAATCACATGAGGTTTTTTATCTTGAAAATAATGTACTTTAGGAGAATAGGTTTGGCTGGGAATAGTAAAATAATCATCCTGATAGTTAGTTATTTTTGGGGTTGAACATTCATACTTCCCCAAATTATCTAAATTGGAGAATTTAGTTGGCATATTGGGATTTGACTTAGCTCTTCTCTCCCTCCCATACTGTCTCATCTCCCATTGAGAAAGTATCCTTTGTGGTGGGGTCTTTAATGGCAGCATGTAACTGGTTGGCATACTTTGGGAATACTGATAGGTAGGTGTGCATTCACTTTTGAAATATTCAGTAGGAGTTGGTATTCTGGAAGTGGAGACATGAGGAGGTACCATAAGACTGCCACTACTAGTATACCTCTGTGATGGTATGTCCACCCTTGAAATGGATGGCTTTTGACCATGCTGCTGCGAAGCTGCCTCATCGGGCTTAATGTCTACTCGACACCTTACATGAGGACTAGTGGCAAGTTTAACAGTCCTTCCTTCACCCAAACTTTCAGGCATATAAATAGGAGAGTGCCTAACGCCATCAGTCCTCTGTGGTTGCAGTTTGATGGGATGTACCTCATTAATGACAGTACAACTCGGTCCATAGAAAGATTCTCTGGCAGACACCTCTGGCCTCCACTGAGAATGTTTTGGGGACCTTTGAAAATCACGATTCCTTTTAACCACAGGAGGGGAACCATCAGGCTTTAAAGGACTGAAGTTTGTCTGGGCTCCTGAAGCACTTCTTGATCTTGTTCTTCTCCTAAGTGTAACCTCATCACTCAATTCAGCAGAAACAATTTGAGGAGTTACTTGCATGTTATGAAGATCTGGGGATGAAAAACGATGCAGTTTGTGCCTTTTATGCTGTGCTAACACATTCCAAGCAGCATCTGGGTTGGCTACATATCTGTCAGCCCTTGCACATGGGTACTCCATTTTGATTGTGTTATATTTGGGCTTGTGTAGAGATGCAATATCAAACATATGACCGTGCTCTTTTGGGTTGTTCCAGTTGTCTCCACTAGCATCAGTGCACTGGAGATCACATTGTTTACGGGAAGAGTAGAGCTTGATGTGAATAGAGATGAAATTCAGTTTAGCAGTTTGATATGCAGCAGATTCCAGTATGTTGGGTGGATCTGTGAGTGTCATCTTAGTCAAATTGTTTTCTCCATCAAATCATTCTCAGGTGAATATACCCTGCAAAATTAGAAAAAACAGGACCTATTTCATGCTCCATTTAAATAAGCGCATATAATACTAATACTCCAATTCCTCCTCCTACTAACAAGACTAATACAACAAATAATAATAATAATAATAATAATAATAATAGATCAACAACAACAACAACAACAACAACAACTACTACTACCCTCTTGTTTTCTTTAGGATTTTTCGGGGGCCAAGTAATCAGTGTTTGGAATCTTTGTTTTTGTTAGGATTTTTCTTATAAGGGTTCAATTTAGCAGTTTTTATGGCTTGAGACAATAAATCGACAGATGCATTACACCAACCTTAACCTTGCTTATCCTGAGAAACATTTAAACTTTAACCCACCCCCTGTGAATGACCACACACCAATGCTTCAAAATATAGTCCTAACCAAGATTTTCAATGTTTTGTGTGAATACATTTAATATAACATTATGAACATAAGTTATAGCTGTTGGAGTAAATTAATCATTAATATGCTATTAACTACTACTCAGTCCAGATTTGACTGAGTATTTTGACACTAATTTTAAGATACATGAACAATCCTATGACTTCTTCCAGTGGGCAGGGCTAAATGGTCCAGAAGGCAAATTTTTATGGCTTCAGGTAAGGAGCAAAAATAAGTTTCCCTATAAACCTTATTATACAAGAAATGCACTTGTTTTTACATGAAAAAAAAACAACAACTGACCAACACTCTCCCCAGTAGTCAACTCTGTGAAATACGCGATGGAAACTGCCTGATGTTGGACATTAATTATTATGAAGAAAATTATAGCTTGAGCACAAAAATGCAGCATACCAATTTTAGCTTGACTTCAGTCTTAATTGGATCTTGAGAAAGAGATAATTTCATTTTGTTGGATTTTCTCTTTCCATTTTCTGCACTGAATTGTTTCTTTTTTTCCCAGAGAACCTTCCCATGCATAGACAGCAATCAGAGGCCATCCACATCAGATTCGCCGAGGGCAAAGTAGATGTTTCGAGGAAAAAGTCTGGATGCCCCAGTTGGAGTTAGCAATCCCCCAACTCTGGCATTAGAGCCCTCACAGCGGGGCGAGTGGATGATGGCAGCATAATTGCAGAGCCAAAGCTACAGCTGAGGCTCACCCACGGGAGCACCACCCCTCTTCACTTCATGTGTCTTACTGAGAAGAACAAACCAGTTAAGCACCCACTGAGAAACTGAAAGAGCTCTGGTTACAGGAGACCCTATCTTACTAGAAATTAGCTAGGCCTTTAGGGGCACCAGCAGCTTTAGTTAGGAGCCAGGAGCCAGGGTGCAGGACATAGCAGGTAATCTTAGGGTCTTAGGCAAACATAGGTTTTCAAAGATAGTTATTCACGTAGGAGTTAACGATATGCATGTTTGTCAGTCTGCGGTTAATAAAGAGTAACTTTGTAGAGGTGTTTAAGTTAGGGAAGGTGATGACCGATGCTGTAGTATGCTCTGGCCCCATCCTAATTCAATGTGGTAATGTAGCTTACAGCAGATCATAGTCACTAAACTGCTGGTTGCCCAGGTGGTGTTCTGAAAAAAATGTGGGCTTTATAGGTAACTGAAGCAGTTATCTATAAGGGCAAGGCTCGCCTGTTAGGTCGGGATGGTATCCATCCCACTTGGGAAGGTGCTGCTCTCATTTCTTGCAGCATAGCTCATAGTCTCAGAACAGGCCTAGTTAACTTGTGACAATCCTGAGCCAAGGCCAGGGAGCAGACAAACAGGCTAAACTGACTGTGTGCTAGCTGCACAGAGTCGTCACTCAGGTTCCACTATATCGAGACTGTCTGTTCCCTGAGCTATACAAAAAAGTAGAACTATACAAAGTTTCCTCTAGTAATCTAATTAATATAAAATTTATTTGATCATACTGACTCTATAGCCACTGCCAGCACCTTTGATCTAACTGTAGGACTATTAAATATTAGATCTCTTGCGTCTAAAGCACTAACTGTTAATGAGCTTATTACTTATTACTAATGCTTCACAAAAACATGGATTAAGCCAAATGAGTATGAGGCATTAAATGCACCTAGTCCTCCTGGATACAATCTAACTGACAGAGGAGGTGTTGTGGTTATTTATAATGATTATCTAGACATGACACAGAAACCTGGTGATAAATTAAATACGTTTGAAGTTCTTCAGACTAACATAGCATATGTAGCCACAAAAAATAAGTCTACCCAATCAATTCCATTACTTACTATTTACAGGCCCCCAAGGCCATATCCTGAATTTCCTTCTGAATTTGTGGAATTCATCTCAGGTTCATCTAAGGTTATTTCCTTAGACAAAGCCTTAGTTTTTGGAGACTTTAATATTCACTTTGATAAATCGGAAGACCCTCAGAAAATGGCGTTCGTGTCCATTCTAGATTCAGTAGGGGTTAATCAGAATGTCATAGGACCTACTCATGTAGAATGTATGACATTCTGATTAACCCCTACTGAATCTAGAATGGACACGAATGGTAGTCACACTCTTGAGCTAACACTAACATTCAGAATAAATATAGAAAATACAGTCACACTTCCACAGTTTGAAGCTACCTCAGATCATTGTCTCATCTTATTCAAAATATGTCTGAACATATATGCACCTTACCATGCTACTATTTCAAATGTATATTCATGTCAAATACTCACACAAAGTTATCAATAGTTATCAACTTTGATTGAATTACTGTCATACTGCCACAGAACTTGATAAGGCAACTGAATGCTTAGAGTAAATGTTCTGCTATACTTTAGATAATGTAGCTCCATGTAAAAGAAAAATGATTAGACAGAAAAAATTAGCACCCTGGTATAACGATTACACTCGTACTTTAAAATAGACCACTTGAAAATTAGAATGTAAATGGCATCAAACAAAACTGGTCGTGTTCCATTTTGCATGGGAGGAGAGCCTCTTGAAGTATAGAAAAACTCTTAGTGCTGCTAGAGCAACATGTTTCTCCATCCTAATGGAGGACAGCAAAAATAATCCAAGATTCTTATTTTATATTGTAGCAAAATAAACTAGGAAAAAGATTACCATAGACACATGCAACCTCAAATATGTAGTAGCAGCAACAACTTCATAAATTATTTCAATGACAAAATTGAAAATATCTGACAAAAAATTCAAAATACTAATTTAAAGCCAGACAATTTAAGTAACTCTTCAGTTAATAATATACCAGATCAGCAATTATAATGTTTTACTCCCCTTAGAGAAATTGAACTTACTTCATTAATTTCCACATAAAAAATTTCAGCTTGTGTACTAAATCCCTTACCCACTCGACTCTTCAAACAGATAATACAAGCAATTGAGACTCCTCTAAAAATAATAAATTCTTCCCTTGGAATTGGCTATGTACCCAAATCCTTTAAATATGACCAGTTATCAAATCCCTGATTAAAAAAACCTGATGTCAATCCCTGTCAGCTGGCCAATTATAGGCCAATATCAAACCTAGAAACCCAGGTCCTAGAAAAAGCTGTGGCACAGCAGCTATGCTCATATCTCCATAGGAATAATATTGATGAAATGTACCAGTCAGGATTTAGAACGCTCAAAGGACAGAGACAGCATTGGTTAAAGTAGTAAATTACCTACTTCTGGCCTCTGATCAGGGCTGTCTCCTTGTTTGTATTGCTTGACTTTAGTGCAGCATTTGACACCACTGATCATGCCATTCTCCTGGATACACAAGAAAACGGTGCAGGAGTCAAGGGAATGGACCTCTCTTGGCTCAGATCTTACTTAACTGATTAAGTTGATGTAAATGATCATTTTTCTACGTGTACCAAGTTAAAGTTCGGTGTTCTGCAAGGTTCTGTCTTTGGCCCTGTAACAGCTTCCCTAGTACAGTGGACAGTGAAACAAACAGGCAGAATCAAGGTCGCGTTCATTTCTATTTTTAACAGTTAACACAAAACACACTTTTCAGCAGTCTCAAAATAAACTTCGGTGTGCCACTGCACAGACAGGATTTCAGCCAGGGGAACAGATCCTCACTCTCTGCTCCTCTCCCCTTTTATCTCCTTCTCACTGCACACAAATACACACACAAACAGCACATTAATTTACAACAGGTGCTTCCACTTTGCCACTCACCTTCCCTGGCCTCGCTCTCCATTCACAAACCAGTGATTGACCACGCCCCCACTGCCACATACTCCCACTGCCTAACTCAGGCTGGGGAGCCATCCAGCCTGCAGCTGACTCCCCTCATTGGGAGAGTTAGTCCACTACCATCATCTGTGCTCCCGGCCTATGGACCACTTCAAACTTAAAAGGTTGCAGAGCCAGATACCAATGGGTGATCCAGGCACTGGCATCCTTCATGCAGTGGAACCACTGAACTGGGGCATGATCCAAGCAGAGAGTGAAAGGGCTTCCCAGCAGGTAATAACGGAAGGTGAGGACCGCCCACTTGATAGCCAAGCACTCCTTCACGATGGTGCTGTACTTCATCTCCTGCATGGAGAGCTTGCAGCTGATGTGCAGCACAGGGCGCTCCTCCCCCTCCACCGTTTGGGACAACACAGCCCCCAGCCCCCTGTCTGATATGTCGGTTTGGAACACAAAAGGGAGAGAGAAGTCAGGGAAGTATAAAAGTGGCCCCCCAGCTTTGACCTGGTTAAAAGCCTGTTGGTATTACTCTGTCCACTGAACCAGATCTGGTACTCCCTTTTTAGTGAGGTCAGTCAGCGGACAGGTGCTGCCTGAAAAATTAGGAACAAACTGCCTATAATAACCCGCCAGCCCCAGGAACTGCCTCACCCCCTTTCTGGTTTTGGGCAAGACTGCAACGATTGTGGCCTATCAATTTGGGGACACACCTGCCCATGACCCAAGTGGAAGCCCAGATACCATACTTCCACCTGCCCAATTGCACACTTCTTTGGGTTTGCTGTGAGCCCAGCATGCCTCAGCAACCTCAGAACCTCCCTGAGATATTGTAGACGCTGCTCCCAATCATTACTATAAATGATTATATCATCGAAGCAGGCCACCGCATACGCATTGTGGAGACAGAGAATTTGGTCCATGAGACGCTGAAACGTCGCAGGGACCCCAAACAACCCAAAAGGAAGGGTGACAAATTGAGGTAAACCAAACAGAGTGGAAAAGGCAGTTTTTTCCCCCCGGGATAACAGTGTCAAGGGGATCTGCCAATATCCCTTTGTTAAGTCCAGTGTCAAGTAGTTCATCAATGTGAGGCATTTCATATGTATCAAATTTAGACACTGCATTGACTTTTCTATAGTCTACACAGAATCATACTGACCCATCGGTCTTGGGAACCAAGACCACCGGACTGCTCCAGTTACTGTGCGACTCCTCAATTACCCCCATCTTCAGCATTGCCTGGAGTTCATCCAGAACCACATTTTTCTTGTGTTTGGGGAGCTGATATGGGTGGCTGCACATCACCATCCCAGGGGAGTCTCAATGTGGTGTTCTATGAGGTCAGTGCGACCAGGGAGGGGTGAGAACACATCGGAGAACTCCTCCTGCAACCTAGCGACCTGTGCTCTCTGGAACAGTGAGAGGTGGTCTCCACAGGGGACTGGGGTGAATTGGGCTGCACTTTTCAGACTTACCTCCAGTCCCAGCTCCACCCTCTCTGGAACTACCATTCAGCGTTGGTCACTATGGGCAATTCAAATGGGGAAAACTCTGTGAAGGCTTGTGGGATCTCGCGCACTGCAAACAACAGAGCGTCAAGCCACCTGTCCCAATATTAAGCATCCCCGTGAATGAATTTATGAATCATATTTTTAAGTGTTTAGTTAAATCACTCAACCAGCCCAACCATTTGCAGATGATAAATACTAGTACGAATAAATTTAATCCCCAATAATTTGTACAATTCGCAGTGTGCGTGACATGAAAGTAGTGCCTTGATCAGTCAGGATTTCTTTCGGAATCCTGACTCAGAAGATAACGTGGAAGAGCGCCTCTGCAACACTACATGTGGAGATATTGCCGAGAGGCACTGCTTCCAGGTATCGCGTTGCATAATCCACAATGACTAATACAAGACAATACCCGTGTGCAGCTTGATCTAATGGTCCAATGAGATCCATGCCAATTCTTTTGAAGGGAATCTCGATCAATGGGAGGGGGCGCAATGGCACTTTTGGTGTGGCCGCTGGATTCGCCAACTGGCATTCGCGACAAGCCGTACACCACCTGCGGACATCGGCACGAATCATTGACGAATAGAATCGGGCCATGAGACGATTCAAAATTTTATCCTGCCCCAAATGCCCAGCCATAGATCCGTATGGACTAAAGGTTCCCTGTGGCTGTTCAGGACCACCAACTGTGTCATCTTTTCTTTCGTTTGAGTGTCCTGCATCACTTGATACAGTCCATCCTTAATAATACAAAAGTATGGGAAGGAAAGCGCAACGTTAGGCTGGAGGATTTTGCCATCAGTTACTTTCACTTGGTCAAAGGCATGTCTCAAAGACTCATCACACGCCTGCTCCAATGGGAAATCCTCTAAGGGGTCCCCCAGAGAGAAAGGAGAGCTCTCCTCACTCTCTGTGTCATCATGACGCAGATGTGCCCAAGACCACCTCCCCAGCCAGCATTGCGGTGGGATTCCCCTATGACGTGTGACTGCAGGACCCAACCACTAATATCTGTTTCATTAAATGTTTTAAACCCCGGCCAGTCAGTTCCCAAGATCAGTAGATGGGCGAGGCTCAGACTAACCACTGCCTCTACATTATGCTTTTCTCCCCGGAAATGAATAGTGATGGGCATTAGTGGAAATTTGTGTATATATTTGTGCACACACTTAACCTTCACCAAATGTGCATTCCCCCTCGGCAGCCGAGCAATGAATTGCTCCAGCGCCACCGTGTCGATGAATCCCTCAACATAGTGGTCCTCTGTTCTCAGCCACCGTTGGCAGGCATCCCACAGCTGCTGGCCATAGGCGAAGGGTTGGCCAACCTCCTCCAGTGTCAGGCCACATAAGCATTGCTGATGTTGCTCTGGGGAGCGGCCAACTCACTGGAGGATTGCACACTTCAAGTCAGTGTCCACCAGTTGGTTCTCCGTGGGCAGTTGCTGCGCTGTGAGCTGCGCTTCGCTGGTCAGAAGCGGTAACAGGCGGGCCACTCGCTGCTTATCTGGCCACCCCCATGCCTCCGTGGACCACTCGAACAGGTCAATAAATGCCTACAGGTCATTGTGCGGCCCCATTTTTATGACTGTGACGTGGGAATCCCACGGACTCTGGGGCTGGTGCACCTGCGGGGTTGATGAGATGCAGGAGTGCCTGGCAGTTGTCCTGTTGGGTCCACAGCAGAGCCTTGAAGTGCTGCTCCTGCTCTGTCCTTATTGCGACCAGCACCTGGTGCTGGTTCTGCTGGGCGGTGGCAGCAGAATCAGCTCACTGAATGGGAAGAACTCCATGGCAAAGGCTCTTTTCCAGTGTCCCGGCTTTCAGCACCAGTGTAACGGCTTCCCTAGTACAGTGGACACTGAAACAGACAGGTGGAATCAAGGTTACTTTCGTTTTTATTTTATCCTCACTCTTTCTTTGCTCCTCTCCCCTTTTATCTCCTTCTTACTGCACACAAACACACAGACAGCACATTGATTTACAATAGGTGCTTCCACTTTGCCACTCACCTTCCCCGGCCTTGCTCTCCATTCAGAAACTGACACTTAACCATGTCCCCGCTGCCACAGGCCCATTGCTTTTTTTCTTTATATATGTTACCTCTGGGTAATCTTATTCATGAGCACAGTATTAGCTTCCACTGTAATGCTGATGACACACAATTATATTACATCTGCAATTACATCTGCAAAGCAAGATGAAAGACACCAGCTTAATAAGATTGAGGAATGTGTAAAGATTAGACACTGGATGCTTATTAACCCTCTGGGGTTGAGAGCTTCTCCAGCGAAGCTCAGCAAGTTTAGAAAGAGTAGGTCATGTATTCAGATAAATATCTTCGCGAATTTTTAATCAGACAAGCATGATAAACATATTAACAGAATCTTTATATTTTCCTATGTGTCCACTGCCAAGTAATATTATATTTTTTATATTGCTTAAATTAGATGTAACATAAAACTTGTCACCTTACTAAGTCACACCGGACTCGGAGTGCTGAGTGCCAACTTATGCATTCATAAAAGATGCTGTTACCATGTGAATAATCACTTTCACTCTTTTGGTTGGTTTTTCTTTTGCAGTGAGAACGCCCACTGTAAACAGGATAAAAAAAAAGAGGTCTACCATAGCTTAGGCTATTTGGAGGTAAAACTTTTTGCGAGATGGCACGCAGATTTTATTCACTTCGGATGATTCAGGACAG
>JAODVO010000021.1:23228971-23242464 GCA_025400055.1 Notarius lentiginosus
GAAAGGCCCTCGCCGGCCACGGGGCTCGAACCCGGACCTTCTTGCTGTGAGGCGACAGCGCTAACCACTACGCCACCATGCCGCCCTTTTTTATCATTTATTAATTTTTAGTTAATTTATTTCATCTATTTATTTTTGCATGAATGAATGAATGGTCATCAATCAATCTTTGTTTGTTTGTTTGCTCTCTGAAATGATGCCACTCCTACTTTTTTCTTTAAAAAAAAAAGCCTCTTTATTCTCTCTGTAATTCACTCTTAAGGGTGAAATAAGTTTGTTACTGAATGTATTGTAAAAATGTATTATGTTTTTTAAATCTGTACTTGTCTAAATATAATTTTCTTTTAGTTTCCAGTATCTGGTTCTCATGGTTTTTTTTTTGGTTGTTTGTTTGTTTTCAGCATTTTTACTGCCTTGCTCTGCATATTTAATTTTTTTGACCATCGTCTTGTTCATATGAGTTTAGGAACATATAAGTACTCCATTATATGTCCTATTAAAATGGATTCTGCAAAAGACAAGTCAAGGAAGGCAACTGAACTGCATAGCTGTTTGCATGATAACCATTTAATTTGTCTTATGGGCTTTGCTAATGCTTGTAAACATGTCTGTATGTGATGGATATTTGCTTGAAACCGAGGTCACGTACAGAACACCAGGAATATAAATTGTTTCCTCTCTCTCTGTTGTTTCAAGTGAGAGCTGTCACGTTAAGGTATTGGGATTGGGTGGGCCCCACGAAGGTCAAGAGACAATTGAAACCATTTTTATTTACTCAGAGCTACCTTTTAATGGAATTCAAAGAGCAGTTGTGTTTAGTCAATAAATGATCGTCACACGCACAACTTTGTAGAAAGATTTTATGAATTATTTGGTTAAAGGTATGTGAAAATCTGTATAATTTGTCTGGAGAATACCTTTTCAGAGGAATGTTGTGTGTTAACAATGCATGTCGATGTAGTTTGAAGTAAAAATGAAAATACCTCCATTTCTGCATGATCGAAAATACTTTTCAAAAAAGTATCGCACTAGTGTTGGGAAGTTCAATAAAATTACGTAAAATGTTATATGATAAATCCTGCATATTGTAAATGTACTGCAAAGACTGATACCTTAGCAAGTGAAAACATCTTGAATAAAATTTATGGCAAATTGAGGTAATATTTCTTACAACCCCAATTCCAAATTAGTTGGGATACTTTGTAAATGGAGAGAGAACGCAATGATTTGCAAATCATGGAAATTCTATTTCACTGAAAATAGTACAAAGACATCAGATATTGAAACTGAGAAATTTTATTATTTTTTGAAAAATCTATGCTCATTTTGAATTTGATGTCAGCAACACATTTCAAAAAAGTTGGGACAGGGACATGTTTGCCACTGTGTTGCATCACCTCACTCTGTAAACATTTGGGAACTGAGGAGACCAATTCCTGTAGTTTTGAAAGAGAAATGTTTTCCTATTCTTGCCTGATGTACAATTTCAGTTGCTCAGCAGTTCGGGATCTCTTAGTCATATTTTGCACTTCATAATGCACCAGATGTTTTTGGTGGGAACAGGTCTGGACTGCAGGCAGGCCAGTTTAGCACCCGGACTCTTTGACGATAGAGTCGTACAGTTGTAATATGTGGAGAAAGCGGTGTGACATTGTCTTGCTGAAAGAAGGAAGGTTTTCACTGAAAGATTTTGTCTGGATGGCAGCATATTGCTCTGAAACGTGCATATATCATTCAGCATTAATGATGCCTTCCAAGATGTACAAGCTACCCATGTCATGTACACTAATGCACCCTCATACCATCACAGATGCTGGCTTTTGAACTGTGCACTGATGACAAGCCAGATGGTCACTCTCCTCTTTAACCTGGAGGACGTAGTGTCCATGAGTTCTAAAACGAATTTCTACTTTTGGCTTGTCAGACCTCGAGACAATTTGGAGTTGTCCAAAATTTGTTTTTTAGTCCTTGTTTTAGTCTTTTTTAGTCTCAATTAAAAAAAAAAAAAGACTGCATCTTTTAAAGTGGTAGGCATAATGTGTAAATCAAATGGTGCTAACCCAAAAATCCATTTTAATTACAGCTTATAATGTGACAAAACGGGACAAACATGAAGGGGGATGTATAATTTTGCAAGCCACTGTATGTTTTAACTTGCATTTATGGATGTAGTAATGAGTGTCATCCCCCCCCCCACACACACACACTGTTTTTTTGAAGTGTTCCTGAGCCCATACAGTGACATTTCCACCACAGACGTGTGTCCGCTTTTAATGTAGTGTTGCCTGAGGTCCTGAAGATCACTTCACTTTTTCGCTTTGTCTCTTGCATACAGAGATTTCTCCAGATTCTCTGAAATTTTTAATGATCTTATGTACCATAGATGAGGTGATCCCCAAATTCTTTGCAGTTTTACGTTGAGGAATGTTTTTAACTTGTGCTGTTTGCCCATGCAGTCTTTCAAAGAGTGGTGAAACCCTCCCCATCTTTACTTCTGAGAGACTCAGCCTCGATGGGATGCTCTTTTTATACCCAGTCATGTTACTGACCTGTCGCCAGTTAACCAAATTAGGTTTATTTTTTTAAAGCATTGCTCAACTTTTTCACACTTTTGTTGTCCCTCTCCCAATTTTTTTCTGAAGCATGTTGCTGGCATTAAATTCAAAATGTGTGCATATTTAAAAAAAAAAAAAAATTCTCAGTTTCAACACTTTGTTGTCTTTGTTCTATTTTAAATTAAATATAGGGTTTCTATCAATCAATCATCTGTAGCTGCTTATCCTGTCTAGGGTCATGGGCAAGCTGGAGCCTACCCCAACTATGGGTGAGAGGCAGGGTACACCCTGGACAAGTTGCCAGATCATCACAGGACTGACACACAGAGACAAGCAACCATTCATGTTTCACACTTCTGGTCAATTTAAAGTCACCAGTTAGCCTAACCTGCATGCCTTCGGACTGTGTGTGTGTGTGTGGGGGGGGGGACCAGAGCACCCGGAGGAAACCCATGCAGACACAAGGAGAACATGCAAGCTCAAGACAGCCAAAAGGATAGAGCTGTATAGTGTGACAAGGTCACACACTCCTTCACTTTTTTTTTCTTAAACACAACCTCAAATTGGAAAATGTCAGGACAGTGTGGAAAATGCAAACAAAAGAAAGCAGTGATTTTTCTAAATTTACTTTGACTTGTATTTCATAAACACCTTGTAGAGTAGAGTACTTTTATTAATCCCGTTGGGAAATTAAGGTGTCTGACAGCTTACACAGATACATAGATACAGGACATAGACAAAGACGTAAATACACATTATTGCAACAATTTTAAGTGTTGTGAGAAGGAATGTCAGCCCTATAAACTGGAAAATGCTTTACTACCCCAACTTTTTTTTTTTTTTGGGGGGGGGAGTGTGTTGCAAAAATAAATTGAAGAGGTGTGGTTGTCCCCCCCAAAAAATAAAAAATAAAAAATGTGTGAGGTAAAACATCAAATAATGTGCTGTTGAATTGTTGAGTGCAATAAAAGGCAAAGATTTACAAATCGTTGTTTCAAGTTTTAATTTCAATATCAACATACTGTCCCAACTTTTTTCTGATTTGGGGTTGTTTAGTGGCATAGCCAAGTTCCACTATAGCACTTGCTAGATTACAGGCTGAAAAACCACATCATGATCTTTAAATGGAGATCGTTATATTTTATTATATGCCAAGAATGCAGGGGAAACTCACTGTGCTGAGACCAGGTAGCACCAAAATGGTGAACCAGGTACCCTCTACCCTCATTGGACTTCCACATCAACTGTAGATGGATATGATCGTGTTGTGGGGTGTTTTTTTTTTTTAATATAAACACTGGATGGCCAGATATACTCTTATGAGCCCTCACAAAGCTGTGCAAAAGAAATGAACTGGTACACTATTGCATGGTCTAAGTAAAGCAGTATTGTTCCTCTTGACTATTGACCAAGTATTGTTCCTTGGTTTAGCTGTTGGGTGGAGTCCCCTGTCCAGCACCCAGGTTTATACTTTTCCTGGGAAATATGATTTCTCCTATAATTGTAATATACCTTCTGGTTTTTAATAGAGCGGTAACCTTCTGTAATCAAATACATTGTGCACCTGGTGATTTGAAAGAAAGCAGTTCACTATTAAAAAAAAAAAAAAGTAAAATGTTTATTTGTTAACAAGCCTCTATAAATGGCAAAGGTTACTGAAATAAAAGGTTTTATGACATTCACACTTGAAGGCTTTGTTCGAAAGCCACGGTAGTCAGATGCATCCCTCAAACAGTAAACACTGCATGCACTGTGTCCCTCAAGCAGTTGGTATAGGCACAGGGAGCAGAGAAAGATGTGCAGTGTGCATGTAACAATAAACAACAGGATTTTTAAAGTTGACTTTACAACCTATATGTTTTGAACAGTAAATATATTAATATTCTAATTTAGACATAAGATACACAAGAAATTAACTTGTGATGGCAATCATGAATGTGCACGTGCTAAAAAGAAGGCCTTTTGGAGGAGAGGTGAAACATCTTCAAGAATTTCAAGCAAGTCCAGTTGTCTTTTAGCACCTATGGTTTACTATGACCTGGATGACTGAGAACCTGCACAGACATAAATCATGAATGTGATTTCAGCGTCACAAGTTTCCGGAGTGGCACGGCATGGTGAGGCAGTGTTTAGCGCTGCCGTCTCACAACAAGAAGGTTCCGGGTTCTAACCTTGCAGCTGACCGAGGCCTGTTGAGTTTACATAGAGTGGTAGAAGTTTCCTGAGTGTCTACACAGGAAGAGCAATTGGGTATATTCCTTAAGTAAAATCCATTATAAACCCCTAATATAATGTTTTCATAACTATGGAAGCTTGACAACTAATCTATTAGTTATCAGCAGTTAGACAAAAATATGTTAGTCTCCCACCTTAAATCCATCTTTAAGTGTATCCATCCCACCTTAAATGTATCTTTTGAAATGCATCTTTTCATACCAGTGGGCATGAAAGAACTTGCTTGGAAAGAACCATTACCTTTTGAGTCTCGCTTGACTGATTCGAATCAGAAATCGGAGTTTGATTCACCTATAGGTATAGGTATAGGCAGAACACAATATTAGTTTAGCTAATGCAGAAACAGAATTGAAGGTACTGATGGGTATAAAAATGACTTTTGGTGCTTCATGAATGACCTGAAACATGAAATTATGTGCATAAAGCTTGGCAGTTGTTTATTAACTGTTTGGCATGCTGTCTGCATAGAATAAAACCCAAACAAGAAAATCTATGGTAAACTGAATCATGTTTCTGTCTTCCGTCCAGTACCATTCAAAAGTTTGGACACTCCTAATTCAATGTTTTTTTGTTTTTTTTTAAAAATATGAATTAAGATACTCCATGTCTTAAAGCAATGATGGATGTCATTTCTCTTCACTTAGTTGAGCGGTTCTTGACATAATTAACTTGTTCTAGCAGTACAGGTGCAAATTGTTACTCTTACTCAGGATCTTTCTACTTTCTTCTTCGTCTTATTATTGTTATTTTCCTAACATTTTTAGGATACTATTTCTCTGTTTTCAACCAGTCACCAAATTTCACATGCAGAATACCTCTGGGCTGAATTGCATTGCTATGACTTTTGGTGGTGATCTGGATCACCAAACTGGCATGATCCATGACAAACAGGATTTTTTTTTCAATCACTTATAACTCTCAATTTTCATGATTTTTTTTTCCAATCCGTTTTTATTTTGTTCAGGGTGGCAACTTTTCTCACTAAGCATACTCACTAACTTTTCTCTATCTCTTACTGTTCTGGATCTGTAGGGTACGGTGACCAGACGTCCCAGTTTGTAACAGCAAGCACAAATTACTGTGACTTGAGTCACTCTCTGTCTAGTATGGATTGCTACAGTTGTGGAATAGGTATATTTACTGTATGTTTATAATTGACTATTTACTGTTCTCATGCATTGAGAAGGCAAGAAATTCTACTCATTAACTTTTGACGAGGGCACACCTGTTAACTGAAAAGCATTCCAGGTGACTACCTCATGAAGATAATGCTAATAGTGTGCAAAGCATCATCGAGGCAAACCGTGGCTACTTTGAAGAATCTGAAATATGATTTTTTTAAAAACAGACAAAAAAAAACAAACACTTACCTGTTTACACACACGGTTCCATAAGTTATTTTATAGTTTTGATGTCTTCAGTATTGTAGAAAATAAGCAAAATACAATAAAACCCCCCACCTATGAATGAGTAGGGGTCTACAAACTTTTGACTAGTACTGTATATCTCAATCACAAGTAAAGTTTGAGCATTCAGATGGCTGTTTGTACCCAAAAGTTAAGAGAAAAAATTTTATTTGAAGATTTAAATCTTTATCAGACATTTTGACAGCGGGTGACTGATTTATAAACTGCATTAGTCAGGCTTATTTCGATTTTGCCAGGGCATATAGTTATCCAATAACTTTATCAAAGCATGACGTTCACTGTTTGAGGAAATTGCACTCAGCTAGCAAGTTTTTAGACATTTTAAGTCAGACTGATCACATTCACCACTAAATTTGTTAAACTGGAACTTGCATTCAACATGATCTTTACAGACCTTTTAAGGTTGAAACATCTTTTCTCAGATCACCACACATACGCTAACATATAATTCTGTTAGCCTGAAAATTGCTGTAATGTCTGGTCTAATGCAGCATGGTTTTATCTTTTTTTTTTTTTAAGTGATCTAGTGAACGGAGTATCAGAGTCTGCAGTGGTGCCCTTCTAGCAGAGAGTTGCTTATTCTGGTTCTCAAGGAGGTTGAGCCCAAAGTCTGGGCGAGTAATTTCTAAAACTTTCTGAATTTCTAAAGATTTTATGGTCTGTGAGCAATATTTGTGTGGATCTGAAAGAATGCTTTGAATTATTTTCCTGCTAGAACATCTAAGGATGACTCTCCTGGCAAAAGCAGTGAGAATTTGCTCATGAGTGTCCTGGAACTTGACCGAGGTTTCTCATGCCAAGTATCCTAACAAGGGCCTTTGGAAACAAAATGGCTTATTTACAAGCATTCACTGCATTACTCTGCAGAGCGTTCTTTTCTGCATGACTATAATTACATTTATTGGTGATTTAGCTCTATTATAAATCTCCATCTGGCAATACATCCCACTTTCCAATCAGTTCCAGTGACTTTAGCAAACTCCATATGCATTCATCTAAGATTTAATGAGATTAGAGTAGGAGTCTGGAACATTTTTAAGAGCCAAGAGCCAAAAAAAGTTTTTAATATATACTATAGGATGCTAGCTTTCTTAAATGTATATGCACATACAAGTATACATCTTTATATTTATATTCAAAATATTTACCAGATAGATACCTTTTGTATCTGTAATATGAATGTTTATACACTCCGCTGAAGTGGGATGAAACATGTTTGGGTTAGATGTCTCCAAAGCCTTTCAAGCACTACTGATATAAATGATTCTTGACTGCCCAATGAAGGGATTGCTTATGAGAACATTAAGAGAAGTTAAGAGAAGGTCTGCTCATATGGATAAATATTATCAGCACAGCAAGACATACATGTTGCATTATGTTCATGGAGACTGGGAATTTATTCCAATCATTAGGACCATCTTGTCTTCTGATTTGTATTGTCGCAAATCAAAATTGCAAAATTGGTGGCTTAGTGGTACGGCATTGCTGTCTCACCCTGCCATTTTGGTAGGTCTTTTTTTTATTTACTTATTTATTTATTTTTTTTAATCACTAAACAATCAATAAACAAGTTGACACACTGACAGATTAAATAGATTGCTGTTTTATTGTGACTTCTTAACACTGTAGATCCATAAAATCTCTCTTAAACGAAGTGCAACAGTGATCTGGATATGTGTCATGGCTCTCATGGGGACTACTGTGATAGTTCCTAATAGATCAATAGCTTTTTAGCATAATGACTCAAGCACATAATTTGTATGGAACCTTATCACCTAGCTAGGCCAAACAAATGATTAAAGTGACAGGTCGATGTATTAAAAAGATGAATATTACCCTGTGGGGCTAGAATAACCCCGAGGTACTTGAATCACATGCTGTATTGCCCGCTGCCTGTTTGTGAAGGAGAATGAGCTGGAAAAACACAGCGGGCTCATATTTACACTTGGGTATGGAAACGGCTTGTCTGCCATGTTTTTTCCTTCTCTTTTCTGGCATGTTTTGCCTCTGACAATGTCGGATACTTCCTTTAAAATTGTCAGGTTTTTTTTGTCTCGATTTAGGGGTCGTTGTTTGATCTGGGCGATCCACTTCGTTTGCTGTGGCTTAGTGTTCGCGACCTCTGACCTGCTCATGACCTTGTATCTTTTCCAAACTGGTTGCCAAGCAGTTTGTAAACAGACTAACGCGTGGTTAGGATGCCCTGCATTAGGAAATAAAATGTATTGAAACGAGGTGATGCATACCAGCTGTGTTGAGGGGTATCAGCTCAAGCAATTCAGAAAGAGGAGTGGATTAAATGATTCCTGAACCAGCATATCGACCTGTGTCATTTTAATTCTGTCAACATTGCCATTCACCTATAAAAGGCTGCATCATGACTAGGGTTGTGTATTATTTGAAAATGTTTTTTTTTTTTATACTGAACTGATGCGATGAATTTTTGATACAGATACAAAAAAAGTTTCATCTTTTGCTACCTTTTTTCTAATTGTGACAAACACTTTTATTTATTGCCGTTTCACATGCTCTTGTTTATTGCTATCTTTTCAACTGACTGCTGGAAGCCATCTTCGCACTTGGAAGATGGCTCTGGACACTTACAGTAATACATTTCATGGCTGAGGACTACAGTTGTCATGAACAGTTCATAACTTCAACAAAACAGACTTCATGCTAAAACTATAATGATTTTCCTGGTTACACAGTTACAGCGCCTTGCAAAAGCATTCATCCCCCTTGGTGTTTGTCCTGTTTTGTCGCATTACAAGTTGGAATTAAAATGGATTTTTTGGGGGTCAGCACCATTTCATTTACACAACATGCTAACACTTTAAAGGTGCACATTGTTTTTATTGTGACCCGAACAATAATTAAAATGAAAAAACAGAAATCTGGAGTGTGCAGAGGTATCCCCCCCCCCCATTGTATGAAAAACCTAAATAAGAGCTGGTCCAACCAACTCTCTTCATAAGTCACATAATTAGTTAAGAGCCACCTGCAATCAAAGTGTCACATGATCTGTCACAAGCTGTCTGTACAAATCAACCTGTTCTGGAAGGATCCTGACTCTGTAACACTACTAAGTAAGCAACATGAGAACCAAGGACCACTCCAGACAGGTCAGAGACAAAGTTGTGAAGAAATATGGATCAGGGTTGGGTTATAAAAAAAAAAAATTCCAAACTTTGAATATCCCAGGGAGCACAATTAAATCCATTAGAGCAAAATGGAAAGAACATGGCACCACTACAAACCTGACAAGAGAAGGTCACCCACCAAAACTCTCAGACTGGGCAAGGAGGGCATTAATCAGAGATTCAACAAGGACACCAAAGATAACACTGAAGGAGCTGCATAGATCCACAGTGGAGATGGGCGTATCTGTCCATAGGACCACTTGAAGCTGTACACTCCACAGAGTGGTGCTTTATGGAAGAGTGGCCAGAAAAAAGCCATTGCTGAAGAAAAGATGTTTGGAGTTTGCCCAACAGCATGTGGCAGACTCCCCAAACACATGGAAGATTATCTGGTCAAATGAGACAAAAATTGAACTTTTTGGCCATCATGGGAAATGCCATGTGTGTCCCAACACTGAGAATACCATCCCTACAGTGAGGCATGGTGGTGGCAGCATGGTGGTGGCAGCATCGTGCTGTGGGGAGGTTTTTCATCTGCAGGGACAGGAAAGCTGGTCAGGACTGAAGGAAAGATGGATGGCACTAAATGCAAGGCAATTCTGGAGGAAAACCTGTTTGAGTCAGTCAGAGGTTTGAGATTGGGATGGAGGTTCACAGTCCAGTAGGACAATGACCCTAAACATACTGCTTAAGCTACACTGGAGTGGTTTTAAAGAGAAACATTTAAATGTCTTGGAATGGCCTAATAAAAGCCCAGACCTCAATTCAATTGAGAATTTGTGGCATTTCTGTACACCAACACAACCCATCTAACTTGAAGGAGTTGGAGCAGTTTTGCCTTGGGGAATGGGCAAAAATCACAATGGCTAGATGTGCTAAGTTAATAGAGACATACCCCAAGAGACTTGCAGCTGTAATTGCAGCAAAAGGTGACTCTACAAAGTATTGACTTTGACAGGAGTGAATACCTACTGTATGCACACTCCAGATTTCTGTTTTTTCATCTTAATTATTTTGTCACAATTAAAAAAAAAACAATGTGCACCTTTAAAGTGGTAGCCCCCCAAAAAATCCATTTTAATACCAGCTTGTAATGCGACAAAACAGGACGAACACTAAGGGGGATGAATACTTTCGCAAGACACTGTATACTTTGTGACTATATAGGACACTGTTACAGAAGCGAGTTATTTATAATCATGCTATCTGTTATCACCCAAATGAGGATGGGCTCCCTTTTGAGTCTGATTCCTCAAGGTTTCTTCCTCATGTTGTCTGAGGGAGTTTTTCCTTGCCACTGTTGCCACAGGCTTGCTCGTTGGAGATAAATTAGGGATAAAATTAGCTCATGTTTAAAGTCTTTAATTTTCTGTAAAGCTGCTTTGTGACAATTTCTGTTGTTAAAAGCACTATACAAATAAACTTGACTGCTGCAGTGAAATGTGGTTCCTCCTTGATTGATGACATTAGTTCAAGAAGAACAGGCTGTCAGAACTCCCACCGACAACATGAAATCAAAATTTGTCGATAAAATGCCTCACTAATGAAACTGGCTAAGAATAAACTAGTATGTATTCATGTGGTTTGACATGACCTCTGAATTCTAGTGAACTAGATGGCTAATAAATACTAGTTTGTGTGCTTGCAGCTGAATACTGTGTGTGTGTGTGTGTGTGTGTGTGTGTGTGTAACTTGATAGTAGTTAACTTTCTTTTCAAAGCCAGAAAGCTGATGGGCAAAATGTTAATTACCTGCTGAAAAATTCATTACTTAAAACATTTTTTATATTTGGTTGTGGTGAGTTGCACTCAGATTCTCAAATCTACAGCAGTGACAGAGAAGTGCTGTTCTTCAATTGAAATGATTCTGTGATTTTATTGATGTAAATTAAACATTTGGTTTAGGACTGGATTAATTAATCAGGTTTAATGACTTTGTTTCTGAAATTCTGAAACCCGCCTGTTTGAGACCAACAACCATGCCACGGTCAAAGCCACGGAGATCACAATTTTTCCCATTCTGATGTTTGATGTGAACTACCTTAATCAGAAATGAAATTGTCAGTTTTAATACTTGGTTACAAATGCCTGAAGTCTGTAACCCTTAAACATGACCAGACATTAGGTTTCTTCCCCTGGTGATGCTCTGCCAGGCCTTTATTGCAACTGTCTTCAGTTTCTGCTTATTCTTGGCACGTTTTGTCCTCAGCAAGTGAAATGCATGCTCAATTGTATTCAACTCAGGTGAGTGACTTGGCCATTGCAGAACATTCTGCTTGTGTTGCTTTCTAAATACACTGCCTGGCCAAAAAAGTTGCCATTTGGATTGAAATAAGCAAATACTTAAGAGTCTTTGATTAGATAATTATTGCAGTGAGTATTATTTTCAGCTGTCAACAATTCTTGTAACCCAAGTGATGTAGTGAGTTGCATATAATTTCTTTCACAACCATATTGGAAGATGTATCCCGCGGTTGTGGAAAAGCTGTTACTGTGATTCAGAAGGGTCAAATCACGTTGGCCTGCATCAAACAAACAACTAGGGAGATTACTGAAACTACTGGAATTGGGTTAAGAACTGTCCAACAAATTATTAAAACCTGGAAGGATAGTGGTGAACTGTCAACTTTGTGCAAGAAATATAGTCAGAAAAAAATCTTGACTTACTGACTGTGATCTCTGTGTGGCCATAAGAAAACTACTTATTAGTGAAACTAATTGGAAGACAAGGCTTGCTAGGGAAAATAAAGATTGGACTCCATTGGGGCAATGGAGAAAGGTTAGGGAGTCTGATGTGATCCAGATGTACCCTACACCAGAGCGATGGACACATCAGGGTAAGAAGGGATGCACATGAAACAATGCACCCATCATGTAAAGTGGCCACTGTACAAGCCTCTGGAGGCAGTGTTATGATTTGGGGTTGCTTCAGTTGGTCAGGTCGAGGCTCAGTAATGTCATGTGGCAATAAAATGAAGTCAGCTGATGACCTGAATGTAGTGAATGACCAGGTTATCACATCAATGGACATTTTATTTTATTTTTTCCCCCTTCGCTGATGGCATGAGCATAAAATTAGGGCTCAAATTTTGAAAGAGTGGTTCAGGAAGAATGAGGAATCATTTTCACATATAAATTGGCCACCACAGAGTCCTGATCTTAATCCCTTTGAAAGTCTTTGAGATGTTCTGGAGAAGACTTTAGAATGGTTCAACTCTCCTGTTGTCAAGGCAAGATCTTGGCGAAATTAATACATCTCTGGAGGGAAATAAACGTTGTGACCTTGCATAAGGTTGTTGAAATAATGCCATGGTGAATGCACTCCATAATATGAGCTAAAGGTGGTCCAACAAAATATTAGTGTGGGTGCCCCCCCCCCATTAATTAATTTATTTATTTATTGTCATTGGTCGGGCAGTGTATTTTTCAGGTTATTGTCCATATGCCCTGTTTGAGATCAACAGCCATTGTCCAGTGGGTTTTGAATTTAGCAGAGTCTGAGCAGATAGCCCTATATACTTCTAAATTCATCCAGCTGCTTTTGCCAACAGTCACATCAGTAAATACAAGTAAACCAGTTCCACTGGTAGCCATACATGGTCATGTCATAAGATGAGGTGGTATGCTTCAGTTCATGAGCAGATGTTCAGTTCTCCATATTTTTTTTTATTTTTCCCCCCTCATCTATCCATAGGATGTTGTTACAGGCTTTCTTTTCTTTTAAGACATTTTTGGCATTGAAGGTATGGGTGGAGGTGGCTAAAAAATTTGAACTCCAAAAGCAGATAAAATTACTTAGATGGCCAGCGTATGACCCCGAATTCACACCAGCATTACTAGATCATAGGTATAAACAATGGACCTATTATGGTGTTACTGCTGTATGCAAAATTGTTAAAAACTGGGAACTTATCAGCTTTAACAATTTATGTCAAATGTATGGACTAGGTGGGCATGACTTTTACAGGTACTTACAGTTTCGTGACTATTTTTGTAAAAAACTGAAAGGTTGCAACATAGCAGAGCCACCAGCAATTATTCATATATTTATGGATGCATACAACTCTGGGAATATTAAAGGGCTTATAAGCAAGTTATACCACAGCATCACCTCATTGAAGAAGGACTCTACAGACT
>JAODVO010000021.1:23409802-23420804 GCA_025400055.1 Notarius lentiginosus
GCAGAAGACCACATTGGGTTCCACTCCTGCCAGCCAAGAACAGGAATCTTAGAATCAAGAGCAAGTTCCTATTAAATGGCTGGTGAGTGTTGGCAGCGAGAACAGACCAGTTATAAATGTACATGCATTTTACATAGAAACTCGTCTCATTTTTTATGGTACCACCCCTCATTAACATATGACCATCCATAGCAATCTGAATCAAGAAGAGGGGGCCATCTACCTAATTATTCAGCAAACGCTACCTGGAAGGAACAAGTGATGTCATGGAGAAAGTGCAAGTGTGCTGATCTAGGAGGCACAAAAGAAAACATGAGTCAGCATATTCCTCCAAAAGAAGTTAATACACAAAAAGAGTGGCTGAAATTAATTTTTTGGGAAAGTCCATGAAGATTTCAGCCCCACATGTCTTGTGCTTGGTACATTTCAATGAAGACAGTTTTATGACCTTTGGGCCAGATCAGATGGGCTTTGCTATAAAGCTGATATTGAAAAATGGAGCTCTGTTGGAGTTGACCACCGGTCTACTAACCATAAGTAAATAATTCAAAATTTCCATAAAGAAACACAGATAATACAGACTAACATCAGTGAAATTGTGTCTGTCCAGTATGTTTCTTAGATGACATGTTTATTTTTGTGGATTGCAGAAATTGTAACACCATATTTGCATTTATTGATTTACATCAATTTGCTCTCCAACTTTTTGGATTTCAAGTGGTTTTATCAGACTTGCTTGGGAAAAAGCTACTGGAAGAGGATCCTAACAATCGTGGGTGGCATTTTGCGTTCATTCTTTTAGTTTGACACTTTTTCAATGCATGAAATGAATCATCCTCCTTATTTTGATACAGTTTCTAGAGAATGACTCAGACCAGTGTATTTTTTCAAATAATACTTGAACATTTTTCTGAGATCTACCAGACATACCTTATGTATATACTATATAAACAGGAGCTTAATCTTTTTCTTCTATATGTAAAAAAACCCCTGATGTTTGGTTCAAGTTTTAATATTTCCTTATTGAAGAAGTCATCTTCATGGACCAGTATGATTGAAATGTAATGAACAGTAAAATTATTTAAGAAAAATGAAAGGAAAAAAAGTGAGCTAAATGCAAAAGCTAGCTTGTAAAGCATTATAAAAGGCAAATTTGATGTCTGCCAGGAGATATTTTAGATATTTTATGTAGATATCTCTATACCTTAACTACAACCCCAAATCAGAACAAGTTGGGATGGAAATAGTTTTATGCAAATAAAAAAGAAAGCAGTGATTTCTAAATTTACTTTGACTTGTATTTAATTACAAACAATATGAACCCAAGATATTTCATGTGTTGTCTGGTCAACTTAATTTCATTTGTTAATGAAATTAATTAATCCATTCCTGTGTTTCAGGCCAACAACACATTCCAAAAAATGTTGGGACAGGGGGCAATTTCGGGCTATTAATGAGGTAAAACAATTAATGATATGATGTGAAACAGGTGATTGTAATCATGATTTAGTATAAAATCAATATCCAGGAAAGGCCTAGTCTATGAGGAACAAAGATGGGCCAAGAATCTCCAGTTTGTCAACAAATGCATGAGAAAATTATTGAAATGTTTAAAAACAATTTCAAAAGGATTTGGATATTTCGCCCTCTATGGTGCATATCATTAAATGATTTGAGGAATCTGGAGGAATTTCAGCACATATAAGGCAAGGGCACAAGCCTCAGCTGAACACTCATGATCTCTGATCCTTCAGACGGCATTGCATCAAGAATCGTCATTCATCTGTAGCTGATATAATCAAATGGGCTTGGGATTACTTTGGCAAACCTTTGTCAAGTGCTACAATATGGAGTTACATCCACAAATGCCAGTTAAAACTTTACTGTGCAAAATGGAAGCCTTATTTTAACTGTGTCCAGAAGCACCATCAGTTTCTCTGGGCTTAGGCATCTGGGATGGACCATCACACAATGTAAACGTGTATTGTGGTCAGACAAATTAATATTCCAGGTCTTTTTTTTTTAAGAAATGGATGCCATGTGTGCCAGACCAAAGACAAAAAGCAACATATGCTACCTTCAAGGTATCTTTTCCAGGGTATCTTTTCTAATCTTTTCCAGGGATATTTCAACAAGACAATGCTAAACTGCATTCTGCACACATTACAATGGAATGGCTGTGGAAGAAGAGGGTGTTTGTCTCCTCTGTCCCCAATAAAGAATCTGTGGTGAATTTTGAAACAACAACAAAAAAATATGACAATGATGACTCCGTACTGTTGCACACCTTAAGACCTGTTTTTAGGATGAATGGGATAAAAATAACACCTGAAACTCTTCATCACTTGGTGTCTTCAGTCCCTAAATATCTTGTAAGTGTTTTGAGAAGGAATGGCATTATAAAGTGGTAAATGCTTTCTTGTCACAATGTTTTTTTAAATGTTGCATAATCAAAATTGAAATGTGTTTGTTTGTTTATAAATAGATTCATGAGGTAACACATCAATTAATGTCCTGTTGTATGGTTTTGAGCACAATACAGGTCAAAGATTATTGACAAATCATTGTTTTCAGTTTTAATTTCAACTTCAACATACCATCCCAATTTTTTCTGATTTGGGGTTGGACAGTATAACAGATCATTGCTATGGACCATGTCAGTAGCATAAACAATACAATTATTTTTAAATAAACAAAAATCATTTTAAAGCAATACTTTGTGTTAAATTATTAATTTATTTAATAAATAGCCATGTAATAAGTGGGATAATGTATAGCAAGCGGGTCATTATAGCAAATTATTACATGGCTCATTTGAATACTTGATATGGATTGGTCAATTATGGCATTCTGCGGTCTGATATTTCTGTACAACAGACCATTGCTATGGACCACATCATTACTGGAAGCAACAAAATAATTTTAAAATCAATTAAATATTTTAAATCACTATTTTCATGTCAAATTATTGATTAGTAAGTAGCCATGTATTAAGCAGGTTAATGTACAGATCATTACCCTGAAATAAATCCCTATGGGGTGAATCAAGACCCCTTTGCTTTGCATTTGGGTCCTGCATCACCTGTCTGGGTTTATTTTGCTATAATGAGTGGCTCACTGTGCATTGTCACTTGCTTAACTCATAATATGCTTTCACCAGTGAAAAGGCAATTGATACTACTACTACTTCTCCTATTACTCCTCTACAGACACATGATGCCATAACATAATATGTGAGGCATATTATAATACAATATACAATAATATTTCATCTATTTATTTAAAATGTAATGGTAGATAATTATTGAATTCCTCCTTTAATTTTAGCTTGTGTGCAAAGAAAGAGCACAACAAGTTAGATCTGCAGCATTATGTTTTGTTCCCTGCCAGGTACTTTAATGCTAGAAAAAAACAACAACTCTGTTTTGTGTGTGTGTACAAGCAAGAAATAGGTTGTGTAATACCCTGTGTTGCATTACAGTAAATGAAAGAGGCCTACTCCCTGGATAGTGAGATGTGTGGGTGATTTGGATTAAAAGTTAGTCAGTAAAGAACTCTGGAGACAAATACAAGCAGCGATTATGGGCAGAAAGTGCTTGCTGAAGCACCAGAATCAATAGAGCAATATAAGAGTAAACAGCAAAGCAGAGAGACAACTATGACTTTGAAATACCACAGAAGGTCCCAGCAAGAGCTAACCAAATTCAAACTAGGTAATTTTCTCCAACAACAATTAACTGGAGGAAAGTATATCTGTCCAAAGAAAAGAAATAAGACCTAATACATGATCAGTTTTTTCAAACTGCTCAAATGGCATTCAGAATTGTTTAGGTGTTTCCACAAACACAGACTGGGCACAGACTCAGTGAAACTGGATACTCAAAGACTGGAAAAAGGCCAGGTGAGTTCTTCTTTCCCAGTCTTCAACTGTCTAGTTTTGATGACCCTGTGTCCATGATAGCCTCAGATTCCTGTTCTTGGCTGACAGGTGTGGAACTCAATGTTGTAACCCATCTACCTCAAGTTTTGGTATTTTGTGCATGCTGAGATGCTTTTCTGCTCACCACAGCTGTAAAAAGAGTGATTATATGAGTTACTATATCCTTTCTTGCAGCTCAAACCAATCTATTTTCTTCTGGTTTCTCTTATCAACAAGACATTTGCATCCACAGAACTACCACTCGCTCAATGTTTTTTATTTTACCTACCATTCTGTATAAACTCTAAGGCCTGTTATGTGTGAAATTCCTAGGAGATTAGCAGTTTTTTAAATACTCAAACCAGCCTATCTGACACCAACAACTTTACCACTGTTAAAGTCATAGAGATCATACTTTTTCTTCATTCTGATGTTTGATGTGTACATTAACCAAAGTTCTGGACTGATATCTGCATGTTTTTATGCATTGTGCTGTTTCCAAATGATTGGCTGTTTGGATAACTGCATAAATGAGCAGGTATGTAGGTATCAATGTGGACACAGAGTGTATATGGATTTAAAACATTAAGAAAGAACTTTCTATAGCACTTAGAAAACTGAAGTATATAAAAATACTTAAATAATAGTATTTTTCCATTAATGTATGAATGCATTTAACATCTCATGCCTGAAATGTCATTTTCCATGATTTATATTGTATTTGTGTCCCACAACATTCAATAAACCTGTTACCTGAACACATTTACCCCTGTTAAATATTTTGAATATTCCAATTATAACATGTTCAACAGGACACTGCATCACACAAATTTCCTGAAGAGCAATGGAAAGAAAAGGAAGTTCTCACATTATTTGTTTCTGTGATTAAAATAATATTGTAATATTTGCTGACAAGGTCACTTTGGAAATATAACCCTGTTCCACAAAATACAGACTGAAAGAGAAGTATTGTTTTTAAAAAAATTATATTTAATTAAAATGATTAAATAGCTTTTAATGTCTTCCTGCCATTAGCATAGCTACAAGTTAACCACCTTTTGTGTATTTGCTGCAATCTCAAATCATTGGGAAGTTGGGATGATATGTTAAAGTTGAAAATTAAATTAAAACTGAAAACAAGGATTTATAAATAATCTTTGACCTATATTGCACTCAGAACTATACAACAGCACATTATCTGATGTTTTACCTCATCTCATCTTCTTCCGCTTATCCGGGGCCGAGTCGCGGAGGCAGCAGTCTGAGTATGGAATCCCAAACTTCCTCATGAATTTTATTTTTTTCCCCCAAATAAATATCCATCCATTATCTGTAACCGCTTATCCTGTGCAGGGTCGTGGACAAGCTGGAGCCTGTCCCAGCTGACTATGGGTGAGAGGCAGGGTACACCCTGGACAAGTCGCCAGGTCATCTCAGGGCTGACACATAGAGACAAACAACCATTCATACTCACATTCACACCTATGGTCAATTTAGAGCCACCAATTAACCTAACCTGCTGTGGCAATTCCTGATGTGGGTGGAGCACAGAAGCACAGCAGGCGAGTTGATGGTCACACACAAACTCTTTATTCCACTTTACTACTACTGTAGCTTTTCAGCACTCACTCACTCACACATGCATTGTGGTCAGGAGGGAGCCCCTTTTCTCTGCTCTCTCCCTCCTTTTATGCTCTGTCCCTGTAACAAACACACACCCACACACATTAATTGACAGCAGGTGGAATGACTTAGCCACTTACCTTCCCCAACCCCACCCTCCATTCACAGAATGCTGCTTGGCCACGCCCCCGCTGGCACACTTGCATATCTTTAGACTGTGGGGGAAACCGGAGCACCCGGAGGAAACCCAGGCAGACACAGGGAGAACATGCAAACTCCACACAGAAAGGCCCCCAGTGGCCACTGGGCTCAAACTGTGAGTTTCTTCTTGTGAGGCAACAGTACTAACCACTACACTACCGTGCCACTTCTGACGAATGTATAATATAGATACAATGTATAAATATTCTTTATATAATGGTTAATTTTAATGGTTAATGACAGTTATTTCAAATTTAACTCAATACCTATTCCCTAATGCTCAATGCCTAATACTGTATACCTATTCCCAACATTATTTAAAATATCATAAAAGAAAGCTTAAAATTTGTTCCCTGTAGAACTCTTGATTCATTTTGTTATGTGTCATATAAAGACAAAGTTGCTGAGAAGTATCTGGAATAGGAAATAGAAAATAGGATGGACTGATGTTTGGTGCACTTGTATCTATATTTCTCTCTTTCTCTTTCTTCTCCTGTCAAGCTGCACGAAAGTTAATTGCCTGCAGGAGGTTTATAAGTCACTCAGGACTAGGGAAATGGTTATGGTGATTATAATAAAGGTTTTTATGTTAGGTCTCATGTTAGGTCTCATTCCTCAGCCCTGCTTCTTCTCTCCTCCCTGCCTTTTCCAAATCCAACTCACCCCTGAACCTCCCATATGGTTTCTGCTTTCCAGTACTCCCTTTTCCTTTTACTTTCTCTCCTCTGACTTTCCTTCATTGTTTCTATCACTACATATCTCAATTTTTTCGTCTGCCTCATTTAATATTTATTCTGTCTAACAAGAGGAGGCATATGCACACTGATACATATGGTTAATTACAACATGTTGACTTACTTATAATGTGCAGTAGGCCTATACCTCAGTATCATTTTACAATTCTGCTGCACTTTTTTATTTCACTCTTTTGTATCTAATTAAATGTTAGAGGTTGCATAATATGTCATTTATTAAGGGTGTATTGGTTGTATTGTTCAAGGCAGGGCTCTTGATTCAAAACATCTAGGTACAGAAAAAAAATAATTCACCAGACTGCATAATAAAGTGGAATATTCATCATAAAACATGGCTTATATTATGTGAGGCATAATGGAAATAATAACTTCCTCTTTATACAGAATGAGGACTGTGTAAGTGGTTACATGTGTATATTGGCCAGGTTTTTCTGACACTTTCTCTCACGCTTTCTCTCTCTGCAGAGGATGAGCTGCAGTTATCTGCTCTGCACTATTCTTCTTTTCGTGGCTGTCCTGCTTGCCATTACAGTAACAGGAACCATTCTATTCCTGAACCATTCCCAGTCTCCGCCTATTTCAGACAGCCCGCCACATATCACCACCAATCAGGATGAGGCCAACGCTCTGGTAACAGTCGAGCGGGGTGATGGCTCACGCATCAACATTTTTATTGACCCAAACTGCCCTGACTACAACAGCAATTTCCTGCGACTGGAAGGCGTGCAGACATCCATACTACACTCGCTTACAGATCACGACTCAGACCTGAAGTCAGTCAAAGGCCAGGACCGTGCTCTTTTGGTCAACCTTGCTGAAGAGGTTGCAAAGCTCTCAGCACATGCCGGCCAATTGAAAATGGACTATGAGTCTCTGAGGAGAGGGCAAAGCAACTTGGGACAGGACCTTAACACATTGCAAACTGAACAAGGAAGGCTTATACAGGTATATAGTTCTAACTGTGTTCACATACAGTCAGCTCAGTATCACAGGCATATCACTAGCACCCTTGGTAAAGATGGGTAAAAAGGATCATGACAAAATGTTGTTGTGGTTAATTAACAAACCTTAATATAGGATACTATATGTATATAAGTGTGTCTGTGTTGGAGTTTATGCATCTATTAATGCACAGTTTCTTTGATACAGTTTGTATAGGACTGTTTTATACAAAGTTTGGGAGAAAAAAGACTACAAATAGGACAACAAGAGAGCATGAGGAAGGAGGGCAGAACATTACAGAGGGGCATTTATCCTGCTAGCACTTTTTTTCTGTTTTAGCCCAATACATATTAATTCAGCAAAGAATCTTAAATTATCGAATTAAAGCCATTACTTGTTCTAGTACATAACCTCTTACTTTGAGGTTAAATTAAACTTAGCTATACCATGATTCAATTATATTCAATTATACCATGATTATTCACACTCAGGTGTGTAGTATATTTGGCCTTTTGGCTAAACATGCTTATATCTACATTTTCAGATGCAAATTCAAGTGCATAGCAATAATATTAGACAATAAAGACACAAGACATGCAACATAATTAAAATGGTTAGATGTACTTGAAAATATTTCAGACTAACAGTTCAATATTTCAGTAACTTCAGTGAAAGTTTTCTTCCAAAAACAGACCAAATTGCCATGCTTGTTTTTTTTTTTTTTTTAATGTCTGGTTAATGCCACGATACCATTATATATGACAAGTATTTTACCTTGCCTTCAGTGCTCACTTCCATTACACTTTCTGAACTTCTCAATTACATTTCCTATTATCCCCTGCTGGCATCCATGACAGCTGATGGACTCCATGACCCATCACATGATTGGTGAACATACTCACCACTAGCTTATCTATGCTCTCTGTTGGGTGTATTGAATTACACACACCTGACCATCATTAGAATGTGTTTATATACTGTAAACTCAGAACTGTTCATCATAACAAAGTGTTGCCCCAAAATCATTCTCTGTTTTGTTTACAAAATGTTGGATTTGCCTAGTTTTTTTTTACCATTCTGCATGGCATCTTAATTCTGAATTTGGCATGGTAGCAGAATTAACTTGGCTGCAAGAAGTGGATGGATCGTGCCATCTCTCATTCTGGCTTCCTGTTATGGACACAGGAAAGATGTACTTACTGAATTAGATTTTGGAGACAGTCATTCTTTAACCTATTTATCTACCCATCTTGATAAAATATTGATTGAAAGGAGAAAATCTGCCTTTGCTCTTGTCTCATTTCCAACTGGAGGAAAGCCAAGCTCCAGAATCTATGCAAGGCAACACCAATTTAACAACTTCTGATCGCTAGGAATGTCAGATGCCTATGTTTCTACTGTGGAGGCACTTCATTCAGACACTTTTATCAAACATCAACACTAAAGTGGCTGAGAACTTCATAGACATCAGTGACATTAATGGGATGCTCAATTTGCTGTTTGTTTTAGAATTACCTTGGCTTCAAATTCATACTATCAAAATTTCAAGAATAGGAACATGAGATCAGGGATGAATCTGCCCAATGTCATATTATGCACTATATAGCCAAAGGTTTGTGGACATTCCATTGCAGAGTTCGTCCGCCTTTGCTGTTATAATAACATCCACTGCTCTGTGAAGGCTTTCCACTAGATTTTGGAGTATGGTGGTGGGATTTGTCTGTTCAGTCACAATAGCATTATTGAGTTTGGGCAAGAAGTCCTAGGGTATAGACAGTGCTCCAATTCATTCCAAAGGTCTTCAAGTGGGGGTTGAGGTCAGGTCTCTGTGCAGACCACTTGAGTTCTTCCTCTCCAGCCTTGGCAAACCATGTCTTAATGGACCTTGCTTTGTGCATGGGGCATTTTCATGCTGGAACATTTTTGGGCCACTTAGTTTCAGTGAAAGGAAGCATATAAAGACATATTATACAATTGTGTGCTTCCAACTTTGTAACAACAGTTTGGGCAAGGCCCACATACAGTGCCCTCCACAATTATTGGCAACCCTTGTAAAGATTAGTAGGGGTTAGAAGTTAGAGCTTCATCTCACACTGAAAAAAAGGGGGAAAATCTCAACATTTAATTGAAATAAATTTATTCAGAGAAAAACAAATCCATCATAAAGAAATAATTATTTTCAACAAAAACGTATGTACCACAATTATTACCACCCCTGAAAATGATAATGAACACAGTATAACTGAAGCATGTTTCTCATTGAAATTGTACATTTTTGAGTTGACTGGAGTGTGTCGGAAATTTCAAGCTGTAATCCATGACTTCCTGATTAACTGGGATATAGATATAAGGTGACACAAAGACCAAGTTCCCTTAAACATCCATCAACATGGGAAAGAGAAGGGAACATGCAAACCGAAATATGGAGAAGTATGTTGACCTTCATAAGTCAGGGAATAAAAAAAAAAAAGCTTTAAAAAAAAAAAAGCTCACCTGAAAATGCCTATTTCTACTGTTAGGACAATAATAAAAATGTGGACACCAACTGGAACTGTTATAAACGTGCCTGGAAGAGGACCCAAGTTTATTTTGCCCACATGTACAGTGAGGAGGATCACTGTTGGTGGATTACAAGGAAAAAAAGTATAATCTAAAGATTCCCAAGTCTCCAAAGCCACCATCAGATGCCACCTCCATACCAACAGACTATTTGGAAGCTCTGCCAGAAAAAAAGCCTTTTCTGTCAGTTAACCACAAATGTAAGCACCTGGAGTTTCAAAACACAACTACAACTTTGACTGGAATCATGTTCTATGGTCTGATGAAACAAAACTGGAGCTTTTTGACAATAAATACTCAAGGTGGGTTTGATGTAAAAAGAAGGATGGCTGTAATGAAATTAAATGAACCTGCATTGAAAACCTGTGGGACGTGCTGAAGAGGAGAGTGCACAAGAGAGGGCTGAGGACCCTGGATGATCTGGAGAGAGTCTATAAAGAGGAATAGTCTCAGATGCCCTGCTCTGTTTTCTCCAACCTTAAAATGTTATAAGAAGACAGCATTGTTGTATTGTAAAAAAAAAAAAAAAAGGAGGTTGTACAAAGTATTATACATGCAGGGGTGCCAAAAGTAACAGCACATGTGTTTTTGTTTAAAAATAATTATTTTTGATGAGGGATTTATTTTTCTCTGAATAAATTTATTTCAATTAAAGGATGGATTTTTCTCTTTTTTTTTCTGAGTGTGAGATGACGTGACTTCACCAAAAGGTTTCTCTAACCCTTTTTTTCTAATCTTTATAAGGGGTGCTAATAATTGTGGCAGGGACTGTATGGATGTGATGATCAGATGTTCACAAACCTTTGGCTATCTAGTGTTTATAAACTGTGTCCCACAATTATGATAGCCTCCACTTCTGTGTAAAGCCCAGAAGTTGAACAATTGCCTAAAATCTGAACAACTTCTTCTGACCATTGAGAAGTCTTATAGTGATGCTTGAAAGTTTGTGAACCCTTTAGAATTTTCTATATTTCTGCATAAATATGACCTAAAACATCATCAG
>JAODVO010000021.1:24992250-25004524 GCA_025400055.1 Notarius lentiginosus
TTTGACTCTCCTGTCATCAAGACAAGATCTTGGCAAAAAAAAATCCTTTTGCAACTCTAGATGGAAATAAATGTTGTGACATTACATAAGGTTGTTGAAACAATGCCATAGTGAATGTGCACCATAATTAATACGGAAGGCAGGCCAATGAAATATAAAAATGTGCATTTTTTTTGTAGTTTGCAAATGACATGACTAATGGCAGATCTGTGTTCCTTATTGTTGTTTTTAGAGTTGAAATTCCTCTTTCCTTTTCATTAAATTGAACATGACAACTAACTAAATAAATTATCAAATTATCATTTAATAAATCATTGTTGGGATACATTCACATAAATTCAGTGGTGAGTGTTTTCTGCACATTTTTATCACCAGTCTACACTATATCATAAAATAATAGAGTAATACATGGTTTTTCAGAGCCACTATTGCAGAAATCACATATCAGATCCGGGTACATATTTCTTAAAATTTAAAACTATTAATGTATTCTAGATTAGGTTAGATTAGATAAAACTTTATTGATCCCTTTGGGAGGGTTCCCTCAGAGAAATTTAAAAAAAAAAATGCTTACAATACCTGGTATTCCTAGGCAGTCTCTCATTCAAGTACTAACCAGGCCCAACTCTGTTTAGCTTCTGAGATCAGACGTTGTCAGAGTGGTTTGGCCGTAAGCATGAGGAAGCACACGTCATGTGTGTTCTAGAATTAGGAAACATACGTCATGTTTGTTATCAGAGATTCCAGTTACTGGTGGTGATGTTCTGATGTCACAAAGGTGTGTTCTATCTGGTGCAGTGGATGGAGAGCACCTGCAGCATCTGGAGCCACCTTGCTCCTGTGATGTTTTAATGTCATCTGACATAATGATGTTCTGCAGCCCTGGTGAAAGTTGGACAAAAGCTCTTACCAGTATGCATTGTTTTAAGTCCAGCATACATCATATTAAGTCAGTGCTGTGCAGCACTGGATTAAGTCGGGTGCAACTTTTGTTTTGTTTTTTTATGAATTTTCCAGTGCAAAAGCATGTGGTATGACTATGACATGCCTAGAGGGATAAAATACAATAACAAAAGACAAAGTGAACCTGGAGTGTTTTGCATTCACAATACACAGGTTAAGCAAAGCACAACACGGATTTGAAGTGAACCAAACTGAGACCACCTGCTGAAGGGCTTTCAAACTTCTTTTGAAAGAATGGAATTTGTTTCTTAGTACATTTTCAGAAACTTGTAGAATCCATGGAAAAGTTGCATTGAAGGTGCTATTGTGGCCCAGTTGTCAGAGTGCATGCACTTACTGAATGCAGGCACAGGGGAGAGTGGGTGCATCGCAAACTGCAAATCAAATTGAGAGGCAGACTATGTAGTCAGGGTCAGGCTAGGGTTGATCAACATACAAACTGAATGTCAGAAAGCAAGCGAGAAGTAGAGGTCAGGAATAAACATAAACAAAGTCGGAAACACGATAAATCAGGCAGTAATGTGAAAGGCTTGGTATGATTAGGCATGGGGACACAGAACGATACCTCACACTGAAGGAGTGTGAATGCAGGGCTTATGTAGAGCGATGATTAGGTGGATAATGAGGCACAAGTATTTCTAATATTCAGGAGAGGATGGGCGCAGTGGCATTTGAGAGATGTAGTCTGGAGAGGCCATGTTTGGATGCCACGCCAAACTATGACTTTCAGCGTTGTTACTGACAGAACCCCCACCCTGAGGCACTCTGGGAGTGGGTTCCTTTCTGGGGCGCATTCTACCCCTGGGTGCTGGCTTGTCTGGATGTTTAGCATGGAATTCCTGGGTGAGTTGGGGGTCTGGTATGTCCTTGGCATTAACCCAGCTGCACTGTTCTGGACCATAACCCTCCTAGTTCATGAGATATTCCAAGTGACCCTGCCTGCGGTGGGAGTTAAGGATTTTGTGGGCTTGATATATTAGGGTCCCCTTCCATTTCTAGATGTGAGGAAGACTGGTGGGTGCACTATCTGCTAGGGGTCCTTTAATCACCGGCTTCAGGCAGGACACATGAAATGTGGAGGACTTTCAGGAATGAGGTAGGAGTTCAAGTTTGTAGGTGACTTTGTTGATTCTACAGAGGACTTTGAATGGGCCTGTGTGTCTGGCATGGAGCTTGCAACATATGCTGGGATTTCGTAGAGACCTGGTAGAGACCCAGACTCAGTCACCGGGAGAGTAGATGGGTGTTTCTACTGTGTGTCTGTCTGTGTACTGTTTGTACTTGAGGGCTACTTGTTCTAGTTGCTGGTGTACCCCTTCCCATACTTGTTCACTCCTCTTGTACCATGAGTCTACTGCTGGGATCTGACAGGGTGTGTCGTCCCAGGAAAACAGAGTTGGCTGGTATCTGAGGATACATTGGAAGGGGGTTAGTTGAGTAGCTGAGTGTTTGAGGGAATTCTATGCATATTCAGCCCAGGGAAGGTATCACGCCCAATCCTTGAGATTTTCCATTCAGAACACTCTGAGGAAACACCTGATCTCTTGGTTGGCATGCTCAACTTGACCAGTTGATTGAGGGTAGGACCCTGATGTTAGGCTGACTGATACCCCCAACATGTCCATGAACTTGGCCCAGACTCTGGAGATGAACTGTGGACCCTGGTCACTGACGATGCCCTCTGGAAGACCATAGTAGTGGAAAATGTGTGTGAACAGAAGCTCTACTGTCTCAAAAGCTGTAGGCAGGCCTGGCAGGGGAATGAGTTTAAGCACTTTAGAGAATCTGTCAATGATCACTAGGATGACAGTGTTACCTTGTGATTTGGGTAGATCCATTATGAAGTCGATGACCAAATGGGTCTGGGGTCACTGTGGTGTGCATAGTGGGCAAAGTTTGCCAGCTGAGAGGGTCTGAGGCACCTTAGCTTGAGTGCAAATGGAGCAGGAGGACACAAAGTCATTGATCTTGGAGACCATGTTCTCCCACCAGTACTTGTTCTTAAGGAGCTAGTAAATACATTGATTACTGGGGTGTCCTGTGGCCAGGGAAGCATGTGCCCAAGTGTTTACCTTGCAGTTGGCCCAGAACATGCATGAGACCAGGAGGACAGGCTGCAGGAGGGTTACGGGACTGAGTTTGGGTTATCTCCTTGTCCACTTCCCATGTGATAGTCTGGATGAAACATTCTTGTGGCAGGATAGGAGTTGGTTCTAGACTAGGATAGGAGGTAGTATGGATATGAGAAAGGGCATTAGCCTTGGAGTTCTTGGAGCCGGGAGGGTACAAGACGGTGAACTGGAAATAGGTAAAGAATAGCACCCACCTCACCTGATGAGGATTAAGTCTCTTAGCAGGTTTCAGGTATTTTTGGTTCTTATGGTCTGTCAGTATGGTGAATGTATGTGTAGCCCCCTCCAACCAGTGCCTCCATTCTTCCAGTGCCAGCTTCATGGCGATGAGTTCTCAGTTGGCAATGTCATAACTTTGTTTGGCAGACGTCAGTTTGTTTGAGAAGAAGGCTACAGGATGGAGTTTGGGCTTTTCCCCTGAGCATTGAGACAGTACTGCCCCTACTCCTGTTTCAGATGCGTCAACTTCTACAATGAAAGGGATGCTTGGGTCCAGATGTTCGAGAATGGGGCTGAAGTGAAGGCAGCTTTGAGATGGTTAAAGGCTTCCTCAGCAGCCTGGTTCCACTGTAGGCGCTTAAATCCTTTCTTGAGTAGAGTTGTGAGAGGTGGTGCTATGGTGCTGAAATTCCTGATGAAACGATGATAAAAATTGGCGAAGCCTAGGAAATGCTGTAATTCTTTGACTGTTGTGGGAGTGGGCCAGGAGGTAACTGCAGAAACCTTGTTCTCATCCATACTGACTGCCTCTGCACTAATCATGTAACCAATAAAGGAAATCTGATTGGTGTGGAATTCACACTTTTCGGGTTTGACGTATAAGTGGTTGTCAAGGAGCAGTTTTAACACTGTTCGGACATGGTCATGGTGAATGGTTTGGTTAGGGGAGTAAATCAGAATATCATCTATATATGTGATGTATCGACCCAGCATGTCCCTCAGGACGTCATTAATTAGGCACTGGAAGACACTTGGAATGCAAGAGAGGCCATAAGGCATTACACAGTACTCAAAGTGACCTGCCATTCTGCGAAATGCAGTCTTCCATTCATTGCCTTCACAGATCCTTACCAGGTTGTAGGCACTGGTCTAGCTTTGTGAATACCCATGCAGACCTGAGTTGTTCTAGGGCAGAGGGTACTAAAGGGTACTTAACTGTGATCTGGTTTAAGCCCCTGTAATCTATGCATGGGCTGAGCCCCCCCACCTTCTCTACAAAGAAGAAGCTTGCTGAAGCTGGGGAGGTGGAAGGATGAATATAGCCTTGTTGGAGACCTTCTTGAATATATTCCTTCACTGCTGCTTGTTCTGGACAGAGGGTAAATGTGGTTGCATGGAGGCGAGGTGCCTAAGAGGAGCTCAAATGCACAATCAGAGGGTCTGTGAGAACAGAGGCCACTGGCTTTACCTTTGCTGAACACCTCTATAAGGTCATGGTAGCAGGCAGGGACTTGTTTGATGCCACCAAGTGCAGGACTCTCTACAGATGTAGATGTCAGGGAAATGTGTGGGAACTGAAGACACTGCTGAAAACAAGATGGTGACCATTATAGAACATCTTGGTTTGAAACCAGGGAAATCCCAAAACTAGGGCATGATTAGCTATATGAGTGACAAACAGGGCAATACTCTCTACATGAAGGGCACAGACCTGAATGTTCAGAGGTAGAGTGCAAGTGGTGATCAGCCCCTCCACAGTGGGGCCTTCATTGATGGCCTGATGTCTCACAGGTTGGTGGAGCTCCTCTGTGGGCAGATGGAGTTTCTGGACAATCTCAAGACTGCTGAAATTGCTTTCTGTCCCTGAGTCTATGAGTGCAGAAAGAACATGGGCCAAGTCTCAAAGTTTCAGCAACACTTGTATCTTAAATGGATGAGTGGGAGTGGGCTCATGACTCATCAGGCTGGAGGAGCTGGCTTCATCCTGATGGGAACCCTTCCATCTGGGCTTGGGCGGCCTGATTGGGTATGCTGCAAGCAGGTGACCTTGCTCCCCACAGTAAAAACACAAACCCTCTCTGCATCTTTTGTCCCTCTCCAAACATGGAGTGTGGGCATGAGAAATTTCTACTGCTGTCGGGGACTGTGAAGGTTGAGCAATGGCTGGAGGGTGTCGAATAAAGGGTTGGTTCCAGAGCAGATGATCCAATTTTATGGCCATGTTGATGAGCGAGTCTGAGGGTGAGCTTCTCATCTCAACATGCTAGCTCAGTGAGTACTTCAGGATTTAATCCCTGCCAGAAGGCTGCTTTTAATGCTGGCTTGTTCCATTCGCTTCCTGCTCCTAGCGTGCAGAATTCCAGTGCATACCCTGCTTTCTCTCTGTCAGATAGTTAACAACTTTTCCCCAACTTCAACACTCTTAGGCTGATGATCAAACACACATTTAAACATCTCAACAAGATGATCATAGAAGGAAGTGTACTCACCACCACGTTCCCAAATGGCCCTCATCCATTTCATGGCCTTGCCAGTGAGGATGCTGATGAATTGTGCCACCTTCTGTTCCTCAGTGATATTGGTGAGGGTTAAGAAATACAAAGAGCACTGAAAAAGGAAGCTCTTGCACTCAAAAACTTCCCCGGAATATTTATCTGGTCATGGTACCATTATGGCTGTGTTCATGGAAGACACAGGGCTTTCTAGGAGGGCCTGAGAGACAACAGCTGTTAGTTGAGACAGTCTGGTATTCAACTCCCTCAACATCTGTTGATGTTCTTCTAACTAATTACTAAGAATGCTTTCTTTCACCTCTGCAATATTGCACGTCTCTGCCCTTTTCTCTTGGAAGCTGATGCCAAAATGTTGGTCAATGCATTTATTTTTTCTCGTCTTGACTACTGCAATTCTCTCTTTTATGGTCTCCCTGCCACATTGCTCAATCACCTGCAGTACATCCAAAACTCAGCAGCAAGAGTCCTCACACTCACCAAGCGCACTGCTCATATCACTCCTGTTTTACAGCAACTGCATTGGTTGCCAGTTATTTCTTTGATCAAATATAAAATCTTGCTTTTAACCTATAAAGCTCTTCATGGTTTCGCCCCTTCCTATCTCTGTGAGCTAATTCATATGTATTGTCCCTCCCGCTCCCTCAGATCTTCTGTCTGTGGACTTCTGACTGTTCCACGTTTTAAACTGGCATCTATGGGGGGCAGATCATTCAGTGTTGCTGCTCCTAAACTTTGGAACTCGTTACCACAATTGCTTCATGACTGTTCCACTCTCTCTTCCTTCAAAGCTAACTTGAAAACTTTTCTCTTTACCTCACACTACTCTTCGTAGTGTGGTCTTTTTTTCTTTTGGTAACTCCTATGTAAAGCGTCCTTGGGTTTGTGAAAGGCGCTATATAAATTGAAATTATTATTATTATTATTATTATTATTATGACAGTGATGTGCCAAGTGTATTAAGGAGCGGGGAGTGTTGTTAAAGGACAATAATATATGACAAGGTGATGTGACGGACCCCAACGTTCATATGTTTTATCCAATTACATTTAATGTTGTCTCACATCCATAAAACAAGCTATAAACAGTTATTCCCAAATTTAACCTTCTTTTGTTTTCTCTCTTGTGAGGCTTGACACGTTAGAGAAACTGCAAATTCCTTCACAGTGAAGACTGAAATATTTACAGATATACAGTACATCTGACTTTTAAAAAGCTCTGACACTCAAGATCCTTTCTATAAAACATAAATACATGCTCAGTCTATTCACAGAAAAAAAATCACCATGTCACCCGAACACAAGAAGAAGGTGGTTCGGGATGAACTCAAGGCCATGCTCGAAATGGGCATAATCAAGGAGTCCCACAGTGACTGGAGCACCCCAGTGGTCCTGGTTCCCAAGACCAATGGGTCGGTTCAGTTCTGTGTGGACGATAGAAAGGTCAATGCTGTGTCTAAATTTGACACATACCCAATGCCTCACATTGATGAATTGCTTGATCGGCTAGGCGCTGCTCGCTTTTATTTGACACTGGATCTGATGAAGGGATATTGGCAGATCCTCTTGACTCCTCTATCCCAAGAGAAAACGGCCTTTTCCACACTGTTTGGATTACATCAATTTGTCATGCTCCTTTTTGGGTTTTTGGGGTGCCCGCTACATTCCAGTGGCTCATGGACAGGGGCCTCCGCCCTCACGCTCCCTACATGGATGCATACCTAGATGACATAATAATCTACAGCTATGATTAGCCGCGGCACCTGGAACATCTGAGGGCCGTTCTAAAGTTGCTGAGGCACGTGGGTCTCACAGCTAACCCAAAGAATTGTGCAATTGGGCAGGTGGAAGTACGGTATCTGGGGTTCCACTTGGGTCATGGGCAGGTGTGTCCCCAAATTAACAAGACTGCAGCGATTGCAGCCTGCCTGAGGCCCAAGACCAAAAAGGGAGTGAGATAGTTCCTGGGGTTGGCTGGCTATTATCGTAGGTTTATACCAAATTATTCGGATGTCACCAGCCAGTTAACCGATCTCACTAAAAAGGGGGCTCCAGATCCAGTCCAGTGGATGGAGCAGTGCCAACAGGCATTCTCTAAGGTAAAAGCTGCACTGTGTGGGGGCCACTTTTGCACTCCCCTGACTTCTCTCTCCCTTTTATTTTGCAGACTGACGCATCGGACAGAGGGCTGGGGGCCGTTTTGTCCCAGAAGGTGGAGGGCGAGGAGTGCCCCGTGCTATACATCAGCTGTAAACTCTTGTTTACGTGCCCCTCCAGTGGCTCCATTGCATGAAGGATGCCAATGCGCGGATCACCCGTTGGTATCTCGCCCTCCATCCATTTAAGTTTGAGGTGGTCCATAGGCCGGGGTTGCAAATGGTGTTGGCAGACTTCCTGTCCCGTTGGGGGAAGTCTGCTTCAGGCTGGATGGCTCCCTGGCCTGAGTCGGGTGGTGGGGGTATGTGGCAGTGGGGGCATGGCCAAGCAGCAGTTTGTGAATGGAGGGTGGGGTCGGGGAAGGTAAGTCGTTAAGTCATTACACCTGGTGTCAATTAATGTGTGTGTTTGTGTTTGTTGCAGGGATGGAGCATAAAAGGAGCGGGGAAGCAGAGAAGAGCTGACTCCTGACCAGAACACGTGTGTGTGTGTGCACGTTTGTGTGAACGATTAGCACATGAGTGCAACTGAAAAACTAAAAAGAATAAAGTTGCAAGAACTTCAGTTCCCGCTTGCAGTGCTTCTGTACTCCACCCACATCAGGGATATACCACAGGCACCCATTCAGAAAATGGGCTATGTTTCGTCCAAGGTCAGACTTGATTCTTCGGCAGCCGAACCAGATAGAACATGATATCTTGGTACTTGATGGTCGGTAAAAGTGTCTTATCTTCAGAAACGTCTGACTTTTTAAAATAATATGAGTCAAAACCACACATATCTATCTTCTCTTTGTATCAAGTCTTTACTCAAATTGTAGTAATACTGAGAAAATTCAGCATTGTTTACAGACACACTTTCAGCGGCTGCCATCCTAGTTGCTTTGTATATCCATCATCATGATGGATGCTCATGACATAGCACATTTTGATCAAAATCATCTATGGGCAATTTAAAGTAGCCAGTTAACCTAACTGCATGTCTTTGGGGGAAATTGAAGCAGCCAGAGGAAACCCACGCAGATAAAGGGAGAACATGCAAAGTCCACACAGAAAGGCCCTGGTCAGACACTGGACTTGAACCTAGAACCTTCTTGCTGTGAGGCTGTCAGTTTTCATAACATTAGTTCTAAGCCCAGAGAGACAACATTTCAAGAAGCAGGACTTCAGCCACAGTATCGTTTGAGAGAGAATCGGGTCTTTTAGGTGAAGGTTGAGAGCCGATTCGCATTTATGAGCCACTTCTCCCTTTTTGTATTTTGCTATAGATGTAGGCAGTGAGGTTATTCAAACGAAGTAAGCTTCAGTGAAAAACTTATGATCTGTTCATTTGTGTGTTTGACTCTCTGTATATATGATTCATATATGATGCCTATCCTATACAATGCATTGCAAATGTTATTTTGTTTAGTAGTAAAGTAGAGTAAAAAGCACCGTAAGACGTTATGAAGCAATTTCAGTCATAAGACAAACCACAAGCCAAAATATGACATTTGTTTAAAGGCAATGAGCCGTTTGGAATATGAAGAACCGACTCTTTCCCCCCGAAGAATCGGCTCTTATTGGTGAATTGAGCCAAATGATCTGAATCACTGAAGAGAGTCAGAATTCACTTCACTAGTCTCCAGAGCCTCAATAATGCTCTTAGAAATGGTTGTAGACCTGTAGGGGGCGCTGTAGCCTCATAATTTTACAGATTTAGGATTAATACATTACTTAAACATACCACTACTCAGAGATGGTTCTGGAACTGGATCTTAATTCATTTCTTCCTTGTGAGAATGCACAGGATAGATATTAATAAACATCTGTACATCGGATAAACATTGCATACTAATTCATAGCATTGAATAAAGTGCATTTATTAAATCCCCAGCACTTGCTGAAAAAAGTACAGTAGCAGCCTTTATACCAACCCACAGAAAGCACAAAGATTTACAAGCCTATTGCACATTTTACACTTTAAGGCATTAGGATAGCAGTGTTACTGATGTCTGTGCTTTCATGCTTGTTAAACTAATGGATTGCCAAATGAGTTTCATTATTTCTGATTAGTATGCACATACTTGGAGCCAATGTTTTATGCCCAAACAAAGCATTAGTTTATCGGATGCTTTTTATACAAAATAGTCTAAAGTGAAGTAGAATAGAAGGCAAAGTCGAGGAATTAAAGATTAAGAGCCTTGAGGGGGGCAGCAAAGTGGTGCACTGTTGTCTGACAGGAAGCAGGTTCTGAGTTCAAACCTGCCAGTCAACCAAAGCCTTTTTGTGTAGAGTTTGTATAGAGTTCATGTTCTCCTCATTCCTGCATGGGTTTCCTCCAGGTGCTCCGGTTTCCTCCTACAATCCAAAGACATGTGGATTAGGCCAACTGGCTACTCTAACTTGCCCATAAATAATAGATAAATAGGCATCCTTCAATCTTGAGAGACTATGGAATTGCGCTCTGGGCATTGATTCTGGTACAGCGCCGGGTGCTGCTTCCCGTGTTTTGTTGATGCTGCATAGCGAAGCTGGAGTGTCCTCTCTAGTGTGCAAAGCTTGGGTAGGTTATGGAGGATAAGCTGTTACCCATGCAGTGGGTCCCCCCTCTCCACGTCACTGAAATATTCCAATGGAAAGGCGAACGCCAATACACATGGTTCCGGCACCATCGCAGGAGTTGCCACAATGTTGCTGTACACAGCCACGGACTGCCTTAGGGACTCCGGCTCCGGAATTTTCCTCAGGGTTGACTCACGAAGCCTTTCCCATGAGAGGGTATGGCCTCAAGGCAGCGGAGGTTTGGGAACAGGGTTTTCCTTCCCATAGATGGATTGCCTTCCAAGGCTAAGGAGCCCCATCTACTCTAAGACTCAGCAACAACAGAATCTGCCGCCAGATATTGGCAGACATAGAGCTACTGCTGACTAGGCAGCTGCTGGATTCCAAAACAGACACATTTCTAGATTTGGGAGACTAAGAGGGTGCTAGGTACCAGCCTTCCACCACCCCCAGGCTGTGGTGGGGAGGAGTTGCTTAACTGCTCCTCAGGCAGGGAAACCAACCCCTGCTACCCACTTCTTGCCCATAGGTGTGAATGTAAGTGTGAATGGCCGTCTGTCTCCCTCTGTGTTAACCCCATGATAGACTGGCGACCTGTCCAGGGTGAACCCCGCCTCTCACCCAATGTCAGTGGGATTGGCTCCAGCTCACCCACGACCCTCAATGGATAAAAGGTATAGAAAACAGCTAGATGGATAGAGCCATTAGGGTTCCTCAATGGTTTGATCGTGAGATTTGAACTCACAACTTTCTGACCAATAAAGTGGAAGCTAAAACAAACCACTGCAAGTGTCTGACCACTATCAGTGCATTTGGTCTCAATGACACTCTTTTCACTGTGCGGTTCTTAGGTAGGGCTTTAAATTATGGTGACCTCAAGGGGGCAGAGCATCCCTACCTTTGATTATGTGAAAGGCAAGCTGAGCTCCAATACTATAATAAGACAGAAATAAATCATATCATGGCATAATGGTGATAATAGTAAATGATTATATAATACAGTTTCATACTGCTGTACAGAAAAATGCTTTAATTTCAACATTATGATATATTTTCCTTCAGTAAAAATACTGATCAATAATTTAAATGAATAATGAATTTTGTTGTAAAAGACATAAATACAAATACATTTTACTTGTAAAAGATAATTTACTTTGTAAAAGACATCTGCAATTCGAGTAAATGTCTGAATGAATAGATTCATTTTGATAGTTAAAAGGCTTTAATGTAGAAGGATGTTTGCCAGAAAGAAAAAAAATCACAACATACTATATTTTCATAACATTTTGATGCTAAAACTGACAAGCAAGGAAAAGTGAAAAAGGCATCTACTTGGAAATAGTTACAGTAAATAACATACTTTGTACAGGAGTAAGGAGTTTCAAAAATGAGGGCATGCCATGATTAGTTACTCTTAGCATCCTAAAATTGATTATTTTCCAATAATAGCATGTCCCATGGTGTTTTATTCCTCTTCCACCACAGCAATTGTCAAAGTTATATATCACATCATCATGTTATACATTTTATCCATTTATAGTCACATTTAATGTTGTGGAACGTAAACGAAAGTTAACTCTTCTGACTGTAACAAACTGCACCTTCTGAACATTTAAGAATCCAGCAGCGCCATGGTTTAAGCAGACACATTGAAAACATGTTTTAATCACACTTTCATGATCTCAGTATTGAGAACTTTAAATAACATTGTTGGTAACCATAAAAGTAACAGGGCTGTCAGGGAACATACTTAGAAAATGTCCAGCTATGTGGATATCATTCATCCTTCCTGTCCTACATGGTCAGGAATTGGGGTACAGTAGGAGTCCATTTCTGTCTCCAAAGGTACAGTGTACAATAATGTACTTCCTAGGGCTCATTATTGGACCTCAAGGTGCCAAAAAGGTACATATATGTTCCCAAGCAGTCTATAAAGGGTACAAATAAGTACTTGGGGTGGCACGGTGGTGTAGTGGTTAGCACTGTCGCCTCACAGCAAGAAGGTTCTGGGTTCGAGCCCAGCAGCTGAT
>JAODVO010000021.1:26265414-26280168 GCA_025400055.1 Notarius lentiginosus
CCAAATCACAAATGGTTGTTGTAGGAATTGGCCTTCTTCTGGTGCCAACACAAGGGTGCAGAGTGAATCCAAAATCTCTGCTCTGTTGTGATACACCACACTTCTGGTTGTGGAACACCAGCTCACAATATTTACAAATAAATAAACTAGCTAACAAGCTAACAAAGTAAAAAAAAGCACAAAAAAACACACCACACACTGGTGTGGCTTCATACCAGCTTTATTTTTTTCAGCTGGAAAGCTGGAATGTTGAAGTGCCTTCTTTATGCCAATATTTAACAGTTATTCCACGAAATCGAGTCGTACATGAGCTAGCCAATGAGGTGCATAGCACCGAGTTGGCTATAAACCATGTACGACAAGACTGAGTGGAATAATTGTTCCATTTAATTTCTACTGACCACCGGAGGTGGTGCTTTAAGCGCCTGGATGTCCATCATGTGTATGTGCAGGTCGAATGTTTGTATCAACAAAGTCACCTGTGACCTGGGTGATGTATATCTCCTGCCCCAGCACTAAAGGCATGTTCACCTCTTGCCATCTTCTTGCATTGGTAAGCAGGGTTTTTTTTTTCAGGAGCGTATAGGTATCACTGGTAATCTTGTACCTCGAGACGAGTTGGAGCTGCAAACTTTCACCCTCCAAGACTGCAATTAGCCTTTTATTTACAGTTAAGTGAGTTCCATAGGCTTTCAAGCAAGCCACAGATGGTGTTATACAGTACAACCACAAGTAAATAAATATTTTTCATTTAAGCCATACATGAGTGAACGCACTCTGATTCGGCAGTCTAAGAGGAATAATTAAGTTCATGATCAGGTGGTGCTGCTCACCTAAATGCTGATCTTGAATTCCATTGCTTTGAGTATCGGGCTGGGATCTCCCCCCGTAGCTCTCAGTTAAGAAATGCAAACTGTGTCAGCATAACAGGTCTTTGTTTGAAAGCTGGAGGGTAACTGTCCACTTTTATGTTAAATTGTTATTGAAGACTGGCTACTTGCCTGGATGAATTAAGAAACTACATTTAAGTTAAAGGTTATTCCCCACGATTTTCGTTCATATTGTAGAATTGACACGTTGTTTGTAGGGAAGCCTAATTATGTAATTAGTCTGTGTTCATTTATTATTAACTAAGTGCAAGGTGGTTGTTCACCCCTAAGTGCACCAAGTACACTTGCCACACAGTTACATAGCTACTGAGGAGAATAGGCTAGTAATTAGGCTACTGCGTCAACCTAGGTCTAGTGGAAGCAGTAGTTGATAATATTTATGATGCGCATTGATTGCCAAGCCTTTCTTGAGCCAGATGATGGCCATGATCAAGGTCGCTCTTGCCTTGGGTTTGAACACTTAAGGCAGGGACTCACTGAGCTGGTGTGCATGAATTGTAGCTGCATGAGTCTAGCCCACCTAGAAAGCAAAATAAGCTCTCAATTGCCCTCTGCACAGAGGAACAGCTCTGTGTCTCCTAGTGCACGCAAGCACTGCAGGTCTGAGTAACAGGAGGCCCCCACTAGGGGCAAACACGAAAATAGATCCCCTGGCCCAAAAGATTTATACTTTGGCCTCTAAGTTTGCACAGATTAAGACTCTCCTACTTAATCTGCAACAACCGAGTGCACAGCCTGCTAGCATACCTGCTACAGCCACACAACATTCTCCTTCTGAGGCACTGCCTCTGATACCATGACCAGCCTTTGAGATCCAGGAAGATGCCCTCTCCACTAGGGCTTCAGAGAGCCTAATTCTCAGTGGTAGGGGTGTTGAGGAGGGGGTAGAGGAGAACTCCCACTTCTTTCATCCCAACTCCCAGCAGACAAGGCACAGTTGGGCTCTAAGACTAGCCAGACATCAGTCAGACCTGCTGTAAACATGGCTCTAGCACATCTGGGGTTGGATACAGCACCAGCCCAGGGGACTCCTTAAAGTCCCTTTTTCAAGAAGACCTCTCAGTCTTCACCTTTATGTGTCCCGCCTTCAGCCCCATATATTGAGGAGCTGCAGAGATGCTGGGCTGACCCCAGATATTTCCCTCATCTCCTCAGCGACAGCAGAGTGCTGGCTAGCATGCAGGATACAGCTGATCATGGCCTAGAGTGCATGCCCAATATAGAGCCAGCTGTTGCTGTCCTGGTGCTGTCATCTGATGAAGCACTTAAGCCCGATGCATGCTGTCCCTGGTCGCAATGCCATTTGACAGACGATCTGATTGTAAGAGAGCTACAACACAGCAGCTTGTATTGGACGCATTGGGAATTCTTTGTCACACCTTATACTTGCCCTGTCCCAGACATTGCAGACCTCTGAGGTTGACCCTTCTGCCCAGAGCCTGAGTGATGCCTCTTTACAGACATTTGCCTATATGACCAGAAAGTTGGGTAGACTAATATCTTCACTAACCCTTGCTCTGCATCAGGTATGGCTAGCCCAGTTTCCGCTTCTGGAACCCTGCAGGAAAGCTCTCCACTCTCTTTCTGTTGTTCCAGGACAGCTGTTTGGGCCTGCTGCGTAGCAGGCTCTGGAGTGTAACCTACAGATTACACAGGTTAGACAGCAGTTTGCCAGTCTGCGCCATGACCACCCTCCAGACAGAGGCCCTCTGTCACAATACATATGGCTCAGACAATACCACAGTCGATAATGCAACCGAGGGCACAGCGCTCAGCCAGGTTTCAACCAGTCAACCCACACCCAGACCCCTCACTTGCTACAGCATGGCCAGTCTTCTGGCCATTGCCCCTCTAGGAAGGGGCGAAGGGGCAGACAATGACCGTATCTCTCCTATGGTTGGGTGCTTCACCAAGCAGCAGCTCAGGTGCTGGGAAGCACTTACATCAGACCCCTGGGTTGTGTCAACCCTGTCACAGGGTTACAGCATTCAATTCAGATGTTGACTGCCGAGGTTCTGTGGGGTCAAAATGATCACTGTCAAAGACTCGAACAAGGCTCTGACCCTACGCCAGAAGGTCTTGACTCTCCTAGAGAAGGGTACCATCAAGCCATTAGACAGTTGTTCACAGGGAGCCCTGGTGCCTCCCTATACAACGGAACCTCCTCTCACAGCTAGAGGGTCAAATCTGGCATCCAAATCCAGCTCGGCTGCAACTCTGGGTCTGGCCTTTGAAGGGCCAGAGCCATTGTTAGGATCCTGTAATCCAACAGTTGTGCAGACCATCAACAGCTCCCGGGCACCTTCCACCAATGTTCTTTACACTAACAGATGGGAGCTGTTTCTGAATGGTGCCATACACAAGATCAGGAACCGACATGCTGTTCTATACCAGTAATTCTCAATTTTCTCCAGTCCCACCTTGACAAAGGCCTTGCAGCCTCCACCATCAAGGTTTACATAGCTGCCATCTCAGCTAGGCATAACAAGGTAGATGGGATGACTGTTGGGTCCCATACTCTTGTGACACACTTTCTTCAGGGTGCACAAAGGCTCACACCACCTCGGAGAAACCCAGTACCCTCTTGGGACTTGCTCTTTGCATTAAAGAGACTGTGCCAACCCCCATTTGAACCTCTAGAGAGGTTGGAATTGAAGTATTTGTCTATGAAGACAGCCTTTCTCTTAGCCATGGCTTCAGCCAGATGAGTAGGTGAGTTGCACACCTTATCAGTGAGCCTACATTGGAATCCTGGTGACACAGGGGTAACCTTATGGCTTAATCCTTCCTTCCTCTCAAAGACCTTTTCATCATCTTACACAAACCAGCCCCTCAGTCTGGTAGCTTTTGAGCCCCCAAATCAAGAGGATGAGCAGAGGCAGAGTGCATACTTAGTGTTCTCAGTGCAAGCATTAAAGACTTGCATTCAAGCCATTGCTGACTTCCAGGAATCAGATTCATGGTTTGTCTGTCATACAGGGCATAGGCGAGGTCCTGCCTTGACTAAACAGTGGCTGTCGAAATGGCCTGTAGACACTATTGTCAATGCCTATAGGGGCAGTGGTCTCCCAATCCCTCATGTGAGGGGTCACTCAATGAGGAGTGTGTCTGTGTCAGGGGTGGCCCTACGAGGGGTTCCTCTTTCAGATATTTGTGCAACTGCATCATGGACATCAACCTGCACATTTGCAAGATTCCAGAGGGTTAATGTGGTGTCTCACAACCCAGTGGCAACAGCCATTCTTCCTACTCCTTCACAGCTCTCTTACAGGGGCAAGTAGGTCTTCCTCGTGACTTTGTTGGTATTAGGTGCTTAAAACACCACCTCTGGCAGTCAGTAGAAATGAAATAAAATGATGGTTATGTATATAACCTTGATTCTATGAATTTTGGATGACCGCCAGAACTTGGCAGTCACTCGCAATACTTGCAAGAAGATTGCCAAGAGGTCACTTTCTTGGTGAACGTGCCTTTAGTGCTGGGGCAGGGGGCATACGTCACCCAGGTCACAGGTGACTTTGGGGATACAAACGCTCCAAATGCGTGTGCACGTGATGGACATCCAGGTGCTTAAAGCACCGCCTCTGGCAGTCATCCGAAATTCATAGAACCGTGGTTACATATGTAACCATCATTTTATTCTATCCACATTCACTGGCTTTTGAGAAACGGAGCATTTTTTTTTTTTTTGCAAATTCGATAAATAAAAACTTTTTACAAAACATCCAACAAAATCATTTCTGCTGAGGCAGACTTTTTAAAAACCTATCGATAGCTGCACAAATTGACTTTAGTGTTTTTTGTTTTGTAGAAAGTGCCGTCTTGCCGAGGTATAGAATCGCTTTAGACATTTATTTAATTCTTCCTTGGACATTTCAGTTATGTAATTTTCAAACTTCTTTGAGCTTTTGAACCAGACTTAAATGCTTAAATGAAGAATGTAAACAAAGCATTGAAATGACGACTGGAGCAATTTGTGGAAAAAAAAAACCCGTTCTTACCATCAAATACTTTTATTCCATATTTTGTTGCTTTTTATCTCCCGCTGGCTGAAAGGCTCGAAGCGGGATGATGTCGTGGCGATGTCCGTCCGTCCGTCCCAGGAAAGGGTACTCACCTTATGAAATCAACTCCTCTTACAATTTTTGGAGAAATTCCACAAAACTTGACAAGAGGCTTTGTTATATATCAGTAGTACACATAGTGTAATTTTGTTAAATTGGGTCACATTTTACCAGTTACAGCTCTTAATTAACAAAATTATACTTTGACAAATTTCATGAAAGTGTGTTTTCCTTCTGAAATCAACTCCTCTCACAATTTTTATCCCCCGCTGGCTGAAAGTCCCGAAGTGGGATCATGTCGTGGCGATGTCCGTCCGTCCGTCCTGAGAAGGAGTACTCACCTTCTGAAAACAACTCCTCTTACAACTTTTGGAGAAATTTCATGAAACGTGACAGGATTCTTTGTTATATGTCAGTAGTATGCATATTGCAATTTTGTTCAATTCAGTCACATTTTACCAGCGTTATGGCACAGTTACCACACGGGGGATATTGTGCTCTCAGAGCACTCTTGTTTTGCATTTCTTGGTGTTCTGTCTTCAAGTAGAGTTTTTATTTCGTCCTCGGCTGGTTCAGCAACACGCGCCGCCATTTTGTTTTCCTCTACTCACCGTATATGAGCTGATATCCTAGTAGTAGAGTAGCCAATCAGAGCGTGTGATTGCTCATGTGGATAGAACAATTTTATCAGAAAACAAAATACAGTTTTACAGCTACTGGTGTGTTTATATAATACTACAATTTCACAGACAAAACAAAGCAGTGATAGTGAGGAGTCGGAAAACAGCCACGAAGAAAACGGGTGCAGATTAAATAAATCGCTTTTAGTACTTGTAAAAATCAATATCACCAAGAACAAATTGATTATTAGAGATGGTTCTTTGGGAATGTATTACGCTAACATGGCTAATTTTAGCGCAGGACAGGTCTTCGCAAAAAGTCACTTGGCTCTATAATAATAATAATAATAAACAAGTCACTAAAGAGGTTGAAAAGATATCAATTCTAGCAACAAACTAACTACACTGGCAACTTCTAACCAAATACTGAGATAAATTGCCAAAACATGTTAATGTGTAAATTAGAGGAATGCGATTCTTATTGCATTCCAGAGAGACATGTAAATGTTTGTCCTTGTAAATACAATCCATTTTCATCCTCACTTTCTTGCATCTCTCTTACTCTGCCTTTATGGTTCATTAGTAAGGACATCTGTGCTGACTGGATAAACGTTAGTGTACCGATGCAACATACAACGGTTTCGGCAAGCAACATATGGTGAAGTAAAAACCTTCCCAGAGCAACATCATGGTTTCCCATAACAAAATAAATCAGAGCAACCACTCGACGTAATGTGATCCACCCTTTGTGGATTCAGAGAGCGACTGATACAAACAGTTTTGTCTCCAACAGTGAACACTTCATCAACCAGACTTCCTGTTAAAACTACAATCAATTTCCTGGTTACATGATTGCACTTTTTGACGATACTAGTTCACAGTTAGAGAAGTGAGCTGTTTATCATCATGCCATCTGCTATCACCCAGATGAAGATGGGTTTCCTTTTGACTCTCAAGGTTTCTTCCTCATGTCACCTCAGGTTTGCTCATTAGGAATACATTTTTAAATTCTGATCCATCCTGATGCCCTACGTCTGGCTAAGTTTCAGCACACTGCTCCTGTGGAGGACGGCCCCATTTGGACAGTCGAAAGTCGCACTTGGAAGACGGCTCTGGACCCTGACAGGAATACAGTTATGTCTGAGGACTACAACTGACTTATTAACTTTAGGACTGCAGTTGGTTGTCATGAACGGTTTTGCACTCATGTTTCCATCAATGAACAGTTTAGAACGTCAACAAAACAGACTTCATGTTCAAACTATAATGAATTTCCTGGTTTCACAGTTATACTTTGTGACTCTATAGGACACGGTTATAGAAGCGAGTTATTTATAATCATGCTCTCTGTTATCCCTTCCTTGAATCGCCACCTTAACGTGGTAGAGGGGTTTGAGTGCCTCACTGATTTTAGGAGTTATGTTGTCGGGGGCATTTGCCCTTGGTAGGGTCTCCCAAGGCAAACAGGTCCTAGATGAGAGGTCAGAAAAAGAGCGGTTCTGAAGATCCTTATGAGAGAAATAGCAAGGATCCGAGTGCCCTCGCCCGGACCAGGGATACTGGGGCTCCATCCTGGAGCCAGGCTTAGGGAAGGGGCTTGTTGGCGAGTGTCTGGTGGCCAAGCCTATGTCCGTGGGGCCCGGCCGGGTCTAGCCCGAATGAGCAACACTGAACCACACTCTTGTGGACCCACCACCCGCAGGAGGTGCCGTAAGGGTTTGGTGTATTGTGGATCGCATGGCAGCCAAAGGCGGAGGTCCTGGCGTATTGATCCCTGACTGACAAAACTGGCTTTTGGGACATGGAATGTCACCTCTTTGGTGGGGAAGGAGCCTGAGCTTGTGTGTGAGGTTGAGTAGTACCAAACAGATATAGTTGGGCTCACCTCAACGCATAGCATGGGCTCTGGAACCAATTTCCTGGAGAGGGGTTGGACTTTCTTCGATGCTAGACTTGCCGAGGGTGAGCAGCGCTGGGCAGAGGTGGGGCTATTGGTAGTCCCCCCAGTTTGGCACGCTAACATCAGAGTTCTCCCCAGTAAACGACAGGGTCGTTTCCCTGGGAACGCCTTAGTATTCCCCTGGAAGAACTGGTGGAGGTGGCTGGGGAGAGGGAAGTCTGGGCTGCTCTGCTTAGGCTGCTACCCCTGCAACCCGGACAAGTGGCAGAAAAGCGATGGACGGATGGATGGACTGTCTGTTATCACCCAAATGAGGATGGATTCCCTTCTGAGTCTGGTTCCGCTTGAGGTTTCTTCCTCGTATCGTCTGAGGGAGCTTTTCCTTGCCACCATCACCACACGCTTGCTCATTGGGGAGAGATTAGGGATAAAATTAGCTTATGTTTTAAGTCTTTAGTTTTCTGTAAAGCTGCTTTGTGATCATCTCTATTGTTAAAAGCACGACGCACATACAACTAAACTGAACTGAAAAGGGAGAAGACGAGGAATCCCCAGCCAGGATTACAGCAGGATGAAATTAAAATGTTCATAGCAGAAATCAAAAGGTCAAAAACATTTCCATTTACTTTTAGATCCAATAACATTAACTGCTGAGATTATATCAGATAGAAACCAGATGCAGTAAGATCTATTTGTAATAACTTTTTGGGAAATTCTGTATCGTGTCCAGATGAAAATCTGTGTTTAAATCTTCTGGAATTTCAGAATAAATAAACTCAAGCCACTTGTTTACTGTATTTTAAATCAAGGGTGCAACTGAAGCACTCATATCCACCCAGCCCACAGGACCACACCGCTTTGATATCCCCCCCACCCTCACATATTCGTGCTCGTATCCGTGCTCCAGACTGACATTATGGGTTTAAGCTTAGATGTCATTTGTTAACTGCTACTGCAACACTGGCCAACCAACCACCATTTTTATTGTGTCCTGAAAACCTCAGGAGGTTCTTGATAAGTTTTCTGGGACTGTTTTGAGAGTAGCATTTTGTGATAAAAACTATACACTATGGCTAAAGGTTTGTGGACACCTGACCATCGCACCCACGTGTGCTTTTTGAACATCCCATTCCAAATTTGGTCTCCCTTTGCTTTTACAATAGCCTTCACTCCTCTGGGAAGGTGTTCCAGTGTGGCTGTGGGGGTTTGTCCATTCAGCCACAAGAGCATTATTGATGTTGGCTCCAAAAGCCTGGGTCACAGGCGGCATGCATTCCAATGCGTCCCAAAAGGTGTTCAGTGGGGTGCACAAAGTGAAGTTGAGGACGTTGCTTTGTGCACAGGAGCATTGTCATGCTGGAATATAGGTTTGGGCCTCTTAGTTCTAGTGAAGGGAAATTTTTAAAACTACAGCATATAAAAGACAGACATTCTGTAGAGTTGGGTGCGTCCACCTTCATGGAAACATTCTGAGGAACACCCACATATAGGTGTGATGGTCAGGTTTTCACAAAAGTATTTTGTGGACTATTGCTCCAGGATCTGTCGGTTTGATCATGAGCTCAGGTTACTATCTGTGCAGAATTTTGCATGTTCTTACTGAGCCCATGCAGATTTCGTCATGATTCTTTGGATTCCTCCCAAAAACATGGAGGTAGATGTATTGGCAAGTCTAAACTGCCCCTAGGCGTGATTGTGTGTGAATGAGAGATAATGACATTCCCTCCCTGGTGCATTCCTGCCTCGTGCCCCGTGTTCCTGGGGTAGGGTCCAGAGCCACTGCAGTCCTGAACAGTATAAAGCACTTCCTGAACATGAATGAACAAATTAATGAATACATGTGTAGTTTGATCACAATAAGAAGCAATATTAATGTTTTTTTGTTTGTAAAGTAGCCGTGTTACAGGCTACTGCTGTGGTGTTTTGTTTTTTTTGGTCATTGCTTGGGTGGGGACATGCTGCTCTACGTGTTCATTTACAGATTTTCAAATGGATTTGGAGGGGCCTGTAATGGAGTACAATTCTAAATTAGGTGCCGAGTCCTCCAGAGGGGAACCGTCAGGGCCTTCTAGGCCTTCAGAGAAGCCTAAACATATCAGTATTTCAAATGTTATATTTAATTTCCTTCATTCTTTCATAATAATTATTCTCTTCTGATTCGGCCTCATTTTCTATCAAATTTGCTTCAGAAATGAAAAGGTTACTGTCCTGAAAACATTAAAATCGAATGATCCAAGGAGATTTTTTTGTTTGTTTGTTGTCTCAAGGCTGAGAAGAGTTTAGAGCTGACTCACTCATTGGTTAGGACTTCATTGTCAGGACAGAAGGCCATGGCAGTGTATGCTTATGTAGGAAGTCACAGATGCCTGATTAACCAATCAGATTTTGACTTATAGTGGGAGGGATCAAAAATTTTAAAATCGCCTGATGCCTTCTCAAAAGCCAACGTGAGCTTAACCGCGACTTAGCGCAGCAGTGAAGTCACCTTCCAGCCAGTGTAGTGTTCGTCAGTAATGTTAGTGAATGCTAATAAAGCAGTCAAGCCAGTGCTATCGAGAGCAAGTAGCACAAGCTAACGACTGAGAAACTAAGATTTCTGTCTCCAGTCTCTTCTTCCACGCTGCACGCTCGCTACAGTATTTTTCACTCATACTTAAGTATTAATTTCCCTACGTAATTTACTTAGTTATTTTTAAAATCAACATCGACACACACCGGAGCGACCTGGCAGCTTGCCGCTAATCCCTTGCAAAATCCTTTGCCCTGTTGCTTTTCTCGTGTGTCTGGCTAAGTTTTGGCTGAGCTCAAGTCCCAGCTCTAATAGTAACGGTTCGCCACTGGAGTCCTCCATGTAGTATGATTTTGTTCTTGTCGCATGTTCTCCTTTACAATCAAAAGCAAAGAAAAATGTCTTTATCCATGACCTTTAATGATCTGCAATCTTGTCTTTAAAAAATTTTTATATGTCACTGCTGACCTTTAAGTTCAGCAGTCATGCTGTAGTTTCCCTTTAAATAAATATCTAGTATACCTGATGACTCATGTTAGTAGTATGGGGCTTAAAAGGGACCAATAAATACCAGTTTCAACTGCTTATAGAGCTTCATCCACATCAAGAAAATCTGTCTGAAAGTCCTGAACAGTTCAGGAAGTAAACTAGTTTTTCTAGCTGCCCAGAAGGTACTGACAGAACAGTAAGTACGAACTGGAGAAGCACATAATGAAATATGGTCCATCAGAGAGGATGGTGGTTGTACATCACAAGCACTCAGTCCCACTAACTCAAACCAGAAGAGAGAGCTGGAGGAGATGTGTGAATAAAAGGGACTGGGTTGATGACTATAATCACGCTATGACTCCTACATCTTCACTCACGTGAAGAAAAGAAGGAACAGATTGACGTAAATCTAAACGTGCCACCAGGCAGTGAGTTAGAAGCAGGGCTGCAGGGTCCGAGTCCCAAGACAGTTTATGTAACGACTTGGGCTTGTCTTGAATTTACTGTCATTTGCAATTAGACCTTTCTAGGTCTGGCCTTACTAAATCTGGTCAAAGGCAAAAGGAAGCAAAGTAAATGCTTGTCCTTGCAAAGAATTTGAGGACGTGATCTAAACTTGGCCTTGACCCCCTTCAGACTCATGGTAGTCATGGTCTTGGCGACAGCCCTAGTCAGGAGGCTAGTATGAACCATTTGAAAGTACAAATGGAAAGAAGTAAAGGCTGCATTAAAGAAGACTGGTGAAGACAGAGAATTACGTACATGACGTATGATAGTGGTTCTGTCACAGTGATCAGTGTGGCGGGTCTCTGACTGATAGCACTCTGGACAGTTTCTGTTCTTGGGGAAGAGAAATGCAATGTGAGGATTAGCTGAGACTTGAATAATGTATCCAAACGTGTGATTTATTCCATCAGACGGGGCAGGTTTGGCAGGGTCGGATACGAATTGCGCTGTGCTGAAGAGTTTGGGTCATCACTCTGGTCTCGGTGTGTGTAGATCTGAGCTCGATTCTTCTTTGCAGGTGGCATCTCTACAAAAAAAAAAAACTTTTGAAAAGCAACTCCCTGTTACACTGCCAGCAGATGCAAGTTTTGTTTCATCTTAATGAGTAACATTTTACTTGATGCTCTTTGATATCATGGTTAAATTATAATCAGAAATTTGACAACAGTCTTCCCAGCGGCAGAACGTTCAAACAAAAGGCACGTGTCTGGTTATAAAAATAGAACTGGAAGGAAAAGTAGTCGTTATGAAGAACATATTAACTTTTGCTGGCAGAGAACTTCCTGCTGGGTGTTTGATATTTTCCAGTTGATCTAAAAGAACAAGCGTGAATTTAAGGTCAAAATAGTAATTATTAACTGGGATGTCAATAAATCAAAAGGCACTGATCAGTAGTGATCCTGCCTCGAAAGCTTTACAGAAAGTCAGTGTAGCCATCAGTGATCAGAAGAGTTTTTGTTGTTGTAAAACTATAGACCTTTCACTCGTCTTTCCTTCTCTGTTCAGGTATAAGGAGCTGGTTACAGGGAACCGGGCCAGAAAGATCATTGCCATTTTATGGATTCTATCATTCATCATTGGCCTCATCCCATTTGCAGGCTGGAACAAGAAAGCCAGTGCTTGCAGTACGACTAAAAACCACAGTTCTCCTTTCCAGAATTCCAGCGCAGGTAAGGGAGAACCCGCAGAAGCAGACCAGGGCTTCTTGCAGAGCTGCCGTCTAAAATGCCTCTTCGAGGATGTAGTGGACATGAGCTACATGGTCTTCTTCAACTTTTTTGGATGCGTACTGCTGCCCTTGCTCATCATGCTAGGCATTTACGTAAAGATTTTCACAGTGGCTCGGAAGCAGCTGCGGCAGATCAAGCTCGGAAGCGTGATGGGCAACGGCGAGAGCCGCCAACACCAGCACCATCGTGGGCTCCTGCAGCGCGAAATCCGTGCCGCCAAGTCCCTGTCCATTATTGTAGGCCTCTTTGCCCTGTGCTGGCTGCCTGTGCATATCCTCAACTGCCTCACACTCTTTACGGATGTACAGAAGTCTGCCGAAATCATGTACGTGGCCATTATACTCTCACATGCCAACTCGGCCGTCAACCCCATTATCTATGCTTACCGCATCCGGGAGTTCAGAAACACCTTCCGGAAAATCCTGGCACGCCACTTTCTTTGCCGTCGAGAAGAGCTGCGTCTGAGTTCCAACGGAAGCACCCAAAACAGAGATCAGATTACCATGACCATTGATCCTCTGTTGTAGGGTCATGAGACACTGGAAATGCTATTTTAACTTAATTTAATCTCATTTGTAATGAGCATCATTCATAATATGGGGAGCAATGTTTACAGACCAGAGAATAACTGCGAGAATGTGGATTTGGAAGCTGTTTATGAGGACTGAAAGGATGATTGCACTTTGAAAGCAGGTCTCTCAATTTTTATTTTTTAACATTATCGTTAAAGTAAAGCAGAGGGCAAAATGCTCCTCTCGTCTAACACTACTAAGACAATGGAGATACAAGAAACATCTCTTCATCCTGATGCAACTAACAAGTTTGAACAAACTGTACTCTTCATTCCAAGTCTTAAGGGACAGACAGCATGCCTCTATACCTACCGAGAGGTGCATCCTGGTCATGGACAGCGACGACAGTAAACAACAGAGGTGGAGGGAGCAATGGGCCGAACGCACCGAAGTGGGTAAAACTGTTCACTTAAAGCCCGTTTCGCAAGAACTGCAACAAATTGTGAAGGACAGAGGAACAACATACAGCCAGACTGACTGGGGCAGTAGAACGCATAGAAAAGTTTTCTAACATTTAACCCGTAACAGTCTTTAAAGTGCCGTACTTGAATTTGTAAGACCGTTTTAATAAATCTTTACACTTTGGGTTACTATAGAAAGCTCAGGAAAACCATACGAGCGGACAGGAATCGTCTTGCGGAAATTCGTTGAAAGAAATCCAGGCTGCCAGTTTTGAAAGAGACAGCACTCTGTAAATCTGATCAAATAGGTTCTGGAAACAATATACTGTGTAGTTGAAATATTCCCAAAGCCCAAGAGTCCTTGTTTTGGCTGATCACTTTGCTTACAAAATCACTGCTTTGAAAGATCTCAAAAGCAAATTTCCACATGTTGGAACGATGCGTCACTTCACACACACACATCCTTCATACAGTTTCACTCCCACCGATATACAGAAAGCGGTCCCAGCTGCCTTGACGTTGGACTTGGGGTTATTGTCTCCCTCATGGACGCGTCACTGCTCCCAAAGGCCCAGTTTATCATTGAATGTTGAAGTGCAACAAACTGCAGAGGCCGAGCCTGGAGCGGAGTGCGTCTACTGCACCGAGATTTAAAGCGTCAGTCAGACAAAAAGCTTCTGCAGCAACGAGATTTAGAGCATCATCTCTGAGCTAGCATCCACCTACCTCTTTAACACTGTTCTTAGAAAATACTGTGAATTTCAGCCACTGTCCTCAACAACTGATCAAAACCACGCGAGTGTAAAAAAAAAATTGAAAGTAGAACAATTTACGTCTCGAGTGATTTAAGAATATTATCACACGGTGAATAGGAAGTCTATTGATGGCACTGAACAATGAGAAACCCAGACGATCTCATTTTCAACATGTGAGAAATAAAACGCCATCAGGCATGCTGTTAGAGGAATAGAAATCAACTATGGGGTGGCGTGATGCGATCCAAAGTGAAGTGAAGTCAGTGTTAATTTCCACATCCTTATTTTTAATCCTTCAGCACTTTCCTAGCAATTACATTATTTTTAATTTATGAAAACTGACGGAGGAAGAAGTTGTACCACTTACAGTTATGCTTAAGTAAACGACCGCTTCTCGGGTTACCAAGAAACCGCACAGCCGCTCATCCTGAAAATGTTCACGTGTTAAGAAACTATCACTTTACCTCGACAGGTCTTTACACATACGACGTGACGCAAATCAATGACGCAAAAGTATGGGGGGAAAAAAAAATCGTTAACGAATCACTGGTTAATATTCGCATTAAACGCAAATTGGTATTTTTAGAACTTGTCAAACAGCGCTGGGTTTTGAGACCCAAAAGGTATCATTCGGCACCTATTAAAGGAGAACCGAAGGCAAATTTTTTTTTATCAAAATTCTCTCTCATTTTATTAAATATCGGAATGCATTTCTGATCGCTATTTTGTCGCTGCTACAGCAAGTTATGAGTGTTTGAAATATGCTCTGTAATATATCAGTCCATACGTCAAAGCAACGGCCGTAAACGAGATTCGTT
>JAODVO010000021.1:26687039-26697547 GCA_025400055.1 Notarius lentiginosus
GAGCCCAGTCAGGATCCGTAAAATTGTAGAGATCAGCTGGTTTCCCTAATGGAAAGAAAAAGCAGAATAGAAGCAGAATCATCAAAAAATTATATACAGCTCTGTTTAAGTTGAAACAAGTGTTGCCAGGCAAAACAAACCTCGCCTGGTAGCCCTTATGATGAATATGAAGGAAGATATCAAGAAAAAAAATAGGTATCCTATTTTTGTGGCTACTGCTTATAAATAAAATTGTTTTCTGAAGCCATGTCCATACAGTAAACATCGCATATATATTTACTCTAGGCGGTAGCCACAAAAAAGAAGCATAATCCAAAAATGAGCAATTTAAAAATCACAGAAGTAAAATATACCAAGTGTCTGTACTTTAAATTATTCTACTCTTACGTCTTACAATTTTCAAAACTGAAACCTCCGAACCGAGGCTGACATACACACGCTGTCGCCATGACCCAAACTCTTATTCCCTGGAAATGGCCTGGCACTAGAGCTCAGTGGAATGCACTTTCCCTCTGTCATAAGCATAAACATGTCTGAAAGTGATTTCTTTAGTCTAGTCCATTTATTTCAAATAGTGAACCGAATTGTATACACTCACCGGCCATTTTAATCGGAGCACATGTATGCACATGTGCAGTACATGACTGTTACACTCTTACAGCACGATGACGTAGTGGCTAGCGCCTCTATATGAGGCAGTAGCAACAACAAAAACGATTTTGACCTTTTTGGTGACCCTGACTGCATGACCCTCAAAATGTTGGAGATTCTATCCTGAAAGTTTCATGAAGATTGATCAAGCCTTTTTCCCGTGATATCGTTAACAAAAAAACAAAGAAAATAATACCTCGCCCCACTTACTCTGTAGCAGGTGAGGTAATATTCATAGAAGCCTTTGATTGTCAGATCACACATTTGATGATCACGGCTTTGTCACATTTGACAGCAGTGAGTTTCTGCATGACCAAGCTATTAAACGATCTAGTATTTCATATATATTGCAATCTTTCATTAATAACTAGTGCGTAGCTCTTCGAAGTCAAAGTCCTTCTCATGCCAGAATCTGGTCTTCCCAGGCAGTCTCCTGTCCCAGTACTAACCAGCTCTTTGAGGTGTATGGGTGCGGCGCTAATCTACGTTTCGATAGCCCTCAGCCTCTCGCCTATACAGCTAGGGTTACAGTGGGGGACTAGTCCTCTGGTAACCATGAGAGTTTGACTTCCCTACTCACATCTGTATTGCAATGTGCCTTGCCAGATGGTAGTAGGTATAATTTTTATGATGGTCTTTGGTATAACCCGACCGCGAGTAGAACTCGCGATCTCCCGATCGAGAGGCGGACACGCTAACCACTAGGCCAACTCACGGTTTCGTAGCACTTACCATTGATAAAATGTTCACTGTGGACTCGTATGGTTTTTGCTTACTCATCGCTTAGAGCAGCCCGGTTTATATTGGACAGCCATTGACGTCTACGCGCTGTGGACAACTCTCTCGTTTTTTCTCCTTGATTATTTATAATTGCCGGAATTCTAAAGAACTTATAAATCCCCTTGTCTCGAATAGAGTTGTGTCCGCATCCAATTACAGCACAAAGAGTCAGCATAGCGAAGAAACAAAAGGAATTCTTGAGCATAACAACCTCTCGAGGATATCTCTGACAGTAAATGTGCGCAGCGTGAGTTTGTGTATATCCTCCAACATGGCCCACTTCCGGTTCAAAGCCTCATGCATAATTAGCTATGACATCACATGCAAATGAAGAATCCTGATGAAGGGCATTTTGGCAGTTTTTGAAAAGTCAAAAGGTTTCCTTTTGGTTACTGGGATTGTGGTTAGGGTTAAATTTAAGTGTAGCATGGCATTAATGAGCTGTATTAATAATTATGTCAGTGGAAGGTCCTCTCAAGGATAGTAAAACAAACGTGTGTGTGTGTGTGTGTGTGTGTGTGTGTGTGTGTGTATTCTACTCCAGTCTTGGCCTAGAGAGCAATTTGCCCTGCTTCCAAAAAATGAGGTCATCGAAAAGGCACTGGCTGCGTGAATGAATTGTTTTAGTCTGACCAACTGACTAACGGCAGACCTGTGTCAGATCTGTAACACTCTCAGCTGGTTGTGAGAGGGAGAGTGGATCATGCTGGAGCCGTATTCTTTGCATGGACAGCTGTTTCTGTCAGGCCCTAGTGGGGACAGACTGTGCAAACACTTCGGTTTGGTGAAACCACTAACCTGACTGAGTGTCGGAGAACTGCTGGGAAGTGTAGGATATCAATGTGGCTTTTTATATGTATTGGCCCAGTCCATTGGTTGGAGAAATAAACCACATCAAAGCAGCACATGCAGCGAACAGGCCTGCATGCTGACTCTGGTGTATCTCATTATTAATTTGATATAAATCACCCCTGCGAAGAAGGACTTCAATAGAGTGTGCATGCAGCGATTACAGGAGCCTCATGCAGCACACACCGCTGCAGTAATACTGTTAGATATACAGCACATACAGATACAAGAAAATTGAAATGTGTGCGTGCACACACACACAGCTACAGTACACCTGCATGGAGACAGCAGCTGTCCTAGAGCCAATGCATGCGTGTATGCAGCAAGACTAGAAAGGACACTGTAACAGCTGACTCAGAGTGTCAGGTGAGGCGAGGTAATGTGATCAGCCGTGTAAAAGGGCCTTCACTTCTGTTTTATTTATCAATGAAGATGCCATTACCGAAGTGTGCCGCTCAGAGAGAAGATGCAATGGTGAAAACATATCAAAATAGGCACAGGATGTGAACATGAACGATGCAGCTGCAGTGATGCAGTGATGCTGAAAGGCTTGACCAGGTCCACAAGCGTGCATGAGGGAGTGTGTATTTGTCTGCGGCCATGCAAGAGTAGGATCGATGGACTTAAATCAGCATATATGGTCAACCATTTTGAGAAATATTTTTTACTCAAATCTATATAAAACACAATGTCGTGATCCTGTGTTTATACATTTATAAAAAAAAAACAGGCTATAAATCAGTATACTGTGATTCTATTTTTCAGAAGAGATTTGGAAACGGAAAGTGAGCAGAACTGCTATCGGACCAAGATGAGCAAGCATGAATTGACCCATTTAGTTACTTTTGTTTGCAGGTCACCAGACATACAGAGTCATATCCCATTCCTTGAAGCCTCTTTGACAGAATCCAAGGTTCCTTCCTCTGCTCAGGTGTAAGCTCGAAGAGAGTAGAGTCGTGTAGAGAAGCAGAAATGGCAACGGTTGTGCTGCAGGAATGCAGCAGATGCAGCACTGCTGATGTGGAGCCAGTGAAGTTGAGATTGATTTCCCGTCCCCAAATGAAGACCAAAGCTTTAACTGCTGCTCCGTCACATAATATGACCAAATGAATAACATTTATTTATTTATTGCATGTCACTGAAGTAACTTTCAGGATGGAAACCACACTATAATCATCTTGATTGTCAAAACGCTTTGTGATCTTCCTGTGTCAGATATTATGTTGCATGCCACTGGTAATGGATCTCTTTCACTCACAGACCATTGACCTGCTGGTTCCTGATACACCTTGGACGAACGTGGATCTAGTTTCTTAAGATGCTGGTAAAACAAAGTTTCATATTTCCACGTTTCTTTTCTTCCTATTGCACTTATGCTTTGCTAATACTACAGTGGAGGAAGAAACAGGAAGGATAAAGAATGTGGCTTTGACTATAGCTCCATATATGAAGCCCTGATTGCCAAACCACTCTAAACGTAGATGTGGATTTAGGCCAGTGTCAGCTGCAATGACGGATGCTCCCTGCACACTTCACTCTCAAAAAGGGTCACCCCTTTATTCAGCGCACTTACGGAGAGCAGGAGATTTGGATCTGGTGCCCCCTCCTATACATGCACACGCTCCATCCCCCCCCCCCCGAGTTTTAAAGTTTGAGCATGGAAGTGAGTGTACGTGGAAGTACGGAGAGCAAATCAGACCGCAGCCGTCATGATTCTGAAAACTGTTCTCTGTTTCTAAAAGTGTAAACTATCAGATACTACAGAGGATCAGGAACCATCACCAAGCTGGAGAAAGAATTTAAACACGGGACCAACTTGACATGTCCAGAATTGAGGCACAGGTTTGCTGCTGTTCTTCTGATGAGTCACTACTAAAGTGTTAATCAGGGTGGCACGGTGGTGTCGTGGTTATCACTGTTGCCTCGCAGCAAGAAGGTTCTGGGTTTGGGCCCAGCAGCTGATGGGGGCCTTTCTTGTGTGGAGTTTGTATGTTCTTCCACCATGTTTGCGTGGGTTTCCTCCAACAGTCCAAAGACATGCAGGCTCGTTGAATTGGTGACTCTAAATTGCCCATAGGTGTGAATGTGGACACACTACCAGATGAGGGTTTGAGTCCCTCTGGTGTGCTCTCATCATCCAAGAGAATTCATGGAAGCTTGTTGACTGCTTCCTGGATCGCCAGCCCTCAAGTATGAGGATGGCAGCAGATACAAAGCATTAAGGCCTGGTCCCACAATACCGATAACTATCAATAAATTGGTCCCCTGCAGTTTATGTGGTCGCTGCTCACACCAAAGCAATAATGATCCCTATAGCCCAGGCCTGGGTTTATCCGCATCAGTGAGATTGCTTCTGGAGCCATTTTTCCAGGCCTGGACCTGATCCGATAAAACATCTAACCAATCAGGTGATTGTTTACATGACGTTGTCTGAGCACGTGCTATTTTCCCCAGGCATCTTTATACATCCTTATTGTATCATGAAGTCATGGAATACAGATTCACGGGAAGGAAAAAAAAAATATATATATATATCAAAATATTAAAGCATGGATCTTTTATTCACATACATACATATGTGATCTTCCATGAATTATCAATAGTAAATTAATGAAGTAAACATATAAATGCAAATAAGATATTTTAATGACGATCTTCGGTCATCCAAACATTTGTTTTAAACTTAATTTTTTTTTTTTAAATCATCCGTGACACACTGAAACATCTCTGACCAATCCATAAATCATTAGCATCCATAACCACTCTGTATCTTGTAACCTTCATTACATTTCCGTAATCTATGACCTATGCGTATTATAATCAACCACCGGAATGTGTGCATGGGTTGTTTCGAAGTCCAAGCTGTACAGTATGACCCGGAATAATGTGCTACTACTTGGGGGTGGGGGGACCCCTCCATGACTATTCCTATTCCTAAATTGCATGGATTTATTTCCCTGAGTGCCAGGACCAACCGATATTATAGTTGTGGTGTGACTGCTCCAGACTGGAACCAAGTTCAGGCAGCGGCATAGTCATAGGTGTTGTCGGACCGGGCCCTTAATGAATAAAATGCTGGGACTTCTTAAGTTACTGACGCAGTGAAGCAGTTTACTTGAGAAGGTTCAATACAAAAATAATTTATTATAAAAAAAAGGTTTTCAATAATTCCATGGATATAAAAAAATAATTTAGATTTAAACAAAAGATGGAGCTAGACATTACCAATCAAACATTTTTGAACACCTAGAGCTTCTTAAGCTTTATTACATTACATTCATCTCACAGCACTGTGGAATTTTCGATTCTCACTGGTTTACGGTTTACTACATGGGGAAAGTCTGAAGGATGGAGGGCTTCGTAGTTTCTTAGTAACGTGACAAGCTGCCTTTTTTGTCTTATAATCTTTAACAGAGAGAGAGACCCAGCGATCCTGGTGAGGGAGATGTTTATAAGTGACCCCAGGAATGAAATGGTTTCATGGATGTTTCACCATATTAAATGCATCTATACAAAGTTTGAGGTAAATGGTTCTGTTAAAAGTCCTGCTCCATCATCAGGGATAAGAACAACTTATATTTTGAAGTAAAAAAAAAAAATTACAGATCTTTCTTTTTCTTATTTTTCTTCTTTGCACGGTGGGGCTGCGAACATTGATTTGATTCACCAGAGACAGTGACTTGCTCAGTTCCAACTGGTGTCTCTAGATCGTTATCAGAGTCTCTTACTTGCTTCTTTTTCTTTATACGTGTTAATAATTCACCCCCTGAGGATGAAATACTGTCCTCTTTCACATGGCATGGGACTAAAACATCTCTTGGTTCTTCCGCAGCATTTAATTCAGGTACAACATCTAAACTCTCAGTCTCACCTGGATCAATGGTGTCCTTTTTCTTCTTTTTCTTCTTCTTCTCCTTAATTATTGCTTCTGAAGTTTTTGATGGAGAACTGTTCTCCTGATACACGTCATGTTCAATAATCTCAGGATACACGTCTATATCCGTTTCTACCCATCTTTTCTTCTTCTTCTTCTTCTTCTTCTTCTCTTTCAGCTCTATGGTATCTTCTGATTGCAGTACTTGTTGGATCCTTTCAGAACGGTCACCTTTGGTCCTCGCGGGTTTCTTGTTCTCACTGGCATCATTTGTTAATTGCATTTCTATACATGGTGCAGAATTTTCTTCGCCAAGTTTCCTTCCACTGCATTAAGCTTCTTTCATCATTGTTGTCTCTTCAGCATCGTGTGAACCAGAAACCGACCATGAGCCATCATTTTCCAACTCTTTCCTTTTCTTCTTTTTCTTCTTCTTCACTGGTTCTGATCCACCAAGACCTTCTGGCTCACCAATCCCTCCAATCTCACATCTGGAGTTTGGAGTATTGGATGTTGTCATCTCACAAAGTCCAAGTCCGAGAGACACGGCTGCATTTTTAGATGCCTCCTCTTCTTGACATGCTTCAGTTCTGTCCTTTTTCTTCTTTTTCTTTCTCACTGGGACCACCTCAACTGCTTGCTGTGCAGAATCTTGAGTAGTATCTGGAGTCTCTACTTGCTCCATTGTCTCCATGTCCACATTTTCTTCCCTGACCAATTCTTGCCACTTCCTTTTTTTCTTCTTCTTTTTTCTTGGAGTTACAGAGTCCTCCATATTCAAATCTACACTCTTCACTGGTTGGATTTCTATGCCTGCTGGTATTTCAGGTATTTCCAAAGGTTCTCCAAGATTCTTACTAGCCATAGCCATCTCACCTACTTGTCCTTCTTCAATATCTATAACCTTTTGCTTCTTTTTCATTACAGTTTTGGTACCACTGCTCAAACGAGACTCTTCACTACATTGGGGGATAACCATCACATCAGACAACACAGGCCTTGAATCCCTTTTCTTTTTCCTTCGTGGTTCAGGACCATCAGATTGAACAAGTTCTTTATGCTGTGTAACTTTTGTACTACTCTCTAACTGTTGGTTAACCTCATGACTCTTGCTAGGAGTAGAAAGATCAGTTCTGATCAGTTGCTCGGTTTTCTCAGCGATGGACACCACAGAAGCAGAACCTTGACAGGGGATCTGGATAGCTTCCTCCACACCAATCTGTTCATCTTCCTGAGCCACTGGTTGACCATGTTTGTCTTTTTTTTGCTTTTTCTTTGGTTTGTTTCCACCAGCTGAAACACAAACCACTGAAGAGTCCTGAAATGATAGACTTGAGTCTGCATCAACACTGTTTTCTGGCAGGTTGTCAACTGGTTCCTCCAACAACCCATCTGCTTTTCTTTTTTTCCTCTTGACATTGTCTTTGAAACCAGCTGCTGGTTCTGCATTCCGACCCGAATCAGCTTGTATCAGGGTCAGGTTATTAGAGATCTCAGAGACTTCAGTCTTTTTACTTTTCTTCCTTTTCAGAAATTTCAGCCCACTATAAGTAAACAATGGGGCCTCTGTCTTTTCTTCTTGCCTGACCATGAGGATATCTCTACGAGGACTTGAGTAACCATTTCCTCTCGATCCTGACGTGCAATTCTCTAATGGCTGTAATGGATATGCATGTTCTGTGCCATCATCTGGCGTTTTTTTGTCCTTTCTTTCTTGGCATACATCTCCAGCTTGTGACGAAATTATTTCACTCGGTTGAGTCGTCTGAGAGTTGGAACATTTAACATTGTCGCCTTCCACATCTGCCAAGGTTAACGAAGGTCTCTTTTTCTTCTTTCTTACTGAACTCGTGTCATGTCGCATCACGCGGCTTTCTAAGCCTTCTTCCTTATCGTTTTCAACTCTCATCTCTTTTAAAGGAGTAGTTGCTTGATTATTTGGTTCTAGAAAAAGATCCTGTGAGCCACCGAAACCTCCACTAACACTACCCAAGTCTTCATTTTCCGCTGGCTCATGACATACGCCTCCATGGATATCCTCGTTTTGTACTTTATGTTCACGGAATGAGATGTTCTCCGAGCAGCGTGCATCTTCCCCTCCGTCCCTGTCCGTAGGGTTGTCCTCCAAAATCTGGGTTTTGTCTTCATCCTGGTCTGCTGAATTTGGCCACTGCGTCTCCTCAACTGCCATTTCATCAATTGGTTCCATCAAGTTCTTGCAAGCTCGATGGGTTTTCTGGCCCTGATGCCAATCAAGGGATTGTGATTGCGAGCACGCCACTAGAACTTGTGGTTGGTTCTCACCGTGTTCGTCCTGACGATCCATGTTGAGACTTCGAACAAAAGGAGATTCGTCAGAAAGGGAAGAATGTGGAGAACACCTAGCAGGAGACTTCCTCCTTTTCTCACCCTTTTTCCTGGACTGAGACTCTTTTATATGACCCGAGCTGCTCTCATTATGTACATCCGTGTCATCTTGACGCTTGTTCAGGTCTTTCCTGGTTAGATAGCATTTCTTGGTCTGCTCTTCTTGACATTTTTGGCTTTCCTCCGTGCACTTTTTTGGAGCCCGTCTTGTTTTCCCTTTTGGGGATTGTATCCACGTCTGTCTGTTTCTTTTGTGTGCGCTCATAATAAAGCAATCTGTATCCTAAAAAAACAACATTATTGATTTGAAACAAGAACATGATGTCTGGTAGCTTGAGGCAAAATGAGAGAATAAACAGAAAAGAATGAAACAGAGTCATAAGCATGAAGTATGTGAAAAGTCAAATGCTAAAATAAATGTCACAGAACTCCAAATTTGACTTCGGAATAGCGTTCAAATGGGTTCTTGCTACTTGGGGGAACCTTCCAGCCCTGAAGTCACAAATAAAATGCAGTAAAGAAAAAAAAAAAAAAAGAAGAAACCCCACCTTGAAACAAACCAAAAATATACACTGCCCTGCAAAAAAAAAAAAAGTTTTCACTGAGATCTTGTGTTGATGGTGGGAGAGTCGAACCACTCTGTAAAGTCTTCTCCAGCATCCCAAAGATTCTCAGTGGGGTTAAGGTCAGGACTCTGTGGTGGTTAATTCATGTGCGAAAGTGATTCCTCTTTCACAATCCGAGCCCTAATTTTATGCCCGTGCCATCAGAGAAGAAAAAAAATCCATTGATGTGATGATTGACCAGGTCATCAACTGACTTCATTTTATTGCCTCATAACATTGCTGAGCCTCGACCTGACCAACTGAACCAACCCCAGATCGCAACACCGTCTCCACACGCTTCTACAGTAGTCACTATGCATGATGGGTTCATGCTATGCAGAAGCTTCGTGAGCTTCCCTTCTTACCCGGACACACCCATCGCTCAGGAATAGGGTCACTCTGGACTCAGACCACATGACCCCTTTCCATTGCTCCAGATTCCAATCTTTATGCTCCGTAACAAATTGAAGCCTTTTCTCCTGATTAGTCTCACTAACAAGTGCCACACAGCTGTTTAGTCCCAATCCTGCAAGTTCTCACCACCTTGCAAGCTCTTAATTTCACTATTAAACATAGCCTTGAGTTCTACTGTTGATTTGTTTGACGATTCGACTTCGCCAGGCATTTAAGTGATCTCTGATCATAGTCAGTCAGGATCTTTTTCACCCCAACGACAGTTTTTCCACAAAGTTGACGGTTCATGACTATCCTTCCAAGTTTTAATAATGCAGTGGTCAGTTCTTATCCCAGTTCCAGCCATTTCAGCAATCTCCTTAGTTGTTTTCTTTGTGTGATACAGGCCAATAATTTGACCTTCTAAAACACACTAACATCTTTTCCATGAGCATGGGATACGTCTTCGGACACGACCGTTAAAGAAGTGAGAAGCTACTCACTCCATCCATCCATCCATCTATAGATGCTTATCCTGGTTCTACAAGGTCGCAGGAAAGCTGGAGCCTATCCCAGCTGACTATGTGTGAGAGGCGAGGGACACCCTGGACAAGTCGCCAGGTCATCACAGAGCTGATACAGAGACAATCACACTCACATTCGCACCTACGCTCAATTTAGAGCCACCGATTAGCCTAACCTGCATGCATTTGGACTGTGGGGAAAACCGGAGCAACCCCATACAGACACGGCGAGAACATACAAACTACACACAGAAAGGTTCTCGCTGGCCGCTGGGCTCGAACCCGGACCTTCTTGCTGTGAGGCGACAGCGCGAACCACTACATCGCCCCTCACTGCATCAGTTAGGGTTAAAAGAATTGTTCCCAGCTGAAACACATTCATCACTGCAGTAATTAAAGGCTCTTAGGCAAAAAAAAAAAAAAAAAGTGTGTTTCAGGTAACATGAAATACTAAAATAGTACCGG
>JAODVO010000021.1:26861460-26877157 GCA_025400055.1 Notarius lentiginosus
CATACCCCAAGAGACTTGCAGCTGTAATTGCAGCAAAAGGTGGCTCTACAAAGTATTGACTTGGGGGGCATTTTGTGTAAATCAAATGGTGCTAACTCCCCAAAAATCCATTTTAATTCCAGCTTGTAATGCGACAAAACAGGAAAAATACCAAGGGGGATGAATACTTTTGCAAGACAATGTACATGCATCTTTGGTGTGTTCGAGTGCAACGTTTCAAAGAAGACATAAAGCAAATGGTCAGTCAGCATTATTTGCTGGTAGTTCTTCATTGTTGGATTGGTGTGTCCTTTGGGGCCATGGTGGCTCAGAGTTAAGACTGTACACTTGTCATCATAAGGTCAAAATCCCATAAGGGCAGGGGTTGACGGGAGTGAGTCCACATAGAGAGCAGTACCAGTGTCAATTTTTCCCAACACAAGCTGGATCCTGGAGTAAGGCGATGTTATGTGAACCCTTCCTTGGAGGGTTCTCAGAAAGCTGACCTAGTGCACTGACCCAGAACTTCCTTTCTCTTGTTGGAAGGAGCATCAGGATATTTGACAGGAAAAACAATACACTGGAACAGATTCTATTCAGTCCTACTCAGTGAAGAATTTCTGGCCCTGTTGATGGTCCGATCTATTCATGCTTTGTATCTGCCTTGTCAGTTTCTTATTACTACCCGCAGTGTGCACAGCGTTCAGAGACGATTACCCGATACAGTATTGGGTTATTTTAACCAGGGACCTGTAGGTTAGTATGTTTATGTCCCCCATGTGATAGTAAAGTATCTCAGACCTACACTGTGCAAAACTAGGCTGGATTTATAGCAAAATCAAGACCCTGATAAAAGACAGGCGATATTGAAATATAAAGGTCTTTGCATTGCACTGGACAACCTGATAGAGTAGTAATGTTATCCAGATCTTTATGCTGGAACACTGACTCTTTGTTTAAAATATTGGTCTATTCCTTGATAAAACATTGGCTGATATCAAATATTTCAAACTAACAGTGGTATTTTGGAGTTAAGGATGTGGAGAAGGAATTTAGCGATGCGTATGTAGCAATGTGAACAGTTCTTTCAGATAATCAGGACCCTGAAAACTTCTTATGACAGAAAGAATTGAATGGTCACAAGCTTAGCCTGCTTTTTCACTTGATTTGACCTGAGGTTCTTGAATGCAGACTGTGAGTCACTGATCAGCTTTCTTTCTTCCATCGACTCAAGCACACCTCTTTTCAGCGAGAAAGACGTGACTGGCCAGTTAAAGAGTGCAAAGGGGCTATATCCAGAACAACCTGATCTTAACACGCTGCAATGTTAGGAAGTAAATAGGGGAAACAAATAGCTCAGTTAAGATTCTAAGCTAGGGTTCTGAAGTGTGTGAGCTCAAAATCCTCCCTCTAACTCGAGCCCTAACCACTGCTCCCTTTCTTCTATACAGATTTGCCATTTTGAGATCGTAGCATTGAGCCACCGAGCCTAGTCCGATCATATACAGGCGATTTGATCCATCTCTTTTCAAGGGCATTGTCTCTTTTATGAAACAAATCTATTGTTGTCCCTCTGCATAAGAAATCCAATCCATCTGAACACAGTCATGATGCCACCTGTGAGACATCACGTATTATGAAGCGTCTAAAGCGGGGGAGATTTCCCCACTCTGGTAATTAACCTGGTGTATTTGTGCTGGTCTAAAGTGTCTGATTTTGAGTGTTTATGAGTGTGACGCACCAATCAAGCCCTTCGCGATGTCCTTCAATTTTCTCTGCAAGAACAATAAAGGGATTGGCAATGCTATGACGGACCTTTCAAATATACAGTACAATGCAGAAGGACATTTCATTATTATTTGTTCCTTCATTACAGCATTAATAAGTCATCACTCAATTACAACTATGGTAGATTCAGCTTCTTGTTTGTCCAACCCCCATGTTATTTTGAATCATGATGTTTAAGAGACAGAATAATATCTGACTAAGCTACAATTTGGCACAAGCCTTCCCCTACCATCTGGGATGAATCAAAATCTAGCACTGAGTTTCCCATCCTGTCTATTTGACACTAAAATGCATTGCTCAAAACTCAATATGACATTTTGTTGGCGGAGATAGAGAAGTTCTGAGCCTGAGTTGATAATTTTTAGTACAAAGGTCTTGAGAAAATCTCTGCAGTGAATAATGTGCAGTCTACAAACTAGTAATTCTACAAATAACTTTGTATCAAATTTTATTTGAGGCAATACATTTTTATTATCCTAACAACAGGAGATTGCGAGTTTGAATCCTGATGATGCCAAATCCAACCGTGGTTGGGACTCGAGAGCAAGTTGGTTGTGCTGTCTGGTTGGAGGGATGGCATACCCTGTCAATCACAGCGAAACTAGCCAACCGAGCATCTGTGAGCTCATGTATGTGGAAGAGGGCGGATAGCACGAGTGTGTTTTGCTGCCCTGTGACACAGCATGAGCAGCAGGTTGAAAAGTTGGGATTGTTGGCTAGTTGGGAATTGGTGGGTGACCAAATTGGGGAGAAAAATGGGGGAAGAAATGAATTCTGTGCATGTATTCTAATCTGCATTCACAAATTTCCAAATTACACCGAGTTCCAAAATAAGTTGGATAATTGCCACTGGGTTAGAATGAGTATGTGAACGTGTGTTCATGGCGTCCCATCCAGTGTGAATTCTTACTCCACACCTAATGTTCGTGGGACAGACTCCGGATCCAACGCCACACTAAACAGGATATAGCACTTACTGAAGCTGAGTGATTTCCTGTTTCTCATTTTCTTTCTGTTTTTCTATTATCCGCAGCTCTCAAAATCATTAAGCTGTGTACAGTAAGTGATGCCGGAAGGACCAAAGGGTTTCACACGTCTAGGCATTTCTTCTCTCTCATACTTACACTTGTCCAGGGAGGATGAGAGTCTAATAGACTACCATTCCTGCCATGAGCTTCCCGTTCCACTGATGGCACCATGAATTACACTAATTCTACACAGGCAGTCATTCAGTGAGCATCAACCCAGCAAGACATACTGCAGATTGATTTTAACTCCAGTTCCCCTGAGCACTAGCATACACACACACACAAAAAAAAAAAAGCTAGCTGAGACTAAGAACAAGAGAGACGCTGGAATCAAAACCAAAATACTTTTAGCAGTATTTAATTTCTTTTTCCTCTGAATGTTTATCTTCATTCAAGTGTCTTTACACGAATAATTGCACTTTGCCAGCAACAATTTTCTCTTCGCTACAAGCAGCTGAATTCAGACAGACGTGATTGGCCTTTCAGACATTTTGGAACATTTTTTCATTCATCTTCCTTCATGTCAACAACTCAAGCTCAAAGTACTCTGTGTTATGAACAAACCATACCGAAGACGCTCTTAGAAGGAATGTGTAGAAAAATTTCACAAATTACGCGTAGCACTCTATACATTTTGGGTTAATATTTTTTAAAAATTGTGTGGGAAGAATTCCGCTTTTTTCTTTTTTTTTTTTTAAATAAAACGAACACAGCCTGTGAATTTGTTCACAACATTCAACAGTTGTGGTCAGAAGTTTACATACACTCACCATGGACATGAATGTCGTGGTAATTTTGGGCTGTTAATGGTTTCCTTGAACTGTTCTTTTTCCAGGGTGGAATGATTTGTACAGCATACATCTTCAGTGCTTTCAAAAAACCAGAATTGAGTGCACAAGTTTGAATCTATTTTGGATTTTCTCTAATCCACACAGGGTCAAAATTATACATACAGACTCAAATATATAGATACACCCCCACTAATATTTGGTTAAATGTCTCTTAGGAAGTTGCAGCTCGACCAGACGCTTTTGGTAGTCATCAACAAGCTTCTGGCATAATTCTGACTGTATATTTGACCACTGTTCTTGGCAGAATTGGTAGGTTTCCTGGCACGGACCTGGCTTTTAAGAGTAGTCCACAAATTTTCAATAGGATTGAGGTCGGGGCTTTGGGAAGGCCATTCCAGAAGCTTAATGTTAGCCTGCTTTAGCCATTCTAAAACCAGTTTTGGTGTGTGTTTGGGATCATTGTCCTGTTGGAACACCCAACTGTGTCCAGGTTTCAACCATCCAGCTGTTGATTTGAGGTGAAGTTGAAGAATTTAGAGGTGGTCCTCCTTTATTATTCTATCCACTTTGTGCAATGTACCAGTACCACTAGCAGCAAAACAGCCCCAGAGCATGATGCTACCACCACCATGCTTGACAGTTTGTACAAGTGTTCTTGAGTTTGAAAGCCTCACCTTTACTCCTCCAAACATACCTACTCATTGCAGCCAAACAGCTCAATCTTTGTCTCATCTGACCATAAAACTTTTCTCCAGAAGGCATTTGGCTTGTCCATGTGGGTAGCTGCAAAGTTCAGCTGAGCTTGAATGTGTCAATTTTGGAGGGCTTCTTTCTTGGTTGGCACTCTCTCAGTCTTTGGCGATGTAGAACTCGCTTCACTGTGGACAGCGACACTGGTGTTCCAGCAGTTTCCAGTTCATGGCAGGCTTGAGCCTTGGTGGTTCCTGAACATCCTAACCAATTTCCTCTCAACTGAAGGTGACAGTTTGGGTCTTCCTCCAGACCTTGCCAAAGTGTTGACACATCCGAATAACTTATGTACAATTGCTTGGACTAATGATCTTGGAATCTGCAGTTGTTTAGAAATGGATCCAAGAGACATTCCCAACTTGTGTAAATCTATAATTCACCTTCTTAGATCTTCACTGAGTTCCTTGGACTTTCCCATGATTCTGAGTATTGGTCAATCCAATGAGTGCTGTCAAACAAGTCCTTTTTAAGCTAGCAAAGAGAAACTACTAGTTGTAGTCAATCATGATTACTAACGAGAAGTTAATAGGCCTTGGCCTTGTCAAGTTAAAAGACATTGTAGAACCTTCAGCACCACTTATTAACGGGTTTAAGTGAGTGTATGTTTATATTTGAGCCTGTATGTATAATTTTGACCCTGTGTGGATTAGAGAAAATCCAAAATAAATTCAAACTTGTGCACGAAATTCTTCTGTTTTTTTTTTGAAGTCATTAAAGATGTACGCTGTACAATCATTCCACCCTGGAAAAAGAAGAGTTCAAGAAAATCATTAACGGCCCAAAATTACCATGACATTCATGCCCATGATGAGTGTATGTAAACTTCTGACCACAACTGTATAATGACCATCTACCAGACCGTAAACACACCGTAAAGGAGCTGACATCATAGTGTGCCAGTGTTTGTCAACAGGCAGTGTGAAGGAGACAATGATGAAATTGGAGTTGATATGTAGGAGTGGTTGGCCTTGGCAGATAGAGTAGAAAGGAAAACTTACAGGTTGATGATGTTCCTTCTTTAATGCTTTTTGGCTGTATGTGCTTCTACAGGTATTAAACACTCTGTTTTTTATGGAAAGACTTCATGAGTAACAGGGTGCACAATGAGTTAACATCAATTACTCAACCATCCTGTTGGATTTAGGTAAAATACCCAGACACTCGAGTTGTAGAAGACAGTGCATACTTGGTGCCAGTCCCAAGCCCAGACAGATTGGGGAGGGTTGCGTCAGGAAGGGCATCCGGTGTAGAACTTATGCCAAATCAAATATATAGAACAGATCCGCTGTGGCGACCCTGAACAGGAGCAGCCAGAAGAAGAAGAAGAACAACCACCACCATCTTGTTGGATGGATTTCTCACTCTCTTGCCTTTGACCACTTCATCCTATCACTTTCACCATGTTGAGAACACAACTATTCCCAGCTGAATGATCTTGGTAGAATGTCACAAGTTGAACACTTTCTTGAGAGAAGTTGGTGTCTTTGCTGGAATTTTCTTTTTTGCTTTCTTTAAAACTCTCAGTGAGCTTTTGAAAGTTTTACAGGTATCCATTTCACCATACCTGGCACTTGTTTTTGAGGTAGTACTGTTGCTTGATAATCTCTTCCACAGCTCTGGTGTCACTTTTCTGCCCTGATGCAGTTATACTTCTATTTAAAGTGATAATTAAACTTAATACAAGAAGGGTGGTACTTCTTAGACTTAGTTGACTTACTAGCTTGGGTGTTGGTCTTCTTGGAAGTTGGCTCAAACTGGGTGGCTGGCCTAGATGACTTTCTGCTGGTCACTATAGTGTTGTTCCCTGGAAGCCTGAACTTGGACATACTATATAGCTCATATTCTAAGCAGTCTAGAAGAATTGGAGTTGGCCTCTCAATGGCATTGATGAAAGTTTTCTCTAAGATCATGAGGTGACTTCAGTGGAACATGGACTTATGTTCCATTCAGCTTTTATCCTCTTGCTGATAAAACATCGCTCCCCAAGGACCTAACTTTTAGTGCAAACATCTTGATTGCATGTGTCTCCAGTACATCACCTTCAGGTTATAGCACTATCTTGTGCATGCTATGCAATGTGATCTGAGCTGAAGAGATGGCTTCTATTTATTCTCCTCTCTGATCTGCTCATCTTGAGAAAATTACTGCAGGGCTGATCTCGAAATTTAATGCATAGTGAGGCTGTAACTCTTTGTCTAGGGATAATAATCAAATACTGAGGTGGTTGTCTAGGACTGCTTACTATGCAAACTTTAAGATAGCTTGGTGATCAGATAGTCGGGCAGTGACATCACACCATGTTCTTCTTTGTCTTGATATACATCATAACTGGAAACAGCAAAATCTGTCTCAAAAGTTCAAAATTGTAGTAGATGTTTTAGATGCAGTCAGCTGGCATTACATGCCTCGAAGGAAGCATATGATAGCCTTCAGCCTCCCTGTTTGGTAGCTGATATGTGATAGCAGAGAGCTGTCTGGTGAGTGGATACTAGCCATGACTAAATTAGAGAGAAAATCATTGAATAATAATTAAAAAAAAACCAAAACCCTGCTACATTCCTTTGGCTTCCCAAACTCTACACAGTTGTGAACCTCTATTCTTTCCACATTCTGAATATTATCTAATTATTAGATGATCTTTATCTACCATTCTCATTTACTACCCTAGGTTTGACCCTCACATCTTTTCCTGCTTTATATTTGCTATATTTGTTCCCTGACTATGACTTTGGACTTTGTCAATGTTACTTGAAAAACTTCATAAAACTTTGCAGTTGAATCCACACATGTCTCCAGAGTCCTCCTTGATACTGTTATGATAAAAACAGCATGAGAGATGTGAGCTAAGCTGGGAACTTGAGCACATGGGTCAAGTATTCATCACAGAATGCGCTAGAGAATGAAACCCTCTTAAATCTCTAAAAGCCTCACTTTAGTGTGGTTACAAAGCACGTTATTATGGGCCATAATATATGTAAAGTCTTGCATGGTTAGGCGCTTAGTTCATGTGACCAGAAATATATAATAGGGTATTTAGAAATAGAACAAAAGCGGCAACTTTGAAAAAAGTTTTACATTTTCAATAAAGCTATTTATTTATTTACTTACTTACTTATTTGAAGCATATTTGATGGCTTTGCTCTTCTTAAAAAAGAAAATGGTATTGCCATGTAGCAGTGGTAGTTGGTGTTTATTAAAATAGGAAAAGTATTTATATCATGTTAGATATGTAACATTAACCATGGGTTTACATTAATGTGCTCATTTTTACGTTATCGCTCATTCCTAGGGATTTAGAATCTAAGACTTATAATAAACGCAGCCAAATGATTTTAAGACAGCTGAAAAGTCCTTTTTTTTTTGCTCCCTGACTTTTTAATTAAAATCTTGGGTGTTGGTCTGCCCTCTTTTTGTTTAATTTTATGTCTCTCCTCATATGTATGGGAATCAAAGTACTTTTCTTAAATTAGGTCAAAATGATCAGTGTGTGTCATTTCATCCCAAAAAACAGCTAAATTGCTTGTCAAAGAGGGAAGTAACAGCTACATAGGTAGGCTTATAAATAACAAATTTCAGAAATGAATGCAAATAATTAAACAGAACTTTATACAAGCTCCAAGCAATTCCAACTGACTCAGATGTGTTTATGTTTGACATGTCAGTCATATTCATTCCTGATTTACTGATTGGCAGCTTGTTATGAGGTTCTGCCACTCTGAGAGGTCTATCAGTCATCGTAAGGAGAAGCTGTGCATCCAGGCAGGACAACCAGAAAGCACACTGTCCAATAAATGTCAAGATTTTTTTTTTCCTGTGCATAACATACCCGCCCACACTCTATTCACTCCCAGTGAAGCTGTGTGTCTGGGTGGGACTCAGAATAAGGTTAAAAGCCTGTTGCCCAGAGAGCATTAATCTTTCATCCAATTAAAACAGTGAGTACACAAAGACTTAACCAACAATAATTGACATGCCGGCTTCAGCGGGTGTTTGCATGTTGTGGGCTTCAAGGGAGACTATACTGTCTGCTGAAAAGTGTTCGATTTTAATGAATGAACAGTGTGAATTTGCAGTGAGATATATGATCATCTGATTTGCTTAAATATTGCATTCCACCAAGACTGATGAATAATATAGAAACTTTGGTAAACATTTCATTGCTACATTTTAATGAAATTTTAGTGAAAGCCAGATTTCCTGTGTAGTCTTATACCCCGTTCTCACTCACAGTGAAAATAATTTTTTTCCATGATTATTCTGTATTGGTGTCCTGTACAAATGGGAGCAAAACAGCACAGACAAAACGCCAATCTGCCTCTTAGCAGTGGTAAGATGGCGGCGCGCAGTGGTGCAGCGGCTTCTCGGCTCCCGGTTAGAGTACAACCCCTTCCTATCTTTTCTATTAACTCGTGCAACAAACTGAGGCTGAAATACAGCGCCTAGGACCTACTTATTCTGGGGAAACTAAATGTGGGACTGAAACCAGACGTCAAGGCAGTGTTAAGACATTTTGGGCTGCTAAAGAAGAGTGGATGAAGGAAAACAAAGCAGCAGCATGCAAGGAGACAACGGTGCACCCGGAAGCAGAAGGGGGGAAGAGAGCCAGCCTGCTAGCTAGGCTAAGGGCTAACAACAGATCCGCTCTTCCAACTCTGTTCCTGTCCAACGTCCACTCTCTGAACAAGATCGACCTGTTTAGGCTGAGACTGAACTTCCACAAGGAGATGAGGAATTGCTGTGCTTTCCTGCTCACCGAGACCTGGCTGAATGACAACATGCTGAACTCTGTGTACCACGTGGATGGACTACTTTTCTTCTGCGCCGACTGTGATCAGCTGTTGGGGAAAAGTCGTGGTGGAGGACTCTGTGCTTATATCAACAAGAACTGGTGCACAAACTGTGTCCTGGTAAACCAGCATTGTTCTGAATCTGTGGAGTTTATGTCGCTAAAGTGCCGCCCCCATTACCTGCCTTGGGAGTTTACGGTAGTGCTGCTGGTGATTGTTTACATTCCTCCGAGCACGCATGCCAGCATGGCACTGACGGAGCTGCACGCGCTCGTCAGCGAGCTGCAGGATCAACACCCAGAGACATTTTTTATGATTGCTGGGGACTTTAATCAAGCCCGCCTGACAGACTACCTGCCCCGGTTTTACAAGAACATAGACATTGCAACCAGGGGAGGCAATACTCTAGACCAGGTCTACACCAGCAAGTGGGGTGTGTATGCTGCAGTGCCATGGCCCCACCTGGGCTTCTCTGATCACATCTCTGTCCTGCTGGGCCCTGCCCAGCAACCTGTGCTGAAAAACAACTGGCCAACATGGGAAACCATCACTGTGTGGCCCAGCACAGCAACCCCTGCACTACAGGACTGCTTTGAGCGGACAGACTGGCAGGTCTTCAGGGAAACTGCTACCATTGGTGAAGGTGTAGATCTGGAGGAGTACATCATTGATGCATTTCTGGATGAAGCCGGAGACAGCCGAGTCTCCGGCTTCATCCAGAAATGCATCAATGATGTCACCACCACCAAGAACATCACCATACGTCCCAACCAGAAGCCGTGGATGAATGATGAGGTTCAGCATCTACTGAGAACACGTGACACAGCTTTCAGGTCTGGAGATGCACTGGCACTGAGAGAGGCGAGGGGGGACCTCCAAGCGGGTGTGACACGGGCAAAAAGAGCACATGCTAACAAAATCTAGGGTCACTTTGCATCTAACGACCCTTGGAGCATGTGGCAGGGCATAAAGGCAATCACAGGCTACAACAGGAAGAATGCTGAGTGTCCTTGGGACCCATCCCTGCCAGACGCCCTCAACACCTTCTATGCCTGTTTTGAACCCGCCAATCCCCCTACCCGCACCAGGCTCATTATCCCAGAGGGTAAGCTACCATCATTCAGCATGCCAACAGACGACGTGAGGAGGACTCTGCAGTGCGTCAACCCCCGCAAGGCAGCAGGACCAGACAACATCCTGGGGAGGGTCCTGAAGGCCTGCGCACATGAGTTCACTGAGGTGTGGACAGACATCTTTAACACCTCCCTCTCCCAGGCTGTGGTGCCAGTGTGCCTGAGGACATCTTCCATCGTCCCGGTGCCCAAGTGTGCAGCAGTGAGGAGCATGAACAACTATCAACTGGTGGCTCTCACCCCAATAGTTATGAAATGCTTCAAACGCCTGGTCATGGACCACATGAGAAGGTGGACACAAATTTAGACCCAGACCAGTACACATACAGGAGGAACAGGTCTGTAGAGGACACCATCTCATCCGTCGTCCACTCTGCTCTCACTTACCTGGAGAGCAGAGATACCTACATGAGGCTGCTCCTCCTGGACTTTAGCTCGGCGTTCAACACAATTAAAGTTTGCGGGTCAGTCAACAAACTGCTGCCGCTTGGATTACCACCATCCCTCTGCAACTGGGTACTGTATTTCCTGACACACAGGCCACAGACAGTGAGGATCCACGGCGTCTCCTCTTCTACCATCATCCTCAACACTGGCTCCCCCCAGGGTTGTGTCCTCCGCTCCCTGCTCTACACTCTGCTCACATATGACTGCTCCGCTAAACATCCGGGCAGTCGTATTGCGAAGTTCGCAGACAACACGGCGGTGGTGGGACAGATATCCCACGGCAACAAGTCGGCGTACAGACAGGAGGTGGAGGACCTGGTGGACTGGTGTAGGGACAACAATCTCTGCATCAGTGTGGGGAAAACAAAGATGGTTGCTTGACACCCCACCCCCAAGAAAAGGTTCTCCACATGGTTCCTTTTCTCTTTATTATCATTAACACTGACTGTAATTTCAGCAGTGCAGTTAGTGTTTCAATCATCATACTGATCCTTTGATTATCATTTTCAGTTTTGATTTCAGTATTTTGGTATGCTTCGAGTGTAACAAAAACATGAAACAAAACATTAACAAGTTAGTCTCAAATGTAAACTGATTTTATAGGTATGCTGATTCTATCAGATTTGAGAATTCAACAGAGCTGATATACAGCAAGTTGATAGTTTATTGTTGTTTAGATCATCTATTCACTATTACACTGTCACTGTTGCACTTTGTCCATTTGACATCTCTTTTAAAAATTCTTAGAATATCTGAAGACTTTTGACTGGAAATCTGTACTGTATTAAACTACGTTATCAGAGGTTATTAAAAGACCGACATCTGTTGACTTCATTCAGAATCAGTTGAGAAACTGATTCATAGCAGTCTATATATGGTTTCTTGGCTGGAGAGTCTGAAGGGGAATATCTTGTACATGGACTATCCTGCATAAAATGATGCTTGTTATTTTACTAGTGTGTGTTGATGGTACAGATTTCCAGTCAGAAGTCTTCAGCTATTCTAAGAATCTTCAGACCCTCCAGGATTTCGCGATGTTGCGATTTGCAACTTCAACACAAATTCAACCAATCCCCACGAATTCAGGGAGGTGTTGCAATTATATCCAATCACGGCGTCGTCTTGAGGTGACGCCGACAAACTGCCTTACTTCCGTGCATACGTTCAAGAGAAGCAGCATGTGCGAGTCAGTGTTTATATAGGCTTAAATTCTGTTACTGAAGGTGCGTTATGTTTTTACAGTGAAGGACTGTGTACACTTTATTTTTTTTTACTTAATACAAGAAATTAATGGATGCCAACATTTTTGCCAAAATGATTTTATTTTCCATTATTTAGGCAGCTTCAGCATCACACAGATTCTGTTCAATTTTTTTTCTTCTATGAAGCCTGAGCCATTTATTTTATTAGTTTATAATTATTCTTTAATTTAGTTTTCAGGAGAGACTGCCTGCACACAGTACTAGTATTAAGTTGTTTTGTTTTTTTTCTTACATGAAAGCTGAGGCATTTATTAAGGTAACTTCATGTTGTGCTGTGAGGTTCTATGCACTTTACTTATCCAAAAGCACCTGTTGGTTCAAAAGTTAAAGCCTATTTTTCTGCATTTTTGTAGTCCTGGTAATCTTTGATATTGGTAAAGTTGTTTATAGAACCATTTCTGTGTGGGGTTTTTTTTTTTTAGTCAATAGTTTTTTCAGTAATAACTTTAATATTTAACATCACTCAATTTTAATCACAAAAAGAGAAAATCGCAACAATTTCTCGCAACTTTCACTTCCTCCTGCAATGTAACCGCAACAAAAACCTAAAAAACACCGCAACTTTCATCACAATTTTTTGGAAAAAAAAAAACACATCAGACATTTTAGCCTGCAACGATCACAAAAAAGGCCTGCGAAATCCTGGGGGGACTGAATTTTTAAAGAGATGTCAACACACTGGCATTATTTGTTTTCAAAAATCTTATAGGTGAGAGAGAGAGAGAGGAACTCCTGATGAGTGAGTGTAAAATGTGTTCATAAGTGGTGGCCAGATTTATCTCACACTTCAGGTTACGGGCAGAGCTGTCGGCCCAGGAGGCTGTATTTGATATGCTATAGATGCTCACTACTGTTTTATGTTCACCATGTGCCTCTGTCAGAGGTTTCACATGGAATGTTATAAAGCTTTGTCTATCATCCTGCTGTGTCATTTATGCACAATGTAAAGTGTGTGCGCGTTGAGTATGTTGTGTTCGGTACACTGGTTGAACTGTGGTTTAGCACAAGACTGCAAGCGCAAAGATTAATGGTGCATGTTTGGCTAACTTGTAGAGCTTTGCACACTTGGTTGAGTGGAGCAAGGTATGTAACGTTCAGAGCGTAGTCTGTAAACAATACTCTGCAAAATTGTGTATTTGTTTACAGTCATAGTCTGATGGTCAAGTGTTTGAGAGACCTTGCTTTGTGCTTACGATCGAGTACCCAGTGGTGGTACACAAACATTGTTCATACGAACGTCACATGGTCAGAAAAGCCATCAAAAATCGGGTCTGTGCATCATCTTATTCTCTTCAGTCTGGAGCTTCACTCCATGCTTTACGTGCAGGGAGCTCCACTAATAATTCCATGGCAAACTTCTGGGCGGGTTTTATAAGTAGTCTTGTACATTTACTTGTATGCTGTTGGTTTTGGATGGATGTTCTGTTTTTAATACTTTTCAAAAAAAAAAAAAGACTGGGAACTAAATGTTTGTTGACCTTTTTTTTTGGTATCAAAACAATCCAGCATGTAAGTATGCAACAGTGCAACATTTAATTATATATATATTTTTTAAACATGGATAGTAGTGTGGTGATAAGACATGTCTGTACATCTGCATTTAATGCACTGGGTTCACATTAATTACATGGAGTACTCACCAGAAAGTCAGCTACCAGCCATCAGGTGTAAATTAAAAACTGTTCATTTGACAACTTGAATAGCTGTCAAGTTTTAACCAGTTGTAAAAACCAAAATTCTTGACCATATGCCAGATTAGTTCTTATTTTGCATATCTTTAAGTCTTAGTCACGAGGTTGTGTCTGTCAGGCTAGTTTTGTTACTGCTCCCAGAAACATTGCAGTACTGAACTTTATCCTTCTAAAGTAAAACTATTGCTACAACACTCCCCCCCCCCCCCGAATTTGTTAAAAACATCTATTTGTCCCTGCTTTCGAAAGATAAAGGACTCTCTCTTTTTTCTTTTTTTCCCAAATAAAAACAATACACAGCATTTTCCAATATTTCTGTATATATATAAAAATTGATTGCATTACCATACATAATAGAATATGTATTTGCACTATGTTTTTGAACCAGGAACAGTCATGTCACTTTAACTCTATATAACAGCTTGTATAGCTTATAAGATACACATATAATGTATATAGAGAATGAACAAGCTTGAAGTACAGAGTTAAAAACAATGCTTTGGCATATAGAGATTAACAGTCAGTTTAGAAAGAGATCTAAAACATTTATATATCTTAGAGGAGCCGCATACAGTTCTGTACTGAAAGTCAGTGATCTACATACATTCAAGAAGACAATGACGGATGAAAAGGCTAAAGTGGTCAGTCAAATTCTCTCCGTTATTTACTGGATCTGATGGAGACAAAAAAAAAGTTATAATAAAGACATTGCCTTTATTATACAAAGTAATTACAAGCACTGGTATCCTTTGTAAACAAAACCCCCAGCAAAAAAAACTCTACTGGACTGTTACATTTGTGGCCACCTGGGAAACCATATGGCTCACTCACTTTCACTCATGACTTTATTCTGGCCAGGGTTGTGGTGAATCTGGAGCCTAACCTGGGACTACACTCTATATGGGATGCTAGTCCATCAAAGGGCACCATGCACATTCACACATTCTATCCTGGGGGCAATTTACCGACTGGCATGTTTCTGGGAGGTAGAAGAAAATCAAACAACTCAAAAGGAAACCCACAAAGACATGGGAGAACATGAACAGCAGCTTTACAAAGAAAGTAACCAGAGATCAGTCTTGAACCGAGGATTCTATGTTGCTGTTGCTAAATTCTGTAAAACAGACAACAATGCACTTTGACATCTCTACATTTTTATTTAGGCTATTTTCTAAGCTGGTTTTGGATATGTTCCTGCAAAAATCACATTGGGTAAGGAGCCAGTTTAACAAACACAGTAGTAAAAAGTGTCTGTCTACCTGATTGATGGCTAAAACCTGCCTAGGCAAATGTGCTTTTCTCACACAATCAATGCCATACTTGGATAATTTTGTTGGATAGCTATGTGATCTTGCAAAACATCACCTGAGGTAAAAGCTACTCATGGCCTTATCTGTTCACTTGACTGATCTCTGTTCACGTTAACATGCATGAGGAACATGAATAAGTCTAAACAATTCTGTTAGACAGTTGTAAAATGTTTCAAATAAATGGCCTAATAAAAAGAAATTAATAGATTTAGTGAACAGAGCAGAACAAAATTAATCAGCAGTTATTTCCTCATCCATGTTAACATGAACAGAGATCAGTCAAGCGAAGTGACGACAATCTCTCTCTCATCACTAGATTTTACCTCAGGTGATCGAGAGATTGATGTGGATGATATTGATGATCAAACCGAAAACTCATTCCCCATGAACAGATTTGGGTATATATATGGAGGTAGACAGGGTGTCTTTCAGTGGAATTGGAATTAAATTTTTAAATGTAATTTTCTCTCTCTGCTTTTGGTGGTCACCAGATTTTAAAATGATATAACTTGTGGTTGAGATGCATGCTGAATGAAACTGATACATCACATAGCTCAGCTCATTTCATCTCATCAGGGTCGCAGGCAAGCTGGAGCCTATCCCAGCTGACTATGGGCGAGAAGCGGGTTACACCCTGGACAAGTCGCCAGGTCTTCACAGGGCTGACACATAGACACAGACAACCATTCACACCTACGGTCAATTTAGAGCCACCAGTTAACCTAACCTGC
>JAODVO010000021.1:27110156-27122080 GCA_025400055.1 Notarius lentiginosus
AAAATGGCCACCATGGTCACCACCCATCTTGAAAAGTTTTCCCCCTCCTATATACTAATGTGCCACAAACAGGAAGTTAATATCACCAACCATTCCCATTTTATTAAGGTGTATCCATATAAGTGGCCCACCCTACTTTGATTGACTTGTTTTTCTGTTTTCACACTTTTTATGACTAAACACAAAGACAGAGGGGTTGTAGGCTTCGTGACTTGGATCATCAGGCTTTACTCCACCACTGAAGTGCGCAGAACACAGTCGGTGTAAAATTATGACGCCGAATTCTGTCGAACCACGCTTTTTGACGCTTAGCCTCTTTAGGTATTCTATAAAACCTTAAATCAGGAAAAGTCGTTTTCCCTATGTGAATTTGAAGAAATGACTGAGGTTATCTGACTTAGAAAACAAATCTGGTGCCTGGTTACCTCCCGAGGCGCAAAGCATTATGGGTAATGTGAAAATAGTCAATCAGCAGTATTAGGAATTGAGGTAGTGTGCACATTTTTTTTTTTTTTTGCCAGTTACAGAATTCCTAGACATGTGCTGTTCCAGTGTGCTACCAGGAGGGGGCACAAACACTGAACTTGCATTTCACTGCCTGCATGAAGTCCAAGGAGACATTCTAGTAAGCTGAATACAGGCATTGAATTTGTGTTAGCCAGCCACAGAGGATGAATTAACTCCTGTGGGTTGTGTTTTGTTTTTTTAAATATCAGGCTGCACTGGATTTGCTCTTAGTGAGAGGAGATCATCGGACTTCCTGCCACCCACTAAGTGACTATCACTACACAGGTATCAAAGTGGAAGAATCCGTACATCCAGTGTTTTCACAGTATTTTGTAGCGCTCTACAAATTCGTCCATCGTCCCTCACTCCAGGATCTGACCGCTGGATTACTCAGGAGATGAGACTCTTCCAGAAAGCTCTGAAAAATCAGACCAAGGATTTTCAGTTGATTCGTAAAGCGGTAAGACCATCAAAATGACATAAAGCTCGTGCTTCTACTCTACTTGAATGGATTTTTTTTTTGTACAGCTGCAGACCAAGTCAGTGGCCCAGTGTGTGGAGTATTATTACACCATGAAGAAGTTCAAACAGCGGTGTAGAGGAAGAGAAAACACTGATGGAGCTGGAAGGAATCCTGTAGGTTTAAATATGACTATACATAAAAAGCCTATTTGTTAACATATGTATTGTATACATGAATGTAGTCTAGTCTAACTGTAGCATTATGAGATAATTATTGCTCTCGCTGGAGCTTACTGTAAATCAACACTTTAAAACATTGGGTTTTAGGAGTCTCGCAGTGCCACAAACGAGCAGTATGATGATAAAACCGAAGCCAGGAAATCTTTAAACACACCAAAGAGAATGCTCGTCTGCAATTCTGCCAAAAACGGCGAACATACTTGTGAGGAGTGTGGCAGATCAGGAAATGCAGAAAACTCTGCTGTACGTTTTTCAATCTAGTACACGTTTTCTTTTGGTGTCATGAGGTTAATTATACACACACACACACACACACAACCGTAGAACATGGAAATAATTTTTCAGGTGATTATGAGGTCACAGTGCATGTATGAAAACCCATCAGCAGCAGGAGAGAGAGATTTTTTTAATCATCAGGAGGCAAGGTTAAGGAGCAAACAAGTTAAAGGCCAGTTGGAGTCTTACCAACGTTACCAAAGATCTGTCCCCAAATCAGAACAGGGCTTCAGTTTGAACTCAATCCGTGATCCCAAAGTTAAATACAAATATGTTTCAATGTAATATCTGCGTAATGAACAATAAGCCATGTTATAAACAACATGAATTGTTAAAAGGACCTGATTTTGTTAAAATGTCCAAGTTTAAGTCATAAATCAAGAGGAAAATGCTTGCTGTTCAATACCAAGTTCTTTATACTTTTGGTACAGTAGTTTGCATATTTTACATTTTTAATGTTTATATTTTCCATTGTTTTGAGTTAAACTGACAGCATGATAGCTGAAACACATCAATTCACAAACAGCACATCTCATACCCCTACTTGCGCGATCCCTGTCTGTTGTGACAGAAGTTATTGTTGCACTTGAAACTGTTTCATATCAGCTTTAATTTGACATGCAGTTCATGGATTACATCTTAAATCAGCTATTACATTGAGGGACGATAACCAGTACTTGATGTCACAAGTTACAAAACATGTCATTTTGTACATGGAATAAACAATAACTCTTGAAATGCATGCATGAACTTGGCAATACTTGTTTTGTATTCACATATTCAAATATTGAGAAATGATCACTTTAATTAAAGGTACATTTCGGACTGTACCCTCTAACTGAACACATAATCACTTACATGGTATTGAGCAGGCACATAAAATTTAGCATACTATTGAATACGCCAGAGTTACAAGACAATGATCATACCATTCTCCAGAACTCCCAGAGTCCAAACACTAAGAAAGGTAGCGTAATAATTTCCTTCTACGGAATAGGAATCAGCGTTATTTCAAATTTGTGATGACAATTTTTGTGGTCGTTGTAAGTAAAACTTTTAGTAGCTGCACAACTGTTAAACTGCTAAAAATAGTCAATCTTTATTGACTAATCTGGTTTATTACAATGACAAAACCGAAGGAGCTTACTTTTATACTTGTCAAAAATAAAGACTGTGAAATTATTGAGTTCAATACATTCGAAGTACTTTGAAAATGCTTAAGAGTCTCATGTCCATAAACAGTAATCTGTCCTTCACTTAAACCTTATTGTCATAGGACACTAAAGTCTGATACAGACTGTCTCTACTTTGGTTCCCACTCAGACTAGTGTTCTGGTCACTCTCTCGATGTCCTGAAAGACCACCCTTAAGCTGCTCTACGTAATCACAGTTTTGATGAAGAAACAATACTTGGTCAAGATGTTTGGGCCCCAGCATCGCTCTCCTGTGGGCCACAGGTGACTCCCTTGGTGCAAAAGCACGATCAGCAGGAATAGCCGTAGCTGGGATTGAAAGATATTTGCGTGCAAGTCGGGCCACCGCGGGAAAACGGTGCTCTTTGTTACGCCACCAGTGAAGAGGTGAGAGGCTACGCTTGCACAGTGGCTCTGCTATGTAATTCTCCAGCTGCTGCTGGATTTCAGGCATTCGTTCAGTAGGATCCTCTCCTAGAAGAAGGTCATACATACTTTGAGGAACAGGGCTTATTCGCATTCGGGCAGTGAGCTGCCGATCGCATGTCACTGCGGATGACAGTCCAACCACATTGGCTGCTCTTTTACGTCCACCAGTAGCTTTGGAAGGTGAACCCACAATAATATTTTCATTAATGTGTTCAGGTGATGAGACCGCTACGAAATTCTCATTCTGCTGAAGTTCAATGCTGTCACCCTCCTCTGCACATGAGGTACATGACTCAGGGGAATCCAATGATGCCACTGCGGGAATAGGTAATTGGTCATCCAGTCCCAAAACAGCAGGTTCCCCAGAGGCCGTCTCATTCTCTCTCACTTCCAAGCCCCTGTCTATATCTTGGTCCACTTCTCGGTCATCTGCATAAGCCTGAACAGATAACAGCTCTTTGACCTTATCGTGGAGCTTGGTGCGGGCATGTGGGCTGAGAAATCGCATCTCCTTGAATCTTGGGTCCAGGAATGATGACAGGACTGCAGGGCTGTCAAGCAAAGATTCCTCATCAGTCAGTCTCCAGCGCTTCTCCATCCCAGCACGGATCCTTTCCATGACTCCCCTGACCACGGGGCAGCTGCACTCAGCCATGTTCTGCCCCAGAATTCGAGACACACCTTGGAGGCATGGCATCAAGGAAGAAATCGAAGCATTGATGTCTTCACTCAAGAAAGATGCTGCAATGCGCACAGTTCTTAGCACTGGCACCAATTCATGTAATAAACGCCACTGATGGTCAGCCAAATTAGGTGCAGCTTTTTGCTCTTCCAGCACTGAGCTAACCACCCATTTAAGCTCCAGCAGTCTTTCACACATGTCAATAGCTGTGGCCCAGCGACCTGGGTCATCCAGGACCAGCCGTGCTGCACCTTTGTTGGCAGCCTCTGCTTTCTGATTTAGAGCTACTGCAGCATTAATATCATGTTGGAAGTGTAAGACAATCCCACGTGCATCCGCAAGTGCCTGTCTGACAGTCTCTACATAAAGCCCCTCTTGGACGCAGATTTTGAGAGCTTCCCCTGCACAAAGAAGTGGTTCCCAGCCTTCTGGAAGGGATTGCACAGGAGCATGACTGGGTCCAGGAAATTCCTGCTGATACTCCTGATCAAGTGTCATGTTCCCCTGCCTCCTGCACTCCATACCCCAGGGAATGTCATAAACAACACAGAACACATAACTCTCAGGAAGGTGGAATTCTGACAGAACGGCTTTTAGTGTGTAGGCAAACTTGGCAGGCCCACTGTTGGTGGTGTTGCCTTTGTATTCTGGTATTGGACGAGTATCCAAAACACAGCGGGCCAGTTGCCAGTTAGAGTCAACAAAATGTGCACTGACCGTGAGGTAGAACTGACCGCTTCCTTCAACCCCACATCCTTCCACCGAACGCCAGTGTTCAGTGCAAATGGCCAGACAGCGGGGAGCAAGGCCGGTTTGAAGATGCTGCTGAAGGCATTGCTTGAGAATGTGGTAGCGATGCCACAGAAGGTTCCCGAGCAAAGAAGGTGATGGAACAGGATAATTTGGTTCAAGGCAACTAAGCAAGAGTCTGAATCCTCTCTCTTCCACCACTGAGAAAGGTTGCAGGTCTCTATACACCATCTCCAAGATAAGATCTGTGAAGAGACCTGCCCGCTTATCACTGCAACCCCTGGCAGCACTGTTGTTGCTGCCACCACTGTTGAGTGTGGTGTTAAGTTCATCTGGAGAAAACCTGTATGTCGGTTCTATATCCTGGTTGGGAATGGAATTAGCATTTGAAGTACCAAGTCCTCCTGCAGAACCAGGGACAAACGTAGTGCAAGTGTGTTTGGCCTCAGCTGCCTCGGCTGATAGTTCTTCATGCTGCTCCTCTTTGACAATAACGGGTACTACCGGCTGAAAGGACCCTGTCGGCACATCCACTGCCGCGTTAGACGTGGGGAATCTGCCATTAAGTAAAGTGGACGGGGCCATGTGTTGACGTAATGCTGAGGGATTTGGGACATCGGCTGTGTTGGGAGGTGGAACCGCTCCGTCACGTATGCTGTGCTTGCGTCCCAAGTGTTCTCTCATCGACGTGGTACTGTTGTGAAAGGACAACTGCCTCTTGCAGTGGTTGCACTCAACTCGATGCATACTAAGCTGGGTGTAGTGGTCCCACACTTTAGATGTGCGACGTTCTGAGAAAGGTAACATGCGATCCATTCTTCTCCTCAGAGTTGGAGTGCCAAGACTACCAGGCCGCCTTCGACCCGGGAACTCCATGTGTATGGCTTTCGTTTTGGTTTGCTAAGAGAGAAACAAAGAGTTAACTGTGTACAGAGTCTACAGTCACAGTCTCCACACTTACTACAGTCATGACATGGGGTTCCCCTCAAAATTTTTCAGCCCAAAAGAGAATGAATGAGTGGCGTTTCATGTATACATGATGTTGTATGTTAATTCCAGACATAACAGTGTCTGTAATAATACAAACACAGTCTAAAGTTAATTTAAACACCATGGGTAAATTAATATAAAGTAACGTTTTATTGTAAATAACTTTACTTCAATGTTGTTCCAGGCTAACGCTACAACATTTCATTCACGTAACAAATCGCGTGCCAATTCCACGTAAACCGTGCGTCCCTGCGTCACACGTACACGCCAAACGCGTTTACACTCACGTTTCAAAACACCGCGTTTAAAAAAAACAAACAATACCCAAAGTGTGAAGTTTACAACATCATAGAATTCCAAAACGGCCTCCTTTCACATTTTACGACCTCTAAACCGGAAATACTTCCCACGGTTACTGACAGAGGGGCGGGGTAAATTATATATAAACAAAAAAAAAACACTCTCTGGAACGCACACGTGTATTCAAACACGTGTGTGTCCTCGACATACACGTCATACAGCACCTCATAGAGTATTAGACGTTACATACATTAAACATATAGACTGTTACTTATATACAAGATCAAGAGTCATGTTTATGCATCGCTGAAATTAAAGGCTCGGTTTTTTGCGACGCTCCCTGAGATGTCTGGGTCAGATAGAATTTACTTCCGGTGTGTGAATGATGCGTGCATAACAACAGAGCAAATGTTAGAGAGCGGAAAGAAGCCCGCACAACTTTCTCAGAGATACTGAAGGCAGCAGGACAGAGTGATATAAAATGGATTATTCTGCAAAAGAAAAAGAAGCAATGGATCTGGTTGCTGAAGCTGACAAGAAAATGAAAATGTCTGCGTCGTTCTTTGGCACGTTTTTCGGGTGAGTGGATTGTTTTTATTTTGGTAAGACTTGAGCAGGGTTAAAACTCCTGGTTCCTGTTCACTTGTACATTGTAGGATCAATCAAATTAGAAGCAAAGTCTATATTTTAGCCATATCAACAGTTTTCAAACCACTGTGGTGATATGAAATCAATAACAACAACTACTACTACTACTAGAAGGGCATTTGGATTTGCATCAAAATTTAATCAGTTGTTGTTTGGTCCATGGTCTACCTTTCCTCCAAATTTAATCCAAATCTGTTCACTACTTTTTGAGTTACATTGGAAACAGGAAAAAAGATCCTGGATCCACATACATATCCGAATTTGCATCAAAATCTAATCAATTGTTCCTTGGTCCATGGTCCACCTTTCCTCCAAATTTAATCCAAGTCTGTTCACTATTTTTTGAGTTACGTTGGGAACAGGGGGAAAAAAAATCCTGGATCCACATACATATCTGGATTTGCATCAAAATCTAATCAATTGTTCCTTGGTCCATGGTCCACCTTTCCTCCAAATTTCATCCAAATCTGTTCACTACTTTTTGTGTTACATTGGGAACAGGGGGGAAAAAAAATCCTAGATCCTGTATCCACATACATATCTGGATTTACATCAAAATCTAATCAGTTGTTCCATGGTCCATCTTTCCTCCAAATTTCATCCAAATCTGTTCACTACTTTTTGAGTTACATTGGAAACGGGGGAAAAGATCCTGGATCCACATACATATCCGGATTTGCATCACAATGTAATCAATTGTTCCTTGGTCCATGGTCCGCCTTTCCTCCAAATTTCATCCAAATCTGTTTACTACTTTTTGAGTTACATTGGGAACAGGAAAAAAAAATCCTGGATCTTGTATCAATTGTTCCTTGGTCCATGGTCTACCTTTCCTCCAAATTTAATCCAAATCTGTTCACTACTTTTTGAGTTACATTGGGAACAGGGGGGAAAAGATCCTGGATCCACATACATATCTGAATTTGCATCAAAATCTAATCAATTATTCCTTGGTCCATGGTCCACCTTTCCTCCAAATTTCATCCAAATCTGTTTGCTACTTTTTGAGTTATGTTGGGAACAGGGGAAAAAAAATCCTGGATCCACATACATATCCAGATTTGCATCAAAATCTAATCAATTGTTCCTTGGTCCATGGTCCAAATTTCGTCCAAATCCATTCACTACTTTTTGAGTTACATTGGGAACAAGCAGAGGCAAAAACATAACCTCGTCCAACAAAGTTGGTGGAGGTAAAAACAACTGTAGTTACCATAAAATACCACTTATATATATTAGGGTGATTCCATGACTGAGCTGCCACTGATATGACATTTACAAATATCTATCTATNNNNAAGACAGGTTAGACATAGTGAAAGTGATGTTTACAGTGTCCCTTTATGAACATTCAGAATCAGAACTAGAATGCCCTTTATTGCCATTGCATGATAACATGCAACAAAATTTACTGTCTCTCTTAAAACAAAGGAAAAACTGGTAAAAAACTTGGTATTCCAATTTACTCATATGCACACACATTAAAGGAAGTTACTAGCTGAATGAGAAATAGCTATAAAAATACAATATAGAATAATTTAAAGTGTATAAAATAATTTACAGTGACCTTATGCAGTTATTGCACATTAGTGGGTTATGATTGCACTTGAGGTAAAATTGTTATGGAGGGGGTGAGTTCAGTTTTGTTGGGAAGAAGCTGTTCATGAGTTCAGAAGTGCAGGCCTTTAAGGCTCTGTAGCGTCTTCCAGATTGGCAGTAGTGAGAACAGGTGATGAAAGGGATGTGTATTGTTCTTAATGATTATGCAGGCTCTGCTGAGGCAGCGAGAAGCATGAAATATTAATACTCATCATTAAAATGCTTGGAATATAGTTTGGATTACTACCTGTACCGAGTTCCACGTATTCCTTGTGACCGTGTGGGTTTCCTCAGGGGTCTCTGGTTTCTTCCCAATTCCCATAAACATGCCAGTAGGTGGACTGGTTATTCTAGACGTGAATGGACTGCTGTCCCATCCAGGACGTATTCCCAGCTCATGCTTGGTATTCCCTGGATAATTTCCAGATCCATCACAACCCTGACCAGAATAAAGTGATTACTAAAGATGAATGAAGTGCATTTCAGTGTCTCAGAACATTCACTCAACCCTGTTACTTGAACACATTCACCTACGTGTTGTATGATAAAACAGGAAGTTGTGTTATCCAAAGATCGCTGGAAAATTTAATTTGTTCCCCTTTTTCTGTCGTCATTTCTAGTTGTATTGTAATATTGAAAGATGAGGTCAGATTAAAAGTATGACTGTTATCTGAACTATAAATGGCTAAATATTTATCAAAACAGTGTCCTTAACATGCTCAGGCAATTAGAATGGACGCGAGCTCATCACACTTTGTGTATTTTTGTTAATTGTAAAATTCAACGAAGAAGCTCCTTATAGTTGTAGCTGGAATAAAAGTGCTATGGGTTTGCAATAGGTTTTGAAAATATCCAACAAATAGCGTTGTAAACGTTACCAAAGTCATTCAAGTATGACCATGACTCGGCACTTCCATGAGCTGCTGCATTACCTCCGTGCTTTATAACTTGCACTTCAATTCCGTTTTCTAGGAGCTCTTCCAAGGCAGAGGAAGCCTGTGACATGTATGCGAGAGCTGCGAATATGTTCAAGATGGCCAAGAACTGGCGTGGTATGTCTGCAACAACATTGCCACTGCATCATTAAGACACGAATTGCTTTTAAAACCCACCTTGAGCATTTTGCTTGATTCATTATTTTTTTCTTTCAGCTGCAGGCGATGCGTTCTACCAAGCTGCAAAAGTGCACCTGAAAACAAAAAACAAGCACAACGCTGCCGTCAGCTTTATCGATGCTGGCAACGCGTACAAAAAAGTAGACCCAGAAGGTGAACAGCTTGTTTTCTTGGTTTGAAGGAAATTTTATTTCAGTTCAAGTAGTGAAAAGTTTAATGTTTCTACTGTAACTGTGTGCTGTTCTTCCTTCAGAGGCCATCAAGTGTCTGACTCGGGCCATCGATATCTACACAGATATGGTGAGAAACAAGAGCCTGGGTGTTTGTTCAGTTTGTATGGATAGAACATGTTACACTGTAACAGGACTCGCACTCTTTCTCTTCCTGAACCAATAAAACTGATTCTGATTCATTTTAACGTTATTCTACATTCTCAGACCTCACAGTTATAAGATTCTATCTGACCATTTTCTTTCCTTCCTTCTTATTTCTTGCCCATTTATTTATTGTTTATAGATTTAGTATAAATACGCAGGTGATTTACAGAAAATAATGTGCACTAATTGGTCGAGAAATTTGGACTATTTAACAATTATTCACCAAAGGTGAAGTAAAATATCGGTGAATAATAAGTCGTCAAGGTTATTATTTAAATAATATTGGTTGGCGTTGAGTGGTATATCAGATCTATTCCATTCAGCTAGCATGATATTGAACAAGTTGAAGATGCGTATCTGAATGGAATATATCTGATGTACCATGGAAAAAAGTCAGCTATTATTATTATTATTATTATAATACACACTCTTCATATCGGCATTCTCGAAGGCCAACACTAGCTTACCTGTGGCCCGGTGCTGTTAGCGCAGCAGTCCAGTTACCGTCTAGCTGGCGTAGTGTTAGCGAAGACCAACGCTAGTGTAGGTCAATGCGAGTGCAGTCAAGCCGAATATAATATATATATTTTTTTTTTCCCTGTGTAATTTACCTAATTACTTTTAAAATCAACATCAACTACGCACAACTGAGCAACCTGGCAGCCAAAATTCTCTCAAAATCTTCCGCTTTTAACGAGGCAAACCTCGCGGCCATGTTTGTTCACAAACTGTCACAGTCACTCGCTTGCATAGAAGTTTTACATCTCCAACGTGTCTCTCTTCCAGTTTTTCGATGTCCGTTGATATGTTTTTCTCTTGTAAATATGCATAAAGAATATATAATGAAGTTTTGGTAGCCTTTCAGGTGTTCAGCGCGGCTTTAGTTTCAGTTTATTTATTTAGTGCTTAAACCTAGCAGTAGTATTGGATTAGCCTCGTCTTCTCTCTTTCCAGACCAACAAAGAAATTATTGTGCACAATACATGGAGGAAAAGCGATATGATAACAGTATTGCATGTCCTCAATAAACCCACTAGAAGGGAATAGAATACATGTTTTTATTCCTTGGAAAAAGTGGCCTATATGTATAATAATCACCAATATTCACTAAGCCTGAGGCAGATAATTGTTTTAGTATAAATACACAGGTGATTTATTTTTAAAAAAATCGTATTTAAAATGTTTTCAAACTTCAAATGTAGTAACAGCACGGTGCAGACTTGTCACTTGTTTATGCCGAGTCACACAAAATCCTTTGTTTTGAAATCGATAAAATAAATCACAATTCCGCCTTACATTTGAATAGTTTTAGACCAAACTTCGTAGCATCTTTAGTGCTTTTAGGAACAGCATTTTCTTTAATAATTTGTAATTCTTCCTCACTTGCGGTAACAAAGTGATTGGCCGCCATTTTGCCAAGTCGCTGGAGGTGATTATTGAGAAATAGTCCAAATCTCTCGACCAAATCAGCTCACGCGATTTCCTATAATCACCACTGTATTTATACTAAATTTTAATAAGTTATAAGTGCACTCTCTTTAAAAGCACTAAACGTTCCATTACAAATGACCAACTCGCACATTTCCAATGAAATAAGTGTTACAGAAGCAACCTATTTGTCCACCTCCCATAACCAAGCCAGGACACACATGAACTGCTCATTATAATTACCCCACTAGATGTTAAAGAGTGTGTTGATGTGTGTGTGTGTTATCCTGTGATGGACTGGTGTCCCAGGATAAAGTGATTACTCTTGAGAAGTGAATGATTTGTTATAATCTATATACAAATGAGTGAGTGCTCATTTCATTCTCTTCATCATGGTTACTTTTTTCTGACTTGGTTTTAAAAAGTAATCTCAGGTCGGTCTTGGGCTCTCTCTCTCTCTCTCTCACACACAAATGTATATTATTCACTTGTTACGTTTTGCATTCACTCTGTCAGTCAGCATGTGTCTCGACTGATCATCTAGCTGTTTCTATGAGTATTTCAATCACCTACATGTCAACTTGTACGGTTTCCCCATATTTTGTAAAGGCCAAAATTTGCAATTTTTTGGCTAATATGGCGTACACTGATTTTCATACGGGAAAATTACGTTGTTTTTTCGCAGCCCGGTTTCCATCAAATCCTGCGCTCTGATTGGCTGGTGAGTGGGTCCATATTCTATGGTACGGACCCTGGTTACGGACCTCTGGTGACTCACTTGTTTACAACAACAACAAACATAGTAGCAATTTTTCCCAACATTTATTTTCGCATTTCTCAGGAGAATAGCACTAATTTTACAGCATGGATAGCGATAACGACAGTGTTCACAGCGAAAGCGAGTTTTACTACCCTGAGGAAGAAGAAAT
>JAODVO010000021.1:27155627-27166952 GCA_025400055.1 Notarius lentiginosus
TCTGATGATGTTTTAGGTCATATTTATGCAGAAATATAGAACATTCGAAAGGGTTCACAAACTTTCAAGCACCACTGAGTGTGTGTGTGTGTGTGTGTGTGTGTATACAGTATATATAAATGGAGTGTGCAGTGGAGAGTCTACCTCAGTCATGGCATCATCAATCTGCTTGAGCTCTTCATAATGATCTCGTGAGTCTCTCAGAGGTTGTACCATGATCTCCTCAATCTGTGGGAACAGCTAAACACACATGAAACATAGAGTCAGGAGAGCCATGCTCTCATTCCAAGAATGCCAAAGTATCAAACATTCAGCTGTGCCATATATGTTGACTGCTAAATATTACCAGTAGGTGTGTCTTATCTGAGTCGAACGTACACCAGCAAGGAATTGGTCCATACCTTCATCACAGTTTCAAACATGGGGATGAGGACAAACTTAATGAAGCCAATCTGAGCTGTGGGCTTGGTCACTTTGTCTCTGTCCATGAATGGAGCGACAGGTAGACCCTCAGACTTCTCTCTGTCACTCTGAGCAGAAATATGAATGTGTGTAAGTCTATGTGCAGAGCAACTCAACTGATTAATGTAGCGCAGAGTGCAGGAGAGCAGACTGTGCTGACCTGCATGAAGTACTCCTCCAGAAGACAATCTACCCATGGTTCGGCAACTTCTGTGGGCCTGACTTCATTAGAAATGTCACAGCATTTGATCAGGACCATCTTCAGCTACATTCACACACAAAAGGGAGAAACAAAGAGGACTTTTGTGGACTGGGTCATCAGATCTGTACCTTTCATCAAGTGCCATGCAAGAAAGACAAAAAAGGCACTCATCACACTGGGCCATATTCGGAGTTGAGTTCAGCATGCATTATAAGAAACTAAAGCTGACATCTTGTCTGTAGTATTCAGCTCAGAATTGTCTATTATCTCGTCACTGCTTTAACAGTTGGACAGAACTGGACCCAAACAAGTGTGTATCAGTTCCGCTGTTAAAAACCTGCAGAGTGTTTACTCAGACAAGGGGCCAATGTCCGTCTTGAGGAGCTGAATTAAATCTTGCACCACTGTCTGACAAATTATTGCATTATATCACCTTTCTATTTGATATATTTTGGTGCAAGGGTGGCATGGTGCTGTAGTGGTTAGCACTGTCGCCTCACAGCAAGAAGGTTCTGGGTTCGAGCCCAGTGGCCGACAGCGACCTTTCTGTGTGGAGATTACATGTTCTCCCTGTGTCTGCATGGGTTTCCTCAGGGTGCTCCAGTGTCCCCCACAGTCCAAAGACATGCAGATTAGGCTAATTGTGAGTGTAAATGGTTGTTTGTCTCTGTGTGTCAGCCCTGTGATGATCTGGCGACTTGTCCAGGGTGTACCCTGCCTCTTGCCCATAGTCAACTGGGATAGGCTCCAGCTTGCCTGTGACCCTGCACAGGATAAGTGGTTATGGATAATGGATGGATGTTCTTCCATGTTGGGACTCTTCATGGAAAAAATATATATATATATTCCAACATGTAGCTAATGCTCACGCACGGCCACAAATCTGCACCATCACTCCAGTTGTTTTGAGGAATTTTGTATGGCTCATAATCGCTAATAAACTCTAATTTCTGTATATATCTATGCTTCGTGTCTTTCTGACTATGATTGTTCAAGTAATCCAGTAGTAAAGCTTTTTTTAGCTGTAGTTTTCTTCAGACAACAGCAACAGACCCTGGACATCTTCACTTGGCTTTAGTATGTGAACAGTATGTTAACAAAGTTCACTTGTCCCCCCACTGTTTTAGCCTGTGCAGAATGAGGCCTGGCATTGTCCTGTTGAAGTAATCATGAACTTCCTGGGAAGAAATGCTGCCTTGATGACAACATATGTCTCTCTAAAACTCCAATATACACCTCTGTGTCATTGATACCTTCCCACACATGCATCTCACCCATGCTATATTCACTGATGTCCCCCATACTGTTATAGATGCTGGCTTTTGCACCTTCCTCTGATAAACTGGATGGTCATGTTCACCTTTGGCACAGAGAACTCTACATCCAGTTTTCCTGAAAACAAGCTAAAATGTGGACTCATCTGACCATAGCACACGTTTCCACTGTCTTTCAGTCCATCTGAGATGAGTTTGGGCCCAGAGAAATCGGCAGCATTTCTGCAGAGAACTTATGAATGGCTTCCTCCTTGTGTAATACAGTTTCAAGTTGCATTTCTGGATGCAGTGGCGGACTCTGTTAAGTCACAACAGTTTTCTGAAGTATTCCCGAGCCCATGTGGCTATAGTTGTCACATTAGCCTGATGGTTTCTCAGGCAGTGCCACCTGAGGGCTCGAAGGTCACACACATTCAACAGTGGTTTACGACCCTTTACATACTGAGATGTCTCTGAATTCCCTGAATCTTTTCACAATATTATGTACTGTAGACTTTGAAAGACCTTAATTCTCTGTAATCTTGCATTGAGAAACGTTCTTTTTTAGAATTGAATAACAATTCTCTCACAAATTTTGGCACAAAAGGCTGTGCCACGACCCATCCATGCTAGCAAAGCCTGAGCCTTTGGTGCATGCTCTTTTTATACCCAATCATCATACCCTTACCTGTTACCAATTAACCTGCTTATTGTGGAATCTTCCAAAATGGTGATACTTGAATATTCTAGAAGCTTTTCAGTCTTATTTTGCCTCTATTCCAACTTTTTTGTGTGTGTGTTACAGGCATCAAATTCTAACTTTGTTTATATTTATAAAATACAAAGTTGGTCAGTAAAACTATTGAAAATCTTTTCTTTGTACTTTTGTCAGTTAATAAAGGTTCACATGAATTAGCAAATCACAGTTTTTGTTTTTAGTGCATTTTGGAAAATATCCCAACTTTTCTGGAAATGTTGTTTGTACAATGCCACAATCTTATGCCTTATTTTGAAAATCATGTTATGATTACAAAAATTGAGTCCATAGTTGCTATATCTTCTACATAGATACACTCAGTGCCCACTTGGTGCATTTTGTATGAAAACAATTACTGACTGTAGCCCATCTGTTCCTATATTTGCCAGTCAGCCTCTACCCTGTCAGTGGAAATGGACCACTATAGTACCACTGCTGGACAGTTATTATTTAGGTGGTAGAGAATTTTAGCACACCACTGCTATGCACAATCTGTGTAAATTGTACTCTTCCCTAACATGCATGAAGGTTGTTGGTTGTGGATTTCTGGTTGTTGGAATACTTTTCTTCCCAGCATTTGATACTGAGGCGTTACATTTTCCCAACAGTGCTATACTGTCTGTATCAGCACCCCGAATTTTGGGACTTCTCATTAAAATTGTATCTCATCTCACGGTTCTCATCCGATATCAGTTCTGCTCGATGTTTTGGGTAGATCTTCCCAAAACTTGGTCATTTGTTTGTTGATTTTCCTTGAACAATTGGTTTACAACTTTGTTTATTGTCAGTGAAATCGTATCTCCTCCTTCAGTCCTCAGAGGATTTCAGTTCTGATTGTTTTATTTGAAAGAACTAGACCTTCTGGACAAAACTTGGTCAGTTTTTTGCGAACAAATAAGTAATTAAGTCAACTTAACACATTTTCTTTCTGACGAGAATTGTATCTCTCACGTTTATCATGCAAACTCAGTTCTGAGTATGTTTTGGGTAGATCTTCCTTTGGGGAACAAAATTTAGTCCTTTGTTGATTTTCCTGTTGTAAACAGTTTGTCGAGGAGGTTGGTCATCTCTCACATCGTCACATTTCAGTTCTGTTTGATGTTTTGGTCGTCATGGTTAGTTTGATGGCAGGCCAGATGAGCTGCCACGTCCTTGACGTTCTGGTTTCGTCTTATAGGAGAGGAACCCTTGTCCTATGGCTATGGTGGAACCGGCAAGAAATCCTCGAACTGTAAATTCGAGGACTACGGAGAGAGGTTTGCCGAGAATGATGTCATCGGCTGCTACCTTGTGAGTAATCTCTTCTTCAGAGTATTCAAGAAATACTGCCACGAGCAACAATGAAGCGAGTCAGTTTGAGGTCTGGATGTACAACGCAGTTCAAGGTCATTCCTTCATCTTGCTCCTTCGTTCAGGATTTTGAGAGCGGAGACCAAGTGCAGCTGGCGTTCTCGAAAAACGGCAAATGGCTCGGGCCGTGCTATCGCATCTCTCGCGAGGAGCTGGCTGGTCGTCCTCTCTTCCCACACATCCTGGTGAAGAACTGCGCTATCGAGTTCAACTTCGGACAGAAGGAGGAGCCGTATTTCCCCCCGCCTGAGGGCTACACGTTTATTCAAGATTTGGCGTTGCAAGACAGAAGCCGGGGAACTGTTGGACCAGCTACCAAAGCAGAGTGCGAGGTATCCTCATCCTCATCACTGGTGTTTCAGTTCTATCCAGAGAGACTCTGTGTTCTAAGAATACTGTTTTAGGTCTAGCAGAACCTCTGACACGCTCGCATACAACTTCACATATATCATCAGCTATATATGTAATACATTATTCTCTTCTCAGATCCTAATGATGGTAGGACTACCTGGCAGTGGAAAGACCACATGGGCCCTTAAGTACGCCAAGGAGAACCCTGAGAAGAAGTTTAATATTCTGGGTACCAATGCCATAATGGAAAAGATGAAGGTAAGGACGTATCGCACACATCCTGCGAGTCAGGCCCCTCACACGTTCCCATTTGACTCTTTATTTGCCTGCCTTTCCAGGTGATGGGACTCCGCCGTCAGAGGAACTACGCTGGGCGCTGGGACATTCTCATCTCGCAGGCCACGCAGTGCCTCAATCGCCTCATCCAGATCGCCGCTCGCAAGAAACGCAACTACATCCTGGACCAGGTACTGTCACCAGCTCCGCCTCTGCCTCTTGCAACGTTTCCAACCCCACACCCTACAGCTGCTCTCGATGCACATGTTCACTAATGCTCCTCTGCTCTCTTGATAGCACAAAAGCACCCGATTTGTTATGTAACGTTTCATTCCGTTGTTGCCATATTCTCAATTGTTTTTGCTTAAAATGAAAGAACAGGAAAGATTTGTAGTACATTTATTATTATTATTATTATTATTATTATTATTATTATTATACTTTCACGCTGACTGTGTTTTGGTTTCTATTTTTATACTGTATGTGTTGTTATAAAGAGATGCCACACTGTACAGATAGTCCATGTCATTAGTAAGATGTTGAAAAACAAGTAATCACAGCCTGGTGAGTAAGAAAACGCCTTCTGTTGCTATGGTAATGGTAAAACTCCAACATCTTTTCGATGTTTATGAGTAGATTTACTTGGAAGTGTTGAATGTTGTTTTTAAAATGAACCTCAAGGTAAGTGGAACTAACCGCGTTGAAGTTTCCAGGTCAGGCTCTGACAAGTCATGGTAAGGTAGGTAAGGGTCACATGGACAACTCTTGGGTCCTAAAGGAAATTGTAAGTATCGGGAGGTAGGTGATAAGTGTGTGTCTGTCCTGGGCATAGCAGGACGTTTGAGACTTGGGTAAGTACAGGTAAGTAAGGGGACCTAGGAAAGAGTTAAACCCCCTGCATGCTGCCAGTATCAGAAAAGTAATCGACAAATCTCCTTTCTGCACTGAAGTTCATTTGACTAGCGGTTAGTTCACTTAGCGAAATTCTTCACACATTTCTGGTTACTTGGATGATTTATAAGAAGAGACTGATTGATTGAAATCATGAAGGCGTGGCAAAGTGAGCCAATAATTGAAAAAAGGACAATGTGGACACCATAATTTGGATCTTCTGTCGAACGAAATCGCAGGAAATTATTCAGTTTAGTGCAGCCCTTTGGCGGCTTAAATTTGCTCAGTATGATGTAAAAGACGTTTCTGCAGAAGAACTATAACACTAGGATCCATAGAGAAGCAATTTTGGTCCCCTTTTATATTCTATAAAGGAATCCTGAAACTGATGAAACTTGGCTTCACTGCAGTCCAAGGTAAGTGATATATGCGGGGTTGTGAGAGGCAACCGTTAGTCATTCCTGGACAGTAACTATAGCCATGAAAAGAAAGAAAAAAAAACACTCTCACTTTCATTGTTGCAGGAATCCCAAACCCCTTCTTCGGAACACAAAGCCATAACAAAAGCAAACAACTGAACAATAATGAACAAGCTTCTACTTCTTTCTTGTCACCATTGCTAGACAAATGTATATGGATCAGCCCAGAGACGAAAAATGCGTCCTTTTGAAGGGTTTCAACGCAAGGCTATTGTAATTTGTCCCACGGATGAGGATTTAAAAGAACGAACATTAAAGCGAACTGATGAGGAAGGGAAGGATGTGCCCGATCATGCTGTGTTAGAAATGAAAGGTAGGAATGCCATGGATACCCAAAAAAAAAAAACAAAAAAAAAAAACAATGCTTCAACTACATACCCAGATCTGCTTTTTGCTGTTTTTTTTTGTTTTGTTTTTTTCTTTCTTTTTTTTTTTTCAATTCTAGTTTTTCTTCAAAATTGGACGACCCCCTTGCCGCCTCCTTCTATTTTGCCAGATAAAAGAGCTGCTACTTCTTTTCCTCTTCTTTTTATTTTCATCCCGTTCTGCCATTTTAACACCATTTCCTGTAAAGTTTCATTTCATGTCAGGACAACTACATTTCAATGTGAAGTTATCCAGGGTATCAGCGGGTTATTTAAAAAAAAAAAAAAAGGAATAAAAAGATTTATCGGTGTTTATATATGTACCTGATTTATAAGGCAAAGCTGATATCCTTTGCTTCTTTTTAAAAACTAAATGACTACTATTCAAAATTTTGATCTAGTTTGACTTTTATAAGCATATTGAAATTTGCATGTATACGTGGTGGTCTGGGAAAACCTGTCAGATGTGGCTGTGGCCAAATTCTTGGAAATAACCTCAAAAAAAAAAAAGGACAAGTTTTTTCCTGCGTGTACTTGTAGCCATGTAATGATTCACCCAATTCATGATTCGATTCAATTTACAATATTGAGTTCGCAATTCAATTCTCCCACAACGTATTTGAAAAATTATTAAATGGGGGGGGACCTTAATAACCAACAGTTATTTACCCATATTTGTAAAGGTTGGAGGAAAATATAACAGCTTATTAACTAAAATATTCTTTTTATTAAAAATGGAAAAAGATAGGCCTTTTCTTAATACACTTTTATGAACATTTGGTACTACCTGCTTGTCTTTCTTTATCCTTCATCAATCTGTAAAAAGAGCTCTGATTTCTTCTTATTTATGCCCTCGCTCTGGGGGGGGGTACTGGTTTACCTCTGTCCGTCCATTCGAAACACCCTTTTTCTCAGCAACCACAAATCATAGCCACTTGGTACCAAATTTCAGCTTGGGGTTCTATACCGTGTGTACCGTTTTCGGGTCTGTCGCACATCGACTTCCTGTTTACCGACTGAATGTATTTACGAAACATATAGGGTGGATTTTGACGCTATTTCAAGAAGGAAAATGCTATTTCAAAATGACAGTCTACCAGGATGCTATCTGAAATCCCTGGGGAGAGACACGGCTCTTTACCTACTTGTTGAAGTCAACATTCATAATAAGTGTCCTGTTCCTTCGATCGCTTGCATTCTGATATAAGCGAGAGCGGGGGATACGGAAGTGAGCAGTAGCTCACAGTCGATCTTTCTCTCATTCTCTCACTGTAGACTGATAAAATTTCAGATGAGACGATTTCAAAGAAGCTGTACAAACAATTATTGTGACCAGAAATAAATCTGTGCCAAATAGAGGGTATTACACAGTTGTGCGAAGATATGAAGTTTATCTTCGAATGGTGAATGTATATATCAGGAGTGAGTGAAGTGTACAAGTAGGAATGCTTGCTGTTCTGTTTTCTTTACTTTGTCAAATTGTGATTATAAAAAAAAACAACAACACATCTTGCTCTGCCTCTAAGTTTTAGAGCCGTAACGACTTTTATGACCTGTAAAACTCAACTAGTGAGTCATAAATCATGAGCCGCAGTTAGCATGTGTTCTCGGAGGCTCTGCAGGAAGGACACAATGTCTTTGACGCTCACATGTCACCCAAAATCCATCCCTGGGCCTCAGAAATGACTCATGCGATGTTCAATTGCATTCGGTTAAGATCAACATTGCCAATGTGCTTATAGTCCAAACTAAAATTGGACAGCTTTCAGGAGATTATAATGCACTGCCTGTCTAATTTCTGTGTACAGTCAGAGCACGAGTGCTTTAGCATGAGGTAATCAGAAGTGTGGCACAGATCACAACCCCGATTAGACGGGCGAGACAGCTCTGACAGATGGACGGAGAGATTAGGAAAGGTGATGTGGATAAGACGTGATGGTACAACGGTCGCTAAGCGACGCCAGACAGGGTCCAGGTTCAGGTTGTGTCACAGTTTCACGCAGGTGATCCAGTTGACATGGTTCTCACGAACAGGGGCATTGAGAGATCAGGCTTCAGGAGTCAAGTCAGAATGAAGAATAATTAGAATAAACCATTGACTGCGTAAAAAAAAAGGAAGAAAAAAAAAAACCCTCAAAAAAAATGAAGAAACTACAAGTCTAGCGCCCCTGCTGGCTGGCTGCAGGGCAATTTTTAGCCCCGCCCATCCACATGACTTTCAATGACAAACTTTTTTCCAGGTCACTTTTCTTATCTTTCCATTTACAGTGTCTAATTTGAACAGTTAGTCTTCCGTAAGCTGATATCTTCACTTTAAAAAAAAAAATTCTCTCCGGAAATTTGTTTTTAAAACATCAGTAAACTACATCGTACGCGTGGTTATGCTTGGGAATGACGTGATTGACACATTTCCCAGAAGAGACCTGCTGTACCCAGTCAGCTAACTTTGGGACCAAAAGATCGCTGGTTCGATTCCCTGGAATAAAACGCTTCAGGACATCGCTGGTTCATTGCTGGACCAGCAGGAATGGCTGAAATGCCCTTGAGCAAGGCACCTAACCCCCAACTGCTCCAGGTATGTTGTACATTGTTCTGGATAAAAGCATCTGCTCAATGCCATTAATGTAATGCATGTGTTCATGGTGGCTATGTGCGCTAACGTGATTAAGCTAGCGCAATTAAGGTAGCCTTTTTACTATTAAACCTCTTGATGTTTCATATGTTTTTAATAGAGATAGCTAACAGTTTGTATTGGCACGTGTCCAGAAAAGTTCAAATATATAAGTATATGATGGTAAATTCTATAGTGAAGTTAGCTCACATGTCTTCGTATATTTTCAAAGAAATATACTGCTTCCAAGGTTTGCAAATTGTCATGTTTTATTTGTTTTAGTTCTTAAGTTACACAGTGTTCCAAATTTATGGAATTGGGGTTTTATATGATGGAATAAATGGGACTTTGAGTGACCAACTGATCAAAACGAGAAACACAAAGAAGTAAAGAGTCAGGCAGTTGATAAAACTGGCACAAACTGGGTGAAGCTAAATGTAGTAATCATGTCCACTCAGAACACAGGGATCCAAAAATCAGGCAAATGATCTTGGCTAAGAAACCAATTTGGCCTTCAGGTTAGTGTTGTTGGACTCGAGAACAGTCTCAAGACCACTTTATGAAAGTCTCGGTCTCGTCTTGGAATTGACCAGATTTTTACTCGGTCTTGTCTCGGTCTGGGACATAGAGGACTCTGGATTTTCTTTCATGACCAGTCAAGACCACAACTGCACGGGGGTGGGGGATTTCATTAAATTGCCTGTGTATAGAGGCTTTGCACCATCACGTGACCCCCACAGCAATGGTAGCTACGCCGCCATGACAGGAGGCAGGTTGTAGTGCTTCATTCAGATAAGTTAGTTGTTATGGGAAGGTTGTGTCGCATTTTTGGATATGCAAATCGTTTTGAACGAAACAAAGACATCAGATTTTTTTAATTTACCAAAAGTAATTCATCATCTGGGGAAAAAAATTAGAGAGATTTCTAAATGTAGAAGGGAAAAATGGCTCACAAACATACAAACTACAGCGAGGTGCTCATTCTTATACAGTGAAGTGAACTCTACTGTATGATTTGTTTGTTAACATTGTTACTGTGATTGGATATAAAACTTCCTGTTTCAAATGCAACCAGTAACTCATTGCTAATTTGAAATTTTTCTTCCTATAAATGGTTGTCACCCCTCCCCCGCCCCTTTACACACCTACTGGTCTGGTTCTGGTCTTGACTCGGTCTCGCTGTGCTTTGGTCTTGGGTTTGACTTGATCTCAACCCCTCAAAGTCTTGGTCTTGATGCGCTTTCTGGTGCTGGTCACGGCTTGGTCTAGGTGGTCTTGACGACAACACTACTTCATGTGCTGTCAAAAACATGGTAATTACGAGTTCTGAGCACATGAATGATCAAACAAAGTCATAATTCTTCTTCTTCACCCATCCAGTGAGTTCTGGGTTGAGTCTCTTTCCTAGGGTTTCTTGGCTAAGTAAGTACAGCCACTCCTCTTTGGTCATGGACAATTTAGAATAGACACTTAGCCTAACTGTATGTCTTTGGACTATACGGGAAACTCACACAGACTCAGGGGAGAACATGCAAACTCCACACAGAAAGACCCCCATCAGCCACCGGGCTCAAACCCAGAACCTTCTTGCTGTGAGAGGACCGTGCTAACCACTACACCACCATGCTGCCGAAAGTTATAATTACTAGTGGGAAAGTTAGGGGAGTTGGCGAGTTAGGAAGATTGCGCTAACAAACATGGTGGAAAGCAAGGCATCAATCGGTGTACAGGATTCATTTATTTCATTCGATCGTGTCTGTTTCATAAACAGAAAGTCAAACAAAATGATTGCTGAATCTCCATTTGTGATCACGTTCTAGAATTAAATTTATGTCATTTGCTGCAGCACGGTTCAATGTTTTTGATTCCAGCTCTTGACTAGATTTCCAGCCATGGACTTGAAGTCGTAATTACAATTTTTGAACTCCGAAGCACTTGAAGGCAGCATTAGTGAATGAATTAGCGTGTTGATAAAGCTCAAGTGTGCATTATTAGAAGACATTCTTGTAGGACTTATGGGTCATTGGTTTGACATTGAGGAAGCAGTCAATGACATGATACACCCTTAAAGCTAGACCGCCTTTCAGATTTTAAGTGTAGGTCATTTAAAGAATTTTCCCGACACCCAATTATTTTTGTTGAGTGGACCGAAAGCTACTGAATTCGAATCACAGACTTCCAATTTTATTAGGTTTTTAAAAAATAGAACGATTAATGAATTTATCTCCACATTGGCCCTAAATTCTCTGCTATTTTTTCCTGCTTCGCCATGATCCAATACAAGATACTATGTCACGCATCACATCACATCACGTGTTGGGCTTTCCC
>JAODVO010000021.1:30895482-30911574 GCA_025400055.1 Notarius lentiginosus
TTATTTGTGCAGAAATATAGAAAATTCTAAAGGGTTCACAAACTTTCAAGCACCACTGTAGATGTTAAAATTACAGGGATGGCTGGATGGACAGATAGCAGAAAGAAAGGAATAAATGGCTGGATTGTTCCATGGGTTTAATGGATGTTTGATGGATAAATGATAGCTTGATACAGTAAGGGAAATTAGTATACTAACTTACTAAATATGTTTCCAGTGTAACTGTTCATATGAAATGTTGAGCAGACATTTGGTATTAATGCAATAAACCTACACAGAAAAAGAAAAAAACTTTAATATTCCAATCCATAAAAATAAAAAAAAAATCGAGCCTAAAAATATTTGCTCAACATTTCATGTGAAGAGCTGCACTGGAGCCATGTTTAATAGAAAATTAGTTGACATGTCGAATATTTATTTCCTCCCCTCGTAAATGACCAGGGTTCGGTTGTTCAAAATCTGGTTACTTTAACAGCAGATTAACCTGTAACCATCTGTTTAAAATTTTAACCTGCTGTTAGTTAACCAGCCATTAAAAAATGTTCTTGAACCTAATTTAACCATACTATTAACAAACCAATTGGCTATGACATCACACCATGTCAAAATCAATCCCACAATGCCATGCCCACCTTTCCAAGAAGATGTAGGTACCATCTATACAGTCAAGGACGTTTGGAAAACTGCTAGAAAGGTAAACCCCTTCCTTAACTCACCGCGCCTGTATGTCGTCACGAGGCCATGTAATGTACTGATTGGACTTGTGACAAATGCCCTTGTGTCCTTCATTAACCACTCTACTAACAGTTCCTCTCTCGATGCCCATTGTATCGCCGATGACTCCGGGAGGAAAAAACTGTCGCTTGCATAAAATCTAAGGGCAATAAGAACCTGCTCCTCAATGAACAATGCATGGCTTCTTCACGTTGGATGTTCCAAATCATCTTGCAACAAATCAAATATATAACAGATTCTCTACCAAATCAGTAGATGTTGAAGTTCTGTCTCACTGTACTGAAGTTGGTCCTCATCTGTATTGTTTTGGACGGCATGCATTAACAATCGGGAACATGCAAGCAGCATTCGCCTGTAAGATGAACGCCATTTTGATGTTTACATAACCACTTGGTTAAAAGATAACGGAGGCTGGGAGACGTGTTAACTTTAATGTAATTTTGAACAACAGTTTAACAGTAGGTTATATTTAACAATGTTAAATAGTGATTTAACCACTGGTTAAAAGATAGCCATGTTTTGAACAACCAGACCCAGAAGTTTGGTTAAATAGGCAAGTAGACAGGTCATGGATGGACAGCTAGATGGTGAAGATGAACTGATGGATGGATGATTAAAATAGTTACACATGGGCAGTTGTTAAGGTAGCACAACAGAAATGGCTATTTCTGTCTGACAGCTGGTCAGAAGGTTGCTTGAATAGCAAGGTGGACAGACAAACACATGAATTGATACTGGAATGGTATATTATTTCAATAGGGAAGCTCCTCTCCATGGCTTTGAACCCATCTCTAGGCAGCATGGACTCCGAGTACGATCTGGGCTCCACACGCAGTGACCTCAGCCTGGCTGAGGATCCTTCACCCCATGGAGGCATGCCAACAGTGATGCCTGTCAGTCAAGCAGATCCCACCTTCCCCTGCTTGAAACCTTCTAATCCCAGCCCCCAGGCCTTGAGCTCAGAGGAGCATAAGGCTCATAATCATTCATCAGTCAGCTTTCGTGAAGGACGACGAGCGTCAGACACTTCTCTCACACAAGGTGCTAACTTTTCTTGGATGTTGGCTATTTACAGGTTCTGCATCATTCTTCTGTTACTTTCTCACTTGATGTTGCTATTAAAACTCATTTGTGTCAGATTGTATGAAAAACCCTGTTGTGCCTCCATTTCTTAGCCCATTTCATATTCACTCTGGATCTCCAATAAATGATGAATAAATACAAATTTTAAAAAAAAGCCTTTATTAAGTCTTCCATTTGTCAAGGTATGAATCAGTCCAATTAAACGGACAGTAAAACACCTGCCATTTAGCTCCTATAATCTGCTGAGATGCATCATGTTCTCAAAGTCTGTAATCTGTTCATTAGTTGGTCATTTTATGCAGTTTTTGTTTGTTTGGCTGTTATTTAATTTCCACGACTCTTCTTTTTGTTTTCTAGGTCTGGTAGTGTTCCGGCAGCACCTCCAAAATCTTGCCAGGACCAAAGGAATTCTGGAGTTGAACAAAACCCAAGTGGCGCTGGGATCCAGAGATGGAGACACCAACTTCCAGCCTAAAAACCTGGAGCTTCAACAGCAGGTTAAAACAAGTAGCATCATCCAGTTATCCTGCAAACAAAATCCGAAATTCCTGTCTACCAGCAGATATCTCAAAAATGCACTATAAACATTTGGCTGCCCTTTAACCAATGGATTGTTTTTATTTGGTCTGCAGGGAGAAGCTCATCAATGTCGTAGTGGAAAGGACACAGCAGTGTTTTCAACTAAAATGCACCCCTATCTGCTGTCTAGACGGCAGTCACTGGAAACCCAGTGTCTTGCTCAGAGGCTGCAGGTATTGTCATTCAGGATTTAACTGCCTAGCTGGCCTTCTATGCAGGATACAATAACCAGAATTTGCATTGGTATGCATTGTAATTTCTCATAGTCATCATGGCTCTAATGTACCTTTTTCAAAACAGACCATGAAATGAAAGTGCTCGAGTTGGACTGATTAATTGGAGAACAGGTTGGAATGATGTATGTGTGTTTTACCAGAGGGCTAGTCTGCTGGTCAGTGGTGCTAGCAGTGGGCAGATGTTCTGTAAGGATCCTACACCTCGTACACTGGAGCAGCAACTACAGGAATACAGGTGAGGAGTGCAAGAAATGCTTGGTTTCTTCTCCCAAACGGTTAATATACCATCTCCTGTGCAGAATGACTTATTAAAAATTAACAACTTGCTTTCCTACACAAGTGTAAATTGTGGAATTGAGGTAGACTCACCCCAAAAAAAACATGCCATCTTTAGACTCCAGCAGAAAAGGCTCCATCTACAGAAGCAGTCTCCTCTGCAGGCCTACTTCCACCAGACTCAGCTGTCAGAGGACCGGTACCCAACCGTGCAGGATCACGCCGATGCCTCCCTCGCCAGCCCAACTTTCTCCCGAACACCTCAGACCCTCAGCCCACTCCTGGAGCCTGGCACCCCCTACCCAGAGATGCACTCTGTGCCCTCAGACTGTGAGACGATGGAGGCTCAACAAGGAGGCTGTGTTCTGGTCAAATGAAGCTCTTCCCTTTCTAGCCAGACACACTGGGGCTGGATCTCAGACAAAAAAAAAATATTTGGAATTACAGCACCAAGCTCTCAAGCAGAATAGCAGTTTGGTGTTGAATCTTAGACACGTGCACCCCCATTGTGATCCCAGACTACAGACTATGAAGGACTTATTTTGTCAACTCGGAGTGGTATTTCTTTGCAAAATTAGCTGGAAAAGCACAACAGAAACATGTTCCAGCAAAAAGATTCAGATTTGTCTCAATATAAAAGCAATATGTTCACCCTAAAGATAATTTTAAGGTTATTTAATTTTTACGTTTTAAACTTGAGCAATTATCCAGTGATATTTGGGAAAAGGGAAAAGCAAAAGCAGAAAACTTGAGAATCAGAAAAGCAGTCTTATAGCTTTGATATTTGGTTCTACTAACTACTAAAGACTTGTAATGATGTAGAACAACTGCCTCTGACAGCCAACTGGAACAAACCTCAGAGAGGTGAGAGCTTTTTGTCTTTCATAACAGCGGAAGAATCCTAGCTGTCCATCAGTCAAGGAAGTGGGTAGTAAACAGCAAGGCGTGATATGTGAAATTTCATGTTTCACTGTTGCCCATTTAACTGAAACGACTAAACCATTTTTGCTGCGGTCAATCCAAAGTGCCTTTCCACGGCTTGGAAGGCACTGAAAAGGCTGTTCAGATGAAAGTATAAGTGGGCCTTTAGGCACTTTTAAACGTCCGTCATATCAAGCGATGTTAAATCCAGAGTCGCTCCAAATGACTATTGAACCAAACAAAACAATGATGTTGGTTGGCTTGTTTCATTTAAGTGCACCACGTGGTTTCAAAATATGTAATGCACTTTAGTTTATACAGTGCACTTACCCTGTTCCTACACTCCCTAGATATTCTATTAAACACAGTGCCCTCCACAATTATTGGCACCCTTTGTAAACTTAGTAAAAAGCATTACGGGGGGGAAAGAAATCCAACGTTTTAATTGAAAAACTTATTCAGAGAAAAATTCCTGTAATTGTGTAAAGAGATCATGCCTCTTTACACAATCTCTCCAGATCATCCAGGGTCCTCGTCCCTCTCATGTTCCCTCCTCTTCAGCTCACCCCACAGGTTTTCAATGGGGTTCAGGTCAGGGGACTGAGAATAACCATGGCAGAAGCTTGATTCTGTGTTCAGCAAACCATTTCTGTGTTGATTTGGACATATGCTTCAGATCACTGTCTTGCTGGAAGATCGAGTGACGACCCAGTTTTAGTTTACTGGCAGAGGCAGACAGATTTTGATTTAAAATGTACTGGGATTTCATGGAGTCCATGATGCCATGTACCCTAACAAGGTTTCCAAAGTCTTTGGAAGAAAAACAGCCCCAAAACTTCCAACGTATTTTACAGTCAGGATCGGGTTCTTTTCATTATAGCCATCCTTCTTACGCCAAACCCACCTTCAGTCAAAGCCAAAAAGTGCCCTTTTTTTTTTGGCCTCTCTTATTGTCCTCCTCACTGTACATGAGGGCAAAATAAACTTGGCTCCTCTTCCAGGCAAGTTTGTAACAGTTCCAGTTGGTGTCCATTTTTTATTATTGCCCCAACAGTAGAAATGGGCATTTTCAGGCAACTAGCCATTTTGTTTATAACCATTCCCTGACTTATGAAGGTCGACACACTTCTCCCTCATTTGGTTTGCATGTTCTCTTATCTTCCCCATGTTGATATTGAGGGAATTTGGCCTCTGTCATCTCATATTTGTACCCTAGTTAATCAGGAAGTCATGGATTACAGTTTGAAAGTTCCTACACACTCCAGTCAACTCAAATACCGTACAATTTAAATTGGAAACATGCTTCAGTTACATTGTGTTCACTAAAACAGCCAGGGGTGGTTTTGTTGAAAATAATTTTCTTGATGAGGGAATCTATTTCAGTTAAAAGGTTGGGTTTTTGTCCCTCGTTTTTTCACGAGTGAAATGAAGTGACTCCAAAAGGTGGATTTTTTTTTTCCTCCCTTTAACTTTATAAGAGGTGCCAATAATTATGGAGCACCACGGACCCCTTTGAGTAGTTATATACTTATTGACTGTCACCCATCTGATGCTGTGTAGACTTTGTCAGCCAACCTGTCTCTCAACTGAAAGTGATCTCCATAAGAGCACAACTGACTCCATATTCTTTGGTGGTTGATCATCCTCAGCACAGTAATGACAAGGTAGTGCGTGTTTCACTGGTACAGGAGTAACCAACACGGCAGCATTGCAAAGGTTTTTCCGCACTGATGCACCAGCCAGAAGGGGACCGACAGATTATGCGTTGCAACAGAGTCGATAATTGTATACCAACAAAACACAAGGCCAAGGAGTCTAAAAGGAGGCCATTTCAGGTTCCGTCAGAATTGTACCAATTTCCTCAGGAAATACAGTATTTCATTATCGTAGTCATGGGTAGGGCTGCAACTACTAATAAAACTCAAGAAACATTGATGATAAAACTAGTTAGTAAGGAACTTCATCGATTAGTTCAACTGTGCTAGGAAGCACACTATGGCGCGCACACACTACTTCACTGTATAAAACAGACTGAAATGGCAGAGTACAGAGAAACTCTTTATAGTATACTATCCTGCTAGACTCATGATGCAAGTTGACAAGTTAATGTGAATAATCTCATGCTGTGATGTCCCTGCTTAAACCAAAATGATCTTCGGACCTTGTCCAGTTTTCTGGCTGTATCACACATTTATGGTCATGTATCTAACTAAAGTATTATTAGAGTACATGAACATTTCCACTTCAAAACAACTCATGGGCAGCGAGCAGTGACACTACAGTAGGCTTTTATTAAATCAATTAGCTTGTAAGAAGTTAAATTACTTTTTCCAACCCACTAGTCGATTATACGGTACATGGGTTTTCTCAGTATACTGTACATTTTTAATGTCTGCATCCTGGTTTCAGTTCACATTGAAATCAATGATAGAGACCCCCTTGATAATATTCTCATCTTGAACATATCAGTAATTGTAGCTAGTGAACTGTTATTTAATTAAAAATGTAGTTAAGAGTTAAGTACTGTTGATTAATTTGCTGCAAAGTAACAATTTTAAACCTGAATGTTCAAAAAAAAAATCACAACTAATCAAATTGACAGATTAATCGATTATCAAAATAATCACGAGTTGCAGTCCTAATCATGGGACTTGTTTCCCCCTTGTTTTTTTTTTTTTAAATAAAGTCCACCATGTATGTTTTAGAGGACTGCTGAAGTATGATTCCTGGGCTGAATCCTTAATGGCTTCCTATTATACCCTGAAATTCCTACATATTTAAACTGCATATCGTATGAATATGAAAGAATGGCTTCTATATCCTAGCCAGTGATCTGTACATTAAAAATAGGGCCTTTTATGGTTATTGTACAGGAATATTTACCATCGACATATAATAGCAATACAGAACTTTTCACCAATAGTCCTAACATCTGGAATAGGTGTGTATAGTGAACGTGCTTACTCTTTGCCAGTTCGCAAAACAAAGATCTCACCAAGACTTGGTAGGATTTGTAGCCAATCTTTTGTTGACTTTGTTGGAATTAAACATGAAATACACTTAAAGAGAACTCTTTAGTCTTTTGTCCTCCCACCTATCCATTCAATATGTAGCACTCTTACGATAAACGATATATTCAATAGCCTGGTCTAAACAAGAGCTTGTACATCCAAACCTCAACAAGTGACGTGCACGGTGGTGCAGTGGTTAGCACAGTCATCTCACAAGCAGAAGGTTCCACGTTCAAACCTCATGGCCGACAGGGGCCTTTCTGTGTGGAGTCTGCATGGGTTTCCTCCGGGTGCTCCGGTTTCCCCCACAGTCCAAAGACATGCAGATTAGATAAAAATACCCAGCTAGTGGGGTTGTACGAGACAGTGCATACTTTGCACCGGTTCCAAGCACAGAGAGACTGGGGAGGGTTGCATCAGGAAGGGCATCCTATGCCATATCAAATATGCAGAACAGATCCACTATGGTGACCCCAAACAAATGGGAGCAACTGAAAGCAGCAGCATCCTACCTGGAGGGGATTCACATTTGGTGTCTCAAAGATCAGTGCTTGTTCTTTTTCTATTGTCCTTCTATACATTCTACCTCAGTGAGGTAATATCCTCATATAGTTAGCACTGTTATGCCAATGACACTCAACACAACCTTTCCTTTTCCTTCCTCAGACACTGATGTTTCAGCTTGTATTTCAGCATGTTTGGCAGACATCTAGTCATGGATAGAAGCCCCATAAGTTGCTGTATATCTGGAAATGCATCCCAATTTCAACATCTTGTGATCTCCCTGGAGAAAATCTCAAACACCACCATCTGGCCATGCATGCAAATTTGGTGTAGTTCTAGACAACTAACTATCCTTCTCTCCTTTAACCTGACATGCTCATGTCGTCATCTCCTTTACCTCATTAGGAGGATCTGATCATTTCTCTTTACTCAAGTCCTTGTTCAAAACCTTTAACCCATGGACTACTGCAACTCCATCTTCCCTTGTGCCATCCAACCCCTGCAAATGATCCAGAATGCAGCTGCCTGATTGTTCAACCTTTTCAAGTTCTCCCACATCACCCAATTACTGCATTCCCTCAACTAGCTTCATGCAGCTGCCCACATCAAAATTTTAAAAACACTGATGCTCACTTCAAAAGCCAAAACCAGATTAGCCCCCACCTACCTGAAGGCGTTTTTCAAACCCTGCTCTGCAACAAGGTCAGTTTGAGATGCTTGCATGGCTCAACTTGGCCCACCATTCCTCAAAATACAAAGACAACGTAAATCAAGACCTGTTTCTTGGTACTCAGGAGGTGGACTGATCTTCCAGGGTCTCTAAAGCCAGAAAGAAGGCAGCAAAGGAAGAAAATTAATTATAACTTAGAGGGTATGCATTGATAAGGTTTCAGACTGGAACAAGCCCCAGGGTTGAAACTTGATGGTCGCACGGTCACCAGGGCCACTAAAAGTTGAGGTTTGATCACCTAAAGGGCGACTACAATTTGAGAAGTATGAAAAAATTACAATTAAAAAAAAATGTTCCTTCCATGGAGTACCTTTTTCTTTTTTTGCTCTCCTTTCCTCAACTAAGTTCATGAATTCTAGTAAAAGTTTATTTCTAAAGTGCAAAATTCAAAGCCATTCATGAGTTTTCAGATCACTCCACGATATTGACAACTTTCCCAAACTCTGACCATGCCCATGATTCAATGCTGCGTCATAGCGGAAGCCGGTATCTTTCTTCCGCTCCACGGTGTTGACGTTTGTAGTCAACACTAACTGCTAGGTAGGCAAGTTCAAAAGATGACTAAAAGATGGTTACATGGGTCCGATTTTCTGACGTGCTTTGAGGATAATACGATCAAAGTGCCCCATCCATCTACCCTCATGGAATGGATAGACGACATGAAGTTGTGGCCCAACTGTCAATTATTTTATTCTTAGTGAGGGCGTTAATGGCGAGGAGTGAAGGAACTACAAAAGCATGGAGGCGTACAATTATCTACACAGTAATAAAATTGGCAAAATTATGTGTAAAAGAGGGCGAGTTTGTTTGCTTAAAGGCTGAGGCTGAGCCAGAGCAAAAAAAAAAAAAGGGAAATCCTGTAGTCATGCAGCAGCTATCATCTGGATGGTAGGGTATGTCAGAGTAGAGCGATTGTATTATTGTATTGGTTTATTAATAATGTAGTGTTTATATCTTGTAAGTCACTTTGGACAAAAGCATCTGCCAAATACCATAACGATAACCATAAGCACCTAGCTCTAGTCTAATAGAACTCTACCAGCCTACTGTTCCGTGATGTCTCTTGTATCGGCTCAAGAAGCAAAAGCTCGGTCAGAGAAGCATAGGCAAACAGTTTTGATGCAAATGCTGTCAAACTTTGGAAACAATAAACATACCATACTTAAATAATTCCTTGTCTATGTACTTGTCCAAGCGTTTTCAACTTCTTAACTACCCTGATCATTCCAGATATTAGATGGCATTTGTTTACACTAGTACTTCAGCACTGGTCGTTCTTGGATTCTCTCTGCTACATGCACTTGTTAGTCGCTTTGAATAAAAACGTCAGCTAAATGACTAATGTAGTGCAACATTTGAATAATGTACAACACCTAAACAACAATTACATAGAATTAATGTTGATTAATCCATACATTAAACACAGTGGGATGTTAAAGTAAAAATGGTTTTAAATTATTTTTTGTGTGTTTGACTAGAGGAAATTTAAGGGCCACTTTATTTTGGCCTGGGCCACTAGGAAGTCAGGAATTACTCGCTTAACGTCAACTGAACTCTACAGTAATCCCTACCCTTGTCCAATGAACCAATGGTGCACGGACGTTGACATCAATAAAGTACATCGATCTATTTATTCCAGAAAGCAGGGTTATGAAGACAGTGTAGGAGTGTTATTCAACCACCCATAAGCATGCCAATACTAACATTTCAACAGACTTTTTAGAAACCAAGTTATCAGGCTAACTGTTTAAACTTTTTGCAGAGTACCCCTTATAAGGAAGGCTGGGTTTATCATGGCTCACCAACACTAACCATTTCCCCCTTTACTGGTAGAACACAAGGCTCATCATCAGGCGTTTTTTTTAAATAAATACTGAAAAACTTTAGCTAGACAGAATATTAATGAAAGATGCTAAATATATGTAATTGGGTAGTCAATACAGTATGTAACAAGGCATGATTTTACACAAAAATACAAAAAAAGATACCTGACAGAACAGTGTCACAAGTCTTAGTTTTGGTGCCTGAATTTCAGTTTTCTGTGAATTGCACAAATCCATTTGATTCTACTTTCTGCAGCTTTCAGCAGTCTATAAAAAGACAAATTCAATAGAAAATTGGAGCCGTGTGCGTGTGTGTGAAGCTCTTTCCAGTTTTAGATGGTGTTTAAGTTGAAGACTAATGCTGCTAATAGTTTTTTTTTTTTGCCACTCAGTGGGCGTAACCGCAGTGCATACGAGTGGCATCACGTACATACCCTCTACAGACTACATGAGCACAACCTCCCCCTTACCAGGTGCACATATGCTTAACTTTTCATGATGCTTTGAAGGCAATAAAATTAAAATCAAATAATGGCATTCCAAACAAGCTAAACAAAACCCCTGTTTTGTTTTTTTTTTTTATATCACAACAAAAATGTGTCTCTCTTTGGGGGGAGGCTCAAATCAAACCCTGGTTAATCAACTAAATTCCTTTCCAATTCCAACCTTCTGTGGCCAGCAGGGTATTTTGCGGTTGGCCTTGTGCAGTAAAAGGTTACCTGAAAGTTTTCTCTATCAGTACCTCTAATTTTCCCCAAGAAAGATTTTCTGAACGCATCATTAAATGTGCATGCAGCACATGGCCAAACAAAAGCAACCAGATCCAACAGTTTTCTTTAAATAGACGCACAGAGTGACACTCCAAAAGGAGAGTCGTGATGCACCAGCAGCTGGATGTTCACTCACTCTCTCACACACACAATGGCCTCGACAGAACAAAAGCTCATAAGCGTTCACAGAGCTTGTTGTACATTGCTGCTGAAAAAAGCAACAATTGATCTCTGAAAATAAATCGTTAATGTATGTCCTGATGACCTTTTTCTAGAATGCCATCGGGAATTAAACAGCAGGTTTCTAATTTAGTCTGAGGAATTTAAATCCATTATAAAACCTGGCATAGTGACACGGGTTCAGGGGGGCACACACAAAAACTCAAAACTGGCACGACAGATTGTAGTCCTAATTAAATAAGCTTTACATCAAAACTATAAATCAGCTATATTTTAACTGAAATAGAATATTCCCATCTTTGTGACCAAAAAAACTCCCCAGGTAGAATATAATCCATTCTCATGTGTGGCAGATGATATTTCTCAAATTCTCAGAATAAAATGTGAGAACACTGAAGAAAGCTCACATCCTGAAGGCAAAACTGGTTTGTGTCAGATTCTTTATTGATTCTCTGCGCCGTTAAAGGACAGCATGAGTTGACGTTCATATAAAACCAAAAGCACGTTCTGACGACGACTCACGACGACGAAAAGGGACTGCAGACCGTTTTCTGAAGCTGAGGAGGAAAGTTCCATTGGCAAAGCAACCGCATTAAACTGAGAGCGTGTTGCTTAAAAGTGGACTTGACCCATAACGTTTATCCTGTTGCTAATGAAGCTCTCCCTACTGCAGCAGAGTTCACCTTTGAGCAAGGAGGGTCATGCAGAAGCTGAGGAATCAAGGATCAAAGCACTACATCGATCAGTTTAATATAAACACACAAGGGAAATTTTTTTTTTTGGGGGGGAAGAGGTTTAGTATGGTTGATGGCACAGAATAGCAGAGAACGTTGTGATTCATACATTGGGAACTACTGTCCTCTGGATTACTGCAACAAGAGGAAAATATCTATAAATGGTCCCTTTTGAAAGGATAAGCAATAAATCCTTCTAAAATTTCTGACAGAGCTGGAATATGATAGCATTGCGTAGTATGGAAACAATTCAGCCAACGCTTTGAGGAACCAGGGCTTGAGAATCATTAGCAGTGAAGTGAGACATGGATGCTAAATGCTAACAGCAGTTCTATCAGTCCAGACACGGACATGCACGGGGCTAGACTCAAGCAAGCCATGCAAGCTCCGAATCGCTACTGCCCACATGCTTGCACTCGGAAACTAGAAAGGGTAGCATTTATTACTGGGAATTCTAGGTCATCATCATCATAAGTTCCTCCTAAAAGACAGTTACGCAGTCTAGTAAGTCACAACAGTTCGTTTAGTAGGACAACATTTAAAAGTGCTGCCAGTGAAGGGAGATTACACGAATTAACTGTAAAGGTACTGTGATGTGTGTGTTTTGTACATCCCACCTCCAACCACCTTCAAACTGCAGGGTGTGAGAGTGAGATGTTCAGGATCAATCGAGGCTCAGAGAGCGAGAAAGAAAGGGGGAGGCGCACAGTCAAACCTAAACACTGAGAAAAGCAGAGCTTCCTCTCCCACACGTCCATACCAGAGAGACAAACAACACGCCTCCTATCTTAACAGTCCAATGAGAATGATCCTGGATGGTAATGGTGGTGAAGGTCAGCTTGAGATGGGGAGTTCAGCAGGGGCTCCATTAGGCCAAGGCAAGAACTGCATAAAGAACAGAAATAATTATAGCAAATCTCATGTATGCAGGACACTAAAATCTAAAGAATCACAGGCTACATTATAGGAACAAAGATTTATCCACTTACCAATACATAAAATGAAATTAATTAACTGAGACAATCAGAACTAAAGGCACGGGGGCAGCCTTGAACTGAAGGTTCAAGAAGCAGCCTTGGGCCCAAAGGGTCACCAGTTCGATTCCTGGGACCAGCAAGAAAAATGTGAGGGAAGCTGAGTGAATGAAAAACACTTTCCCCTCCTGCTGTATCATGGCTGAAGTGCCCTTGATCAAGGCACCTAACCTCCAACTGCTCCCCAGGGGCTGTAGCATAGCTGCCCGCTGCCCTGGGCACGCGTGTGTTCATGCTTCAGATGGGTTTGATGCAAAAGAGGAATTTCACCGTGCTTGAGCGTACACATGACCAAAAGAAGGCTTCTTCTTCTAAAGCCAGTGAAGCTCTGTCTCAACCAAAATACTTTGCACTTTGTTATAAAACAGCAGTGTAATCACAGCCATCAAGCGTGTAACGACACCAAACAAAAAAGTGACTAGTTGGTCCAAAATGGCAGGCACTATATATCTTCATACTGTTAACCAACAAAGAAACCATGTGCATTTTTAAAGACTAACACAAGGTACACTGTATAAACCAATCACCAGTTCTCTGCGAGAACTGAAGTAGTAGTGCATGCATTTGCTTAATCGTATTCAGAATTTCTACACCAAATGAGACTTTTAATAACTGACGAAGCAAAGTCCGAGCACCAAACATGTCGTCGCCGATTGTACACTGAGGGCACAGTAGTTGTTTTTTTTTTTTTTGTTGTTTTAAGTATTTATTTATTGAATTAAAACAACAGGAGTTTCACCAAACTATTCATTTAACTCAATTCTTCAAACTTACCACTTATGGCCTCTTGGGCAAAGTATTTGACGTCAATGTCTTGGTCTGCAGCCAATTTCTCCAACACCGGCTTTACCTCAGTCTGCAGAGAGCTGACAAAAGACAAATCAAGAGTTTTTAAAAAGGGGTCTCGTTTGGTCATTTCCGAAAAGGGAACACACAAGAAAATGTACAGGAAGACGTACTTGCTGTCCAGAACAGGACCGATCTTCTGCAGAGACTTGGCCACGTTGAAGCGCACGTTAGCCACCTGATCATTGGACATTTTCAGGACGACGGGGAGCATGTGCTTGGTGGTGATCTCCTGACCGCACGCCTCTGACAGAGCCTGAATAAGACACACGTTAGTGCTTGCGTAAACCGGCTGTACTTGTCGTATCCTGTAAGGGGGTTAGTCACTGGGCACTCGGCTGTGGCGACGGCACAAACCAATGAGTCACCGACAGACTAGCGGAGAATGAAGACCTACTCACTTTAAACACTAGCACAGATACAGCTTCCTGTTAAAGGTGCTAAAACCTTGGGGCAGTTGCTACAGTAACCAAAGATGAGTCAGTGAGTGATTGTGTTACCAAGTACGCACATTGATGCAGAAGAGCGTGGTCATACGATGCAGGTAGTTGGGGTCGTTGGCCATTCCCAGCACTTTAGGTACGATAGTGTTCTGAGCCCACTCTGCACCAAACTTCTCCACCAGCTTCGTCAAGTTGCAGGTAGCTGCCTCTCGGATGGCGTATACTGTCTCACACACACACACAAAGCTTTTAGTTATGAAGACAAAATCTCAAAGCATTGACATACACCTCATACTATGGCCTGAACTTTCACTGATCAAATACTATTCACATCTTCATAAGCAAACAAAACACTTGCAAATGTATGATCCCATGTTATAATTTTCGCTGCCCGGTGCAAAGTCAATCAAAAGGTTTCGTCAGCCTGAAATCTTGAATCTGACTGATCGGATGATGTTCATTTAGCTACTGTTATTTAACAAAGAATTTAATAGTTGACAGAGTAAAACTTTGTGAGGTGGAATTTATTTAACATTTATGAAAGGAGTCTCCATTGTCAGCACTGTGTCATGGCCAATATGTTTTCTCCCATGGAGGACAGATTATTACACATTCTGGTTTCTTGGTCACATGACCAGTACTTTGGTTGGTTTTTTTGGTATTATTAATGTCGAGAGAAAGAAAAACACAGGTAAAGGAACTACTGTTTGTGCAGGTTATAACAGGAACTAGCATGTCTCATGGATGTTCCACATCAAATCATAAAGTTTATAAATCAATCACTTGCCATCTCTTGCCTACCAAACCACCTTCTCAGACTACTAGACTAATGCTTTTGATTATGGTGCTCATGGGTCTTTTTTTATTTTTAATATAGTTTGTTTTAATTTTAGGAATTATGGAATTTTTATAGTATTTTTTTTTTTGTAGTTGGTCGTTGTTTAACGTCTTGGTAGTTTTGTCCTCTGTCTTTGTGTTTTTCTTTTGTAACTTTTAATTTGCTGCCTCTTGGCCAGGACTCCCTGGAAGAAGAGTCATTGTGACTCAACGGGACCTTTCCTGGTTAAATAAATATTACCTGGATTCAGCGAATAGAACCACGTTTTCAAACCCCTGCACCACTTGTAAATTAAATGCATTACTCATTACCATGACATATTTGAGACATTGAGTATGGCCTGGTAAAGCAAAACGCATTAACAGACATCTGCTTGAAGCTCTACAGGAGGCTAGAGCTGCTTTTCAAATGCAAACCAGGATAATTTTGAAAAGAAAAAGGCTTTAGAGGTTCCCACTGTGCTAGAATGCTAATATGATACAAACATGGACCTCATGAGGCCTGTCGATATTTAGAAAGCAGCAGCCAAAGCTCATTAAGTCAAACCCTTTAGGTTTATAGATACGTATTCAGAGGTCACTGAAGGAGGGTTTACATACCATGGTCGACGAGCCACGCCATGCACAGGGAATTCAGTTTCTCGTCAAAGAACTCCACACCCTAAAGGCACAAGTGATCGGCATCACTGGCATAATCAACTGACAATGCAATGATTTCCTAAAAAGAGAGGTCCAAAAAAGTTCAATTGCCTCTCTATAATCAAGTTTGGCCACTCTCAATCAGGTCAGGCAGTGTGTGTATATACAGGACATCCTTCATCGTATGTGACTGCTTGTTTCCAGTCAATTAGCATAAATTAAAAAAAAAAAAGGTTTCCATTAATTGTAAAAGTCTGCATAAAATAAAGCTCAAAAATGCAGCAGATAGTTGGGAATCAACGTTAATCGTCTTCAGAGAAACTGAAACTCACCAGCTGGCCGGCCAGAAGTGGCATGTATTCAATGATGGCTAGCCGCACTCTCCACTTGGCATCTTCTGCTAGCTCTACAATAGCAGGGAGGAGAGACTGGGAGAGCTGCCGGATCCCAATGACCTCATTCACACAGTCCAGATTAGAGATTATATTCAGACGCACCTCTGGACACTAGAAGAGACAGAAGACAAATGTATGTTGTTTAAAAATAAATAAAACAAACAAACACAGGAGGGGGCACGGTGGTGTAGTGGTTAGTACTGTTGCCTCACAGCAAGAAGGTCCGGGTTCGAGCCCCATGGCTGGCGAGGGCCTTTCTGTGCGGAGTTTGCATGTTCTCCCCGTGTCCGCGTGGGTTTCCTCCGGGTGCTCCGGT
>JAODVO010000021.1:31027828-31038683 GCA_025400055.1 Notarius lentiginosus
ACATGCAAACTCCACACAGAAAGGCCCTCGCCAGCCACGGGGCTCGAACCCAGGACCTTCTTGCTGTGAGGCGACAGTGCTAACTAACCACTACACCACCGTGCCGCCCCGTCCACATTATTATTATTATTATTAGCAGCTCATCCGGCCGACAGGCAATCAATTTATGCCATCCTGTGTTGTCTGGCATTGTCCACATTTCACGAAAATCGCTTCTTCTCTCTCAATTCTTCACTGATTTTTATTCTTTTTGGCAGGAAGGTCGGTCTGGCTGGGGTGTATATGGCTTCTATCCAAATTTGCATAATTGCAATTAATAATGAAGATATGGAGTAATCAATCCCTAATGAGCAGTTTCCACACAAATCTCTTCCTCTCCTTCAATTCTGCACTGATTTTGATTCTTTCTGGCGTGAAGATAGGGGTACCTAGGGTGCATATAACTTCTACCCAGATTTACAATTATTAATGAACTTCTGGACTTATTAAGCCTTAATGAGCAGTTCAACAAAAATCGCTTCTTCTCGGTCAATTCCTCGCTATTTTGAATTCTTTCTGGCAAATAGGTTGGTATTCCTAGGGTGTATACAGCTTCTATATATAGTTTGTATTTTGTGTATATACTGTAGCTTGCAACATTTATCGCGCAAGGTGGCCCACTTTAGATTGCTCTTTCTGGACTAGACGGGGCCGGAGTGAGCTACGCCATCAGTGACGGTCTCATTAGTAAAGTTATTGTGGGAAGAGAAATGAAACACTTACTGTAGGAAAATGATCATCTTTGGGCTGATGTTTGAGCTGTGGTTCTGAAACCTGGTTGTCATGTAAATGGTTGGTATCAAACTGTTTTTATTTGTGTGTGTGTTTGCTTAGATGTGTTTCCACAGCAGGTTGAAGGAGTGAAAATGGTCATCAACAAAACCCTAAGCAGCTTTTTCAAGGTTTGTTTCATGCATGTTTTTACAACCACAAACTTGAACGAAGTGACGATTTGTTAATAAGCAGTACAAAATGGTCAATGGAACATTTTAACGCATCAGTTCATCATCTTCAGTGTGGACTTGTTGCTAGAACCCGTGATTGCTTCTGTAACCTAAAAATCCAGGTCAGTCATACGTTTCACATCAGCGCTGTGGCTCCGTCGACGTACCGCTTCCATGTCGAGCATCTCCAATCAGACAGCGACAGCAAAGATACAGTAAGCTTTCGCTTCTTACTCTCTGCTTCCTCGCTGAAGAACATGAATAGGGTTGACATGCAGAAAGTGTGTTTTTCCGCTCACAGGGCTCGCCTATGCTCATCGGAGAAATGGATTCCTCTGGCAGTCTGAATGCACACTCTTTATTCCACATGAGTGAGAGAATACGAACCAAAGCAGTCTTTCAGGTTGTGTCCTGACGCACTACAAATGTAATATTTCAGGTTTGATGTTTAAGCTGTCAGAGTATTTTGAATCACTTTAATTAAACACTTCTGTTTTTCCAGACTGTTCAGCTGCAGTTTGTCACGTGGCAGTTCGAGACTGAGTACAGAGGCAGCGACTTCACAGCCGCCGTTACCATGGCCAACCCGGACATCTTTAGAGAATCTGGTGCGTTTCTTAAAAAATAAAAAAAAATCCCATCTGTGACAAATTTTTATCTCAATTCAGTCCTTATCCTGTTAGAATCCTTTCACACTTTTGCATCAACAGGAATTGACCTGTCTCACTTACTGTATTATACAACATTTGAATGTAGCTCTAAATGGATAAAAATGATTTGATAAATGAATAACACAACCTTTACCGAATTGCTCGAGTATAAGCGGAGCAAAACATTTCCTTACACGCAGTTACGTAACACAGCTGCATCACACCACCCCGTCGTTGATTATTTTCCTTAATTATTATTGACACATCCAATAAATCCAATCTGTACAACTGACCACTAGATAGTACTGAAAAGAGCATTTTTAATTATCATTATCATGACCACACAACGTACTGTATGTTTTATAGCTAGCTCGAGTAAATGAATCATAATTACTAATATTTGAAAGACTGTACTTTACATTTCTTATGAAGTTTACCTTAAATACCTTGGAGTAATTTTATGAACTATATGTCCTTGTTTCTCATGGGACAGTAATCATGGTGGCGCACTTCCTGCAGAGTGTTTCTCCACAGCTAGTTCTCGGGGGAGAGTTGGTTTACCACCGAGGGCGAGCTGAAGAAGGCAGCATCCTCACCCTCGCTGGACAATACTCAGGTTAGGGAGGTACAGTATATCGCCATTTGCAATATGATATATGATCTGATATGATACTATAAGATACGATATGAAAGAATAGGATTCAATAAGATACAAAAGGATAGGATACAATACCATACGATCTGATATGATATGATACGATACGAAAGGATAGGATAGGATACGATGGGATACAATAAGATACGATAGGATACGATACCATACTATCTGATAGGACACGAAAGGATAGGATATGAAACGATGTGAAAGGATAGTATACGATAAGATACAATAGGATATGATACGAAAGGATCAGATATGATAAGATACAATACGATAGGATACAAAAGGATAGGATAGGATACAATACGATATGATTGGCTATGATACGATATGATATTCTTTTAGTTACCTGGACAAAAGGTTGAGGAAACCATTGGGACCAAAAGTTGAGGCCACTACCAAGTGAGAGTGAGCTAAAATTATATGAATGTAGCTATATTTTAGCTAGCTAGCAAGACCTCAGGGCTAGTTTGTGTCACTCAGCCTCAGATATGTGTAGAGAACCAGTCATGTCTGGTTCTTTCCAGCGAATCCTTTTTCCTCTTATTGCATTGTTATTTTGGATTCTTGCCTGACAGCACCTGTTAGTCACTCTGTAGTTGGACTTCTTTTGTACCTAAAGGTTGATTTATCTCAGCTAGAATATGATCCATGCATACAAATTTCCTTCCAATGATTTTTTTCAAAGCCAATGAAAAAAGCCTTTTATTCCAGGTCCCAACTGGGTCGCTACGTTAAATGCTGGCAAAGGAGGTGCCCATGCCAGCTATTATCATCGAGCTAACAAGCAGGTACGCCTACTGCGGTCTCTAGTGTGGTCTTCAATATGGAAATGAGTCTTCTATTTAATATTAGATCATGAGAATTAGGATCAACAGGATCCAACCAATACTTAAGTATCACATAAAGTGAAGTCATCAGGGTGTTTTTAATATACACTATATGGCCAGAAGGACCGCGAGCTGGCCTAGTGGTTAGTGTGTTCATCTCTTAACTGGGAGATTGCAAGTTCTATTCGCAGTTGGGTCATACCAAAAACCATGATCAAAATGGTACTGACTGCCATCTGGCAAGGCACCGCAATACAGATATGTCAAACTCTCGTGGTTACCAGAGGACCAGCCCCCCGTTGTAACCCCAGCTATGTAATAGGTGAGAGGCCAAGGGCTACTGAAATGGAGATCAGCGCTGCCCAATGTGCCTCAAGTGCCTGGTTAGTACTGGGACAGGAGACTGCCTGGGAAGATCAGGTCTTGGCATGGTAAGGGACTTTGAACTTTGATATGGCCAAAAGTTTGTGCACACCTAACCATCATACCCATTTTTTTCTTTTTTGGTTCTTCCCCAAACTCTTGCCACACAATTGTATAGCATGTCTGTCAAATTACAGATTCCCTTCATTGGAACCAAGAGGCCCAAACCTGTTCTAGCATGTCAAAGCACAAAGCGAGCTCCATGAAGATATGGTTTGCCAGTGCTTGAGTGGAAGAACTCAAGTAACCTGCACTTAAAGTCCACTGAACATTTTAGAGATGAACTGGAATGCCGAATGCACCCCAGATCTCCTCTGATGGAGGTTATTATAACAGCAGAGGTTGGACTAAATCTGGAAAGGGACGTCCATAACCTTTTGGCCATATAGTGTATCACAAATGCAGTAGGTGGCAACATACAGTAATTGCAAAGTAGTATTTCAGCCATGGTATGCATCCCTGGCATTAGCCTAACCCTAGGAATGTTCTTGTAACATACAGTACAGTTGAAGTCCTCTTCCTAGATCCAGGTTGGAGTCGAGTTTGAGGCTAGCACTAGGACCCAGGAGACCAAGTTCTCTTTTGGTTACCAAATGGATTTACCAGAAGCCAACATGGTCTTCAGAGGTCAGAATCTCCAATGTCTTTCATTTTTTTACCACTAAGGAACCGATGTTCATACATTGTCGATATGAAATGTTCCTGTGAAGCATTTTATGAAAATCTTTTGTTAGGTATGCTGGACAGCCGGTGTATCATTGGAGGTGTTCTGGAGAAGCGCCTGTGTCCTCTTCCAGCTACGCTAATCATGGGGGCCTTTGTCAACCACAGAGCAGACAAGTTGCAAGTCGGCCTCGGAGTGAACGTCGGCTAGATCCCAGGTCTACACGGAAAGTTCTAGAAATATCCTCAGGTCTGTCTAAAATGACTGGTTTGTTATGGATCACAGCTAAAATAACCTGGCAGTTCTGGACATTCTGTTGTGTTGTACAGAAATAATAGTTCTGAGAACATTTGGAGAAACACTTCCATGTTGGTGCTGTCTTTCCTCAAACTATGACACGTCTGTCACTAACACCTCAAAAGACTGTGTTTGATCCTAACCTTGACTGGATATCCAAAACACGGAATATTTATGGATGTTTTGGAGAACATAAAGACCATGAAACATATGCAGTTTGAAACACGCAACATCGTTTTTGATTCGTTTTGATTACGTATGCAACTGTGGATGTACCGATATTCATAGTACAACATGTTGTTCTTTAAATAATAATCATAATAATAATAATAATAAATGATTCGCATTTGATAATTGCTGTGGTATGAGAAGAAAACAGCTCCACAAGCAAAGCAACTTGCTCTAGACAGATCCACACACAAGTGTTCATGATATCAATATTTTTCAATATCGCAATATATTGTATAATCGGTTATCGGTACATGCCTGGATTGTACATTTGCACTTTTTTTTTATTTCTACAAAAACACATAGAATCAATGGAATTAAGCGATGAAAAGAGTAAGATATGTTTAGGATTGTAAAAACAATAAGGTGTAAAGACTTCCAGTAGTAAGATATATAATATTATATAAAAATATACAGTCGATTCCAGAAATATTGGCATCCTTTGAGATAAACAAAAATGATGGTATAAAATAAATATTACACGTGACACTGTACACCCAAAAATTATAGAAAGTACAAGGGTACTTCAAAAAGTTCTCAGCCTCACCCAGAAAACATCACAGGAGAAAGATTGTCCTTGCGTTATTTTTCTACATGCCTTTAACTTCAATGCACTTGGTCCACTGCAGTGTTGTAGTCGTGTCACTAAACCTTGAGTCTGAGTTCAGTCTCAAGTCCCCAGTGGTCAAGTCCAAGTCATTAAAGAAAATTTCGAGTCGAGTCCGAGACAAGCCCACTACTGATCTGAGTCGAGTCCGAGAGCAAGACTCCAACTGCACCATTTGATGGTGGCTGTTGCTGCCTTTATGTGAAACCATTTACAGCGCGCAATTTGATGAACACGCCAAGGCGCGCAGGTGTGACACTTTTGCACGAAATTCGTACAAAGATTAATGTAGATATAAATATCTTGTGCCAAATTATTATGGCATGTTACAAAAAATAAAGAAAAAACCCGAGTCCTCGTCTTCAAGTTACAGGTCTGAATGCAGTTATTGCACGAGTCCAAGTCCGAGTCATCGGTGCTCAAGTCCAAGTCAAGTCACAAGTCCTTAAAATTAGATTACGAGTTGGATTCGAGTCTGAGTCCTGGACTACAAGCCTGGTCCACTGATGTTCAAGCTTCACTATCCCTTCATGGAAGAAGGTCACATCTTGCTCTTGAGCCTCCAGATCCTCCTCAACAGCATGGATGACTTCATCATCACTCTGAAAATGGCAGCCACGCAAGTAGGATTTCAGTTTGGGAAAGAGATAGATGCCAGGTCGGGTGAGTAAGGTGCATGGGGCAACAGTTCAAAGCCACATTTGACTGTTTCTGCCACTGCCACTGGTGCTCTGTGGTCAGGTGCATTGTCCTGGAGCAACAGCATGCCAGCTCGAAGCGCTCGTCTCGTTTTTTCTTTGATTGATTGCTTCTTTCATTTGAGTTTTGGTGGACAGTGATATGAGGCTTTATAGTATACAGTTACGCCTCAAAATGGGAGTTACACCCCTTGTTTCCGGATGAGGCTGAGAACTTTTTGAAGTACCCTCAGACTTGTCTTTCATCTACTACAAATAAAAATCAAATTATCCAGCAAAATCTTGACACCCTTTAAGCATATTTATTAATTTATTCATTGACCATCTATGGAGTTACGAAGACGAAATCTGCTTGCCTCTGTCAGGAGGTTAAAATGGCCATTGTCACAAAAATTAGTTACGGCAGCACAAAATCTTTTGCAATAATCATCTCGGTTTCTGGATTTGACTTGAAGATGGACGTTTCCATGCAGAAACCTAAGAATATAAAGGAGATTAAAATGTTCAGCATGTTCGAAGATGACTTTATAAGAATCTAAATGTTACAGGAAGAAGTTCAACGAGATATTTTCAAGGAAAGGCTTTAGGGTTTTTTTTTTTGTGTGTGCATGTGTTGGTGGTGGTGGGTGGGTGGGGGGGAAGAGGGATAAAAAGCTCTAACATTAAATACCTATTTTTATCTTGAAATAAAATTATGCAGCAGCTGTGTAGGTTTCAAACTCCGAACATAGCCCATTGCATGGTGTTTATTTGTCGCAAGGGTGCCAATAATTTTGGAGCTGATGCAATTTGACTATATGAAGAGGTTTTTTTTAGGGCATCATTGCATTTTATTACATTTAACACAAATAATATGATGTTTTACCTTATACTAATTATGATGATAAATTCTGTATGCATAGAATTTACCACACACTAAGAATTTATTTATTTATTTATTTATTTATTTGATTCTGTATCAGATTTTTGGCTGCTACAGGCTGATTTGTATTGTGCTCATTAACCTGGAGTTTCTATTTCTGAAAGAATAAAATGAAATAGTTATTTCTAAAAATTGAGAAGTAGGCTTGGCATGTTTGTTTTTTTTGTTTGTTTGTTTTGTTTTTTCCATTGACAACTTCCTTCATCGTTGTTGTTGTTGTTGTTGTGGTTTATCAGATGATGGATCGCACTTCCCTAACTGAGGACTGCTTTCTTTAGTGCTTTACGAAGAGGAATTGAACGTAACATATGGGCCGGGTGCAATGTGGGCTGGTGAGATGAGACCTGTGTGACAGGAAGGACCTGTTCTGATGTTAAAGTGGAATGCCACAAGGTGAACATGAACTGATTGTTTGATGCTCTTTTTTTTAATGACTAGACCTTGCGTAACCTGAAGCAGATGAGGAAAAAACAGACATGGAAAAAAAGTTTGAGCAAGGTGCTTTGTGCTGCCCAGATTATCACAGCCTTAGATAGAGATCATTTCTCTGAAGTGCTGCCTGAGACAGGAATTGTGCACGCCCTGTGTCAATCGGTGCACGCTCAAGCCCCTTCAGGTGACTTTCTGATGGCGACGGAGTGTTCGTGTCTTCTTTGCGTTGAGACTTAATGCCTGGATATCTTTTTTTTTTTTTTTTGAGGATGTGAGTGAATTTGCTCGATTCTCAGACTGAAAACCATATGTGCGTGTGTTCTAAGAGTTTGTTTTGAACCAGAATTTTAAAGCTACGTGTTTTCACTTGCAGAACAGACCGGCCTGGACATGTTGCTCAAACAATGTAAGTCGGGGTGTTCATTCCATTTTTTACACCAACATGTGCGTTTTGAAATCGAGCAGGATTTTCAACGTAGCAGATAATGTGTCTGGAATAAACACGACAGTGCAAAGTAGTCTTCATGGAAGCTCGACATGATGGTCTGTGCGGCAGCCGCTCTCGCTCTATTGGCCCTGCTCCTGAGTTATCTAGCATCATCTGAAGGTAATGCAACAAATCTGTTCTGTGGGGAAACAACCTCACGATGGTATTCCATAGTTTGCTGGATGACTTGTGAATTACAGAAACGATCAGGCTCATCTGGAAATTTGATTTCCAATGTCTGATGATGATGATGATGAAGCAGCCCAAGTTACACAAAAGACTAAATCTGACATTTGAAAGATGCCGCAGGTGATGCTGCACTCTGTTATGTAGTCCACATAATAGAATTTAATACTGGGGGAGGTAAATTCTCACAGGCTGATATTTATAATATCAGCATATAATAATTGTTTTATTCATATTGCCATTAATTGAGATAATAATTGTCAGCATATAATTAACACTTCATTGTACTGAAGGTCTGTTTATCTTGGACAAGTGACATCCCTTCTCCAAAATTCAAATCCAGCGTACTATATCGAGCACAGCATGCTTCACTGATTTGACTAGACTTACCATGTTGTCATTCACTTCCTTATCTATTTGCTTTGCTAAGTCCACGGAGAAAGTGTGTTTGCTTTAAGCTTTATTCTTATTCACATTGCTTTGTGAATATGTTCTGCAAATATTTACTATTTCAACCTGAACGCCTTTCGATCGCAATGAATCAATTTGTACAGTACTTTGATATCATATACGTAAGATGACACCAATGCAAGAAAATCACAAATATACCATTCAAAATCGAATAAACAGAATAAACTTTAATGTTAATTAAAAAACTGGAATGTCAATAGTTATAGCTCGACACTTCAAGAACCGTAATGGCATTTATGCAGTTTCTTCTTCCGGAATTTCTTCAGTCAAAACGTATTTTGCATCCAGGTTCTATGTCTTTATTTTGTCCTCAAAGCTCTTTTTGCATTTGAAAACTGCCTTCTGTTGCCTGGCTTTTTTTCCCCGCATCTGCAGACAATATTAAAACGTCCCTGTGTCCAGAAACGAAAAGAAAACCTCTTTGCAGAAATTCATGCGTATTCCACGACTTTAAAGGTTACTATAAAATGTATAAACTGTCATATAAGGTGTTAAGGGCCCGGTCCCACAACACCGATAACTATAACTACACCTTTAAACTACAACTATGACTATACCTTTGCCTGAATTTAGTTCCAGTCTGGAGCAGTCACACCACAACTATAATCCCGACTATAATATCGCTTGGTCCTGCCACTCAGGGAAATAAATGCATGCAGCTTAGGAATAGTCATGGAAGTTTTTTCCAAGTAGTAGCACATTATTCCGGGTCGTACTGTTCAGCTTGGACTTCAAAACAACCCATGCACACACTCCGATCGTTGATTTAATACGGATAGGTCACGGATTATGGAAATATAATAAAAAAGGATACAAAATACAGACTGGTTATGGATTTTAATATGGATGCATCACGGATGCTACTAATTTACAGATTGGTCACGGACGTTTCAGTATATTATAGATTGGTTACTGATTTCATATGGATGATGCGTCATGGATAAAAATTAAGAAGTCTAAAACAATTCAATAGATGCACTGCCGAAGTTCATGATTAAAATATCTTACCTGCATTTATATGTTTATTAATTTCCTATTGATATTTCACAGAAAATCACATGTCTGTGAGTAAAAGATCCGTGCTTTTTATTATATTTTAAAATTTCCGTGAGTCCGTATTCCGTGAGGCAACAAGGATGTACAAAGATACCCGGGGACAAATATCATGTGCTCAGACAACCAACATCACATGTAAACAGTTATGTGATTGATCAGATGTTTTATCGGATCAGGTCTAGGCCTGAAAAAATCACTCCAGAAGCAATCTCACCAATACAGATAAACCCAGGTCTGGGCTATAGGTATTGTTATCGGTCTGGTGTGAGCACCAACCACGTAAACTACACAGGACCAATTTACTTATAGTTATAGTTATCAGTATTGTGGGACGCCTTTCTGTGCAGAGTTTGCATGTTCTCCCCGTGTCCGCGTGGGTTTCCTCCGGGTGCTCCGGTTTCCCCCACAGTCCAAAGACATGCAGTTTAGGCTAATTGGTAGCTCTAAATTGACTGTAGGTGTGAATGTGAGTGTGAATGGTTGTCTGTGTCTATGTGTCAGCCCTGTGATGACCTTGGCGGCTTGTCCAGGGTGTACCCTGCCTCTCGCCCGTAGTCAGCTGGGATAGGCTCCAGCTTGTCTGTGACCCTGTACAGGATAAGTGGCTAAAGATAATGGATGGGATGGATGATGTCATTCTCAGTGTTTTACACCTTTTTTGTTTTAGCCAGCATGAACTTTTTCAGCAGTTTGTGCTACAGTAACTCTTCTGTTGGTTTCGACCATATGGGCAAGCCTTCATGCCACATGTGAATCAGTGAGCCTTGGCCACCCATGACCCTGTCGCTGGTTCACCAGTCGTCCTTCCTTGGACCACTTTTGGGAGGTACTAACCACTGCATACCGGGAACACCCCACAAGATGTGGTATTTTGGAGATGCTCAGACCCAGTCATTGAGCCATCACAATTTGCCCCTAGTCAAAGTCACTCAGATCCTTTCACTTGCCCAATTTTTCTGCTTCCAACACATCAACTTCAAGAACTGACTGTTCTCTTGCTGCCGAATATATATATATATATATAATGTTACTGCTGATCAGTGTGTGTGTGTGTGTGTGTGTGTTTCTCTGTGGGAGAGTTTTCCACACCAAGGAGTTTATGCTTTCTGGTTTCTTAGTAACATGACAAGTTGCATGTGTTTTTTTTTTTTAATCTTTGGTAGGCTGGGAAAACTGTTTAAAGCTGCTATACAGTCAGCAATAACAGTACATTGTCCTGCCGATATTCCACAACTTTAAATGTACCTATAAATGGGGGAA
>JAODVO010000021.1:31320925-31338041 GCA_025400055.1 Notarius lentiginosus
ATGAGGTTACCTTGTACACTGGGTTCTGGCATGGTATTACCTTGTCCATTGGGTTACCTTGTACACTGGGTTACCACTTGGCCATGGGGTTACCTTGTACACTGGATTCTGGCATGGGGTTACCTTGTACACTGTGTTACCACTTGGCCATGGGGTTACCTTGTATACTGGGTTACCACTTGGCCATGGGGTTACCACTTGGCCATGGGGTTACCTCTGTCATGAGGTTACCTTGTACACTGGGTTCTGGCATGGTATTACCTTGTCCATTGGGTTACCTCTGACATTAGGTTACCTCGGGCATGATGTTACCTTGTACACTGGGTTACCACTTGGCCATGGGGCTACCTGTGGCATGAGGTTACCTTGTACACTGGATTCTGGCATGGGGTTACCTTGTACACTGTGTTACCACTTGGCCATGGTGTTACCTTGTACACTGGGTTACCTCTGGCACGGGGTTACCTTGCACACTGGGCTACCACTTGGCACGGGGTTGCCTTGTTCCAAAGTCCAAACTAGGTTAAATGAACTGTGCTGAAATTGGGTGTTATGTAGTGAACTCCATATATATTGCTTTATTCCATTAGCTAGTTATCAAGGAAAGTAGGTTGCTGCCTAGCACACTAACATTACTGACATATCCGCTGCAGCTGCACATGCCTCTGTTTTGATGTAAGTGGCCACTCGTATGTGCACCTGATGCACGCTTCTGAGCAGTGAGGCTGCATTAAATTCCCTATTGGTGAGGAAATACCACTGGTCCAGAGCACTGGATACCAGTTTTCAGTGCACTCTCATTTTAATGACATGATAAAACCTTGTTGAGGGTCGCGCTGATCTCTTGAGGTGGAGATGAAGGGATAGGAACGGAGTCAAGGCAGGGATTGGGGGAGGAGGAAGGATTCGGGCATGAGAGGATTTACTATCAGGCCCAGGTGACTGATGGATCCAGTCTGGTGGTTAGTCACAGTGAACTGAGAGTGAGCGAGAAAGCGCTCGGAGAATTTTCAAGCTTTAGCTCCAGGATGATCAAGAAGAACAGAATCAGGTTCTGATGTGAAATTCGATTTTAAAGGCTCTGTCTCATCCAACACAAAAAGCACACTAAATGAGTTCTATGGGAAAGAAGCCTAAAATTAGTGTGTTGCTACGGAGACTTGGTAATGGAAACAGTCTTTTTGGAATTACTGATGTTGTAGAAAGTAGCAGTCTAATTAATTGAAAATAGCTATTTTTAATGATGACTGATCATCCTCGATTATCCACAACCATTCGTTCCTTAAACATTTGCTGACTTTTTTGCAACAGCACAAACATGAGAAGAATAATTAGAAGAGAAGGATCATGCATGCATTCGTTTCTCTTCTTCTGTATTAATGCTTCGCTTAGCTAGTTAACTCGCTGTATGTTATGCTATGCTAGCTACTACTTTACTTTTTTAGCCTAGTAAATTAGGTTTCTAGCGTGAGTCTGATACGGGTGTTGTCACTAAATGCCTAGCGTGAGCTTAGCTAGTTGGCGTTTTGGGATCTGTATGTTTGTAACAAGCAAACATGACTACAGTTCTTCTACTTTTGTTTATTCAGAGTGAAGGAATGTATCTTTTGACTATTGGCTCGCATTTTCATGTCCTGCTAATTGACAGCATTGTCGAAAAGGCAGCAGAACTGTGACTGCTTCTGTGTTTGTCTTTATTCAAGAGTATCACTGTGCTCATCACACAGATCAGAGCATTCCAGGAATTTGCGTGTTTTTTGAAATGCATCATTAATATTAATGAAATAAATAGTCCGTTGTGCGTGCGTGTGGTGTTTTTAGCAATTGTCATGTGAAAAACAAACACCATGTGACCTTTTCCGTTCTCACCCACTCGCTCGCTTGCTCACTTTCTCTCATTTACATAGCTATCAATGAACTACAGTAATAATAATGATGTATGGCAGCCGAATCAGCCGGCTGACCACTGACCTTTGCAGGAGTGGGATTCCAGGTGACCTTTTCCACACATACGCACGACTTTTCTTCCTCTCCACCATCAGCTCTGCGCAGGAGCTGTGTATCTCATGCCCCCGTACACACAATCCCCACTGACACGGACCACTGGCCCCATGAATATTAATGTGGCCGTATAGACACACACACACACTGTAGGTATTCCATAGTGGGTTGAGATTAGCACTCTGCATTTAGTTCTAATGGTGGCTGGTGATGCATTTTGATATGGAATCGTCCGTTGCCTCCCCCCCCCCCGATCCCTCCCTGTGCGCGCACACCCGCATGTTTGCTGTGGCCCTGTCAGAATAAGAATGTATGCATTATAAGATAATCGGAGGGAGCCGTAATCCTCACCTACTACCATTGCATTTCAAACAGGGATTGAGGATTAAACGGCCCGGCCCGGGACCCTCGGGACATTAACTCCCACCTGTGGGGGAGGGAGAAGTGTGGGAACGTCAGGAATAATAGGACTATAACTGTGCCTGTAGATTTTAAAAGGTTTATATGAACATATAGTCTGGGTCGATGGATGAACGAGTGTTCTGCTTCTATATGATGATGTTTGCTGATCAGTGCTACAGTGCCACCTATTGGCTGCAGTTTAAATGCACTCGCGACTCTGGTGAAATGATGCGAATGTGGGTCTGTTGACACCAGACTTCATTTTATGTGTCTCTGATAGGTCTAATACTTTTTAACCACCTCAAGAAAGTACAAACGAGACGAATAATGGAGGATTCTTGAAAGAGAACTTGTACCCGATCAAGAATTGTATTGGTAAACAGGTACATGTGTTTATAGGAAAAAAAATAATACATTGGTGCCACTGTTACGACAACTACTAGGAGGGCTAACACGTGCTTCCCCCGAAGCGTGTTCTTTTTTCAAAAGGAAAGCGCTGTCTGCCCTCTTCCTCATACATGAGCTCCCAGATGCCCATGGTGGCTCTGTAATTAACAGTGGAGAGGGTTGGCTGGGGCATCGTCGGAACTCGTGATTTTCCAGGCAATAGGGCAAGCGCTTTTCTTTTGGAGCATCATCGCTCCTGACAATTTAACATGCATGGTTGCTAGTTTGCAGTCCGAAAATCCGTATAATCAAGATGAAGATTTAGATTAGCTTTTTGAGCGCTTTTTTTTTATTTTAAATTCACTCATTAAATACAACTTGGAGTTTAATACCATGTCCTGAAGGAATGAAATCAGATCAAACTCAGTTTGATTTAAAATGTATTCAACTGTTAACTGCCTGAACTTTGGGAAAGGATTCCTTCATTTGGAGCAGATGTTGCTCATTCAAAGTAATGAATCAAACACCATGGGGAATGCTGTTTTAGGAGAAATACTTATAACTTAAAACTCACATGCAGTGCAGGTCTCTTTTTCTTGCATCCTGTATTTTCTTTCATTTCTCCTCCCTCATTTTAATGAAATCTTAAAAGGATAAAGATTCATTTATAGGTGAGATTGTTGTTGTAGTAATTGGATATTTGTTAGACTGCCTTTCAGATTAAGTGTAGGTCATAAAAATAATTTTTTCCCCGACACCCAATTACTTTTGTTTCGTGGACCAGAAGCTACTGAATTCGAATCTATTTTATTAGATTTAAAAAAAAAAAGGCAATTAACTTTTGGGCCATATGGCCCTAAATTCTCCACACTTTTTTTCTGCTTCACCATGACGCAATACAAGATGCTACATCATGCGGTGGGCTTTCCCTGTTCATGCAAGGTATTGTGGGATACAAATTTGAAACACAAGAGTGCAACGGAAAGTGAGAAGAAATGTTATTTACGGACCGACCTTAAGCTGGTAAATAATATTTATCAAATTCTAACAGAAAACAAGAGTGCCCGAAAAGGAAAACCAAGGCGAGCCGCCATTTTGAATCCTCATTCACGGCTGTAACGTAAATTGCTTCCTCCTCGGTATACAAGTGCACTTCCGTGGCAGGAAAAAAAAACTACATTTTGCCGCCTATGTAGTCCCCTATTTATACAAAATTGAGTCATTCAGCCATTTTTTTCGCTCGGCGTTAACAAGTTACAGGTTTTTAGCTTTCTCCTGAAATGTTTTTTCTTTTATTTTGTCTTCCTCAGGGTAGTAAAACTCGCTTTTGCTGTGAACACTCGTTATCGCAATCCATGATGTAAAATTAATGCTATTCTCCTGAGAAATGCTGGCAAAAATTTATAAGATTTTTGATAATCTTGACAAAAAAATGCTACCATGTTTGTTGTGAACAAGCGAGTCGCCTGGGGTCCGTATCGTAGGATATGGACCTGCTCGCCAGCCAATCAGAGCACAGAATTTGATAGAAACTGGACTGCGAAAAAAAAAAAGTTGTGTTCCATAGGAAAGGAAACACAGGACCAAACTAATAAACAAAAACAAACATCGGCGCTCAGCGAGCACCTCAGTGTGATCAGTTAATTAAAAATTCGCGACAGAATGTTGGAACTGTTAAAGGTAAACCTGTAGATGGCAGTAATGCAATACTGGGTGCGAGCGGCTATAAAAACCCACAAGAAGACAATGATGACTACTAAGGTAAACCTGTGCATGCACGAAGTATATACATTATTTGCTCGGGAATCCCCTCAAATTAAGTAACTTCGACCCTGTAGAACAGGATAAAGCGGCTAGAGATAATAAGAATGGGATGAGAACAAACAATGCCTAAATTTCACTTGTTTTATAGAATGGAAAGGCTGTCTACTTTTAAAGGCAAGATGTTTTTGGTGTCTGATGAATGCAACGTCGTTTTTAAATGGATTCTTTTTGTATAACCGCAGCATAAACTTGTTTTCTCTCCGTGTTCAGGTCCGAGCTGTACCGATCTCTGTTTGGATCTCAGTGATGATGGTGATGGAGGTGTAACTCACTGAGGCATGTGTACACACTCACTCTCATTCTTACTTGGCATAAAAAAGACTTTCAGAAAAGAATTCGATGTGTTCTTGTTTTTAAAGTCAGGTCCTTTGTTATTCTTTGGAAACGACTATACCAATTAGATTTTTATTTCTAATCTGTAATATAAAGTGACAAAAAAACAAAACCAACAACAAACAAACACACCATCAGGTAAATTTCATAATGTTCGAATGTACCGTTACCTCCCTGAGGTTGATTATTTTCCAGCACATCCTGAAGTGTTTTTTTCCCCTCCTTCTGGTATTTGATTTTTTTTTTTTTTATACTCACTTTCTCTTTCCTTGCAGTCTTATTTCTCCCTCTCGTTACATAATTCATTCGTTGTTTTCTGTTGGGATTTACTTTCCTGCAGTCAGAAAACACACGCTCTTCACGCGGCATTCCTAAGTGGATGAAGTTCATTTTATTGAGTTAAATTCAGTGGCAACATATTCACCGTGTTAAAATGTGCACTCCTCCTCTTCGGGCCAGTCATCACACCACCATCATTTCATCAGTAGCACGTTTAGCGTAGCGATTCAGACATACGCACGTTACAACGGATGCACTTTTTAATCCAGGTCAGTGCAAAAACAGGACCTTTCACAGAGTCGGTGCTGTCGGCATGAACCAAAACACTTTCAAGCAGCATTAATGACCCGATGACGTTTTCTCTGCGTAATGTATTATTTTTACTCTCTAGCAAAAAAACAAGAGGCTCGAGTTTGGTCCAATTTCAAGCACACTTCACCAATACTTGTTAGCACGAATAACTATTTCCCCCCTATGAACTACAATCAGTTAATAAATTAGAAATCGCATAACACGTGTAAAAAAAATTACCACCATATTGTGCGTATAACATTACATATTGGACAACCACACGAAACATGTAACTGTGTCGAGGGAAGGGGTTAAGGTGCACTCGGAGGTGAGCAAGGTTATGATTGTACTGGCTTTAAAGAGTAGCGTTTAAGTTTAGTATTATTTTAAAACAAAAAAACTGCATTGCAAATTCTGACTCGCTGTCTCAAAGTTCTGACAAGCCGGAAACTCGTGATTAGCGACTGAGACTTTTAAGACGGCAACTCTTGAGACAGGATCTCGAGTCAGAATTTCAACGTACTGCCGTCACCTAAAATAACGACTAATACATGATTCGGTTTCTTTGCTACCTGGTGGAAACGGACTTCCTCAGCGCCCGTGTTCAGAGCGTAAAAAAATCCTGCCGCCAAGCCTAAGGGAACATTATTTAAAAAAAAGACTTTTACAACATGAACAAAATCAGTAACTATTTTGGTAGTGGTCCTCATCGTGACCACTGAGAGTCAATACATTTACAGTCTGGAATCGTCGCCTGTGTGTGTGGCGTGGTTCAGGAGGAGTTCGGGGCGTCCATAGTGGAGAGGATGCGCACCACTTCGGCCCGCTGAGTGGGAGAGATGTGCTGAGTCATATGCACGATTGAATCCATGGCCACCTCGGGGTTCGCCTGAACCAGACTGAAGGGGAGGGAGAAAGAGGAGACATTAGCATATTTCATAGACTTGTTAATAAGAAAGGAAAAGATAAATGCTTGGTGGACAGACAAACAGATGAGGTTGGATGATTAAAGATGGACAGAAGGGTGCACACATCAGGCAAAAACAATGAGGGTGGGAGTGTAAGACTTAGGAATGCCGAGACGAGACGATACCTGCGGATCTGTTTGAGAATGTGGTCCCTGCGGATGTACTTGATGTTCTCGTCGATGACCGACCGCGCTCCTTCCTCCTCCGTCAGCTGCTTCTCTAGCCACTCCACCACGTCCTCGTTACTGTCCCATAAATACGCCTAACGCACACAAAAGTAACTATGAAGTGCGCCAAGAATTCTTTTGAACAATGCATGTATTTGATGATCCTCATAGTCTGAATTTGGAAGAGGGGTTTAAACGAAAAAAATGCTCTCTTGATTACAGCAAATCCAGGCTGATTTGGAACAAAACTGGACGCTGAAAGATTTGCTAATGAAATCTGAAAGGGGGGGGGGGACCTGTGCTCATCGTCGAAGGGAACGTTTAACGGCCTTTATTAATCACGTTTAATCCGTTTGCTTTTAATTAAGAAACAGCATGTTGCTCTCCTATCTGCGTTTGCCAGGAAGGAGATTAATTGTGGCTTAAGATAGCGCGCTCCGATTGGGGCTAATGCATTAGCCGCTTCAGCCACCCTCTCCATCCACGGATACTTGTGAGATGCCGGCGGCGTTTGGCATCATGCCAGGAGCTGAGTGTGTCCCTCGCACGCAGACGAACTCAAACATGGCGCCTTTAATATACTCACTTTGTGTAGATAATTATTACATTTTTTTCCCCCCCATTTAAAGGCCACAAAGTCATCCTCTCTATACATTCATGTAGGTGGAATATAATAATTAAATTACGACAAGCACATATATGCAAAGTTTCTCTCATGTTTAAAAAAAAATAAATTTTTAGTTTAACTTTTTTTTGCCGCACCTTCACGGCTCCCTCGGCCTCGACGAACCAGCGCCGCAGCATGGCCTGCACCTGGCCGTCGGTCAGCTCGCTGTTGGCTTGCTGGATCTTCTTCTTCACCGTGTCCTCCAACAGGAGCCTCCGCAGACGCCAGTAAAAGAACTGCCTTGAGGTGCGCCACTCCAACACGTCCTGTCAGCAAACGTTTGAGTTAACCAGCTAATAAGCCAATTCATCACCTCCGCTGTATACAGTCAAAAGAACAACTGTTTTATTTTTGTTCGATGGTACAGTCACCAAAGAAGCTAATTAGGATCTCGCGTTACTCTCCGGGCTGTAATAAAATACAGCAACCTCGTACGAGTCATCACACCAGTGCAGTGGAAAGAAAAAATCAATCAATCAAAGGCTCACAGTAATGACTCCTTTCTCCTGCATGCGTCCTGGCGTGTCATGCAGGTCAGCGAACTGCACTGCCACTTGATGGTAGATGGGTAGCAGGAACTCCTCTCGGTCCTTCAGTTTACTCTCCAACTCCTTACGTTCGGATACATTCAGCTCTGGCGTACCTGCGTGTACACACACTTGGCTAATGCACGACAAATGCTTTGCCTTTATGACGATGCTGCCACCACCATGCTTCACTTCACTGGGTTTCGCCAGACATAGCAGCCCAAAAACTGAAAGGGCGTGAATACTTTACTTTCCAGATGTCACGCTAGCTATGCAGACTCCACAACAAACGATCTCTGCTACTTCCTTCTAAGGGTAGTATCTCACTGGGTTGGGACAGCTTGCGAACGTCATTCGTGAGAGAGTTTCAAAAGTATCTCAACGTCGCTGAAACTTTGAACATGCTCAAAATAGCCGCGAACCCTTTTCTCAAGTCAGTTTCCGTGAGGCTTCCTCTACTTCCCTGCCTGCCGAGGGAAAGACGGGCGGCGACTAGTTGGAGACACAAAAATTGCGGTAAAATATGCGAATATCGTCACTAATTTGCATATTTTAATCGCAATTGTTGTCTCCAACTAGTCGCCGCCCAGTGAGATACTGGCTTTTGCTTTATTTTTTCCTCATAATGTCTCGAATGAGGTTGTAGGATGAAACCATGGTTATACATTTTTCTTCTAATTGCAGGTAGGAACCACAGTCGTGAGCAAGGAACTGAAGAAACGTCACATTCGAGCCCTACGTTGGATTTTCCGCTTTAACACAACAACGTGACTCACCAAGTCTCTCAGCCAGGCCCATGTAAACGGGATCGACGCGTCTCATGGTCTTAACCAGATCCTTCTTTCTGAACTTGATCTCCACCGTCCCTTCCGGCTCCAACACGCCACCACTGCACAACGTAATCATTATACGACGCCAATTAATGAGTAAGAAACGTGTGTACAGTCAGACAAACTGGTATATTTGGTTTCATACGATGTAATAAACAACGCTCTTACCGACTGTCCTTGTCTGCGTACATCTCCATGTGGCGTGGGTTGATTGTAGGGTCGATGACTACCCATGATCCTCCACGGAGCTCGGCTTGAGGCGGGATGTAGACCAGGACCGGCTGTCTGTACTCCCTCAGGCCATCCACAATGTACGCGCCGAACTTCAGCACCTGGTCGTACATGTCTAGAGGCGAGATGCGTTTTATAATACAGCGTTGTCGAGTTCTTAATTCTGATTGGTCAGAAAGCGTTCGTTTATTTCCTATAACAGCAGCTCTGAGAGTTGTTCTCTCTTCAAAGCAGATCACAGGATTATATTAACGAGCTTGTTCATGGTTGGGGTGCTTATATGAGTTACAGTCAGAGGAAAATAATCAACTTCAGGCTGTAATTTTACTCCATAGAACTCGATCGTTAACCTACGGACCTTTCATGCCACCAGAAAAGCCTCTCCAGTTGGCAAACACCATGAGAGGAAGTCCCTCGCGGTTCAGGTCCTTAATAGCCTGAGCTGTCTTAAACGCAGAGTCGGGGAACCACACCTGACCAGCCTGCTGGATGATCTAAAGCAGACACACTTTATTTATAGATATATATTTAAAAAATATATGATTACAGTGAGTCCATATGTAGCTGTGTGAGAGTCTGAGCGCGAGACTCACTTTGGCTTCCGAGTCCAGATTAGCCGGATCTGCTGGGATGGACAGCTCGACTGTTCTCGTCTCCACGGCTACCACGCCGACTGGGATACCTCCCAACCTGCAAACATCGCATAAACACTCTTGTTAATAATATTTGCTTATGCGTCAATATGAAAATAGCCGTCAGTGAAACCACTTGTGGTTGCTGTTAGAGGAAAATCTTCAGAGATTTTTCTAATCAGAATGTCAAGGACATAGTAGCTCATCTGGCCTGCCACCAAAACTACCAAGGACCAACCTCCGCGACAAATGAATTAATTTTGTTCCCCAAGGGAAGATCGACCCAAAACTGAAATCGGGTGACAAATCAATGACCAAGTTTTGTACAGAGTGGTGAGTTCTTTCAAATGTAACAACTGGAACGGAAATCCATGACGAATTGACAGAGGAGATACGATTTAACTAACTTGTGGACGACGGACACCATCCTATGGCAATAGTTCATCGGCGTTATGGCCAGATGAGGTAATAACAGCATGTCTTGAAGTGTCTTATTCGTTTTACACCACAACCATGAGCCAACACTTACAACTCTATATTTACTAAAGAGCACGGTACTTTTCGTTTCAAGTTATTTCCGGTTCTAACTGATGTTATAGCAGCTATAAACAGTAGTTTCATCACCAGCTTTTATGCTTCCAAGGTAATAAAGGGAAAACTTGAAGACATTCTCCTGGTGGCAAACTGTTAAAAAGAGCCGACACTGGAGACTCATTCTGTAACTCTCACCGTACAGGAAAAAAAAAAAAAATTCAAAGTGTTGAGAAATATAATTAAACATTTATAGTAGTCTTCCTATGACTGGATAAAATCTGCTTAAAAAAAAAAAACTGGAGCTGCCTCAGGTGAAGTGAAGACCTAATGATTTCCATGAGAGCTGGTATGTTTCTGGACAAATGCTCTAGCTGGGAGGTCCTGAGGTCAGAGAAAGCAGAGGCGGCTTAGCTTTGAAGGAAAGCTTAATCATGAAGAAGGTGCCTTTGATTTCTAGTGTAATGGAAATAGAAAATAAATAAACGATGGCAATACAGGATGTGTCTGTTGAGAATATCTAAACGTATTTCTATATAATGTTGATGTGCAGGAGCTCACCTGGCTCTGCCCACAACCACACTCTGTGCCCACGGCTGCATCATCTCCATAAACGAGCCGTAGTCAAAGAAACCACTCACCCATGCTCCTTTAGGGTCTGAGAGAGAGAGAGCAGACAAAGCAGAGAGAAGTGGAAGACAAACAAACAGACAGCGAGAGGGACGGAGAGAGCAGAAGAGGGAGACAGAAACAGAGTGAGAGACAGAGGCGTTTCTGTAAATCATGTATTGCCACATTTATAAAATATTACATTTCCTCCTGTAATAGAAAAATCATTCACTGTATTCGTAAATGATTTAAAATGTAAAATTAGTGTCCAATTTTGCAAATGCGTCTAAATTTCAGTTATCCTGGTGAACATGAACACATCGACAGTACTGAGGTCTGTTAGAGACCGTATAAACCTGCTTTCATAGAACACTGTAGAAATCTGGATTTCCGTGTGTCGCTTAACTTCGGCTGCCATTATTGCTAATTTCCAATCAATTGAATTAGACGTCATCTTAGCAGCCAGGATTTTTTTCCCCCGTATCAACAAACCCGGAGGTGTGACACCAGCATGGGATTAAGCCGTGTGTCTGGACCGTGGCTCGGTCCCTCTCCTGTAATTATAGAGATGTGGAATCTCTCCTGCCTGGAAAGTGGGGGCCATCCATCGCAACCTTATCTCTGTGAACCCAGAGCCTGAACATCTTACAGCGAGTCTACAGTGATCTACTGGTGCAGTTCCTGACCCCTCAGCCATGCACCCCCCACACACACACACCCCTCCGATATCACTATCTGATTTCAAAACAAACCAATTAAACAAAGGAGGCACAAAAGTCCTTACGTTCTTAAAAAAAAAAAAAAAAGTACCATCTGTTAAATTTCTGTAATTCACAAATATAGTTCTTATATAAAACCAATTTATATTAAATGATTATGTGCAGGTAATTTTGAATAAAAAAAACCACATTAAAAATAAATCGTCCACCTCCCATAAAAAGGGTGTGTGTTCATTCGTTCATGTGCTCACTCTGATTGGCTCGTCCTGCCAGCATCCAGCGAGGGTCATATGGTGCTTTGGTGGGTATGAAGTCCACTGGCCGATCGATGGGGTCCTTGGCTGCCAGGAGCGGCACAGGGCTCGACATGTTCTGAAAAACAAAATGAACAAGTTAAAAAAAAAAAAAAATCTATTAATCCACACCATTGTTAATCGTACGAGGACAACTTCACAAAAATCGACTGAAAAATGTGTCGATATGGTTTTCGGTCACTAATTATGCATGTAATGATGCAAATGTATGATGATTCGAATCCATTTAAAAAAAAAAAGTAGTGATAATCGGGCTGCGTAATCTGTTTTTTTTTTTCTAGATGGAACTACTGTTTAGACAGCAGAGAGCACAATAATGTACAATAGTGGGAATACATGCGACTTCTCTGCAGGCAGAAGTAACACAGCTCTAATGCTGCAAAAACACAATCAGGTCTAAAGTGGGAAAGCGCTGTCGTGTGACTACGCAAATAGATTCAACAAGAAATCAGAGCTCTTTTTACAGACTGCTGAAAACTAAAAAGATAAGCAAATGGAGGGAGTACAAATGGTCATAAAAGTTTTTTTTCCATTTTTAATAAAAGGAATATTTTTAGTTAACAGGTTATTATAGTTTATGCCACCATTTACAATCGTGCATAAATAATGTTGGTTATTAAGAAAATTAAACAAAAAAGTATTTTTATTTCACAAAAGGAAAATTTAACTGAATGATGAATATTTTTTGCAACCAAATTTAATTTATTCAAAGAACTTCATGTGGAAATTAAATCATGAACCCAATAGCTCAAACCATGAATCGGATCACTCGTTACAGGCCTTGTAACTAACTTGTTTCATGGACGTTTCACAACTTTAAAGAACCACACATCGTACTTTTTATCCATTTATAGCTACGTTTAATCAATTGAGAATTGTGCTCGCCAGCAAATGCTGCCGTGGTGCAAGAGGAATGAAACTTTAATTGGTAACAGTAACCAGGCGGTTGGTTATTTTCCTCTAAAAGCACATGTACCACGTTTATTTTATCCTTTACATAAAACGTAACGTTTTTGACGCATGGTGAACTGCAGAAGTTAGTTTTTCTTTTAACATGTGACCAGATGAGCTGATGTTTACAAAGTCACGTGCGACGATGTCAAGATTTCAAGATTTCATGAGCTGTTTGGGTCTCTAACAGTCTTTCGGAGGATGGAGGATGATGAAGAAAACTGTGCAGTGGATGTAATTTGTCCACCTGGGGCATGTAGGAGAGCCACTGCAGCAGCGTGTAAACACCCTCGAAGTCGTCGCACACTGTGGTGTGCGTGACACCGTTGTTGTGCATGATCTGCACGCCTCCCAGCTGGTTATTAGACGTATAAACTTCACGGCCGAGGACCTGCAGAGAGAGAGAGAGAGAGAGCGCGTCAAACACGCTTCCTAAGCACAATAAGTTACTTACTTACTACATTTAATTTTTTAGGTCATGCTTTACACTATGAACTTCATCAATGAACCATAAGTAATGCTAACAAAAAAGTTAATGCATGTATTAAGTGAGGTTTATGTAAATGTTAATAAAAAACACCAGCATTCAATCCATGACTAAAACAAGAGCGCCCTGAGAGCACAATATCCCCCACTGGCAACGATGCCATAACTCTGGTAAAATGCGATTGAATGGAACGAAAAATTGCAATATATGCGTATTACCGACATATAACAAAGAATCCGGTCAGGTTTCATAAAATTCCCACAAAAATTGTGAGGAGTTGATTTCAGAAGGTGGGTACCCTTCCCGGGACGGACGGACATCGCTACGACATAATCCCCGTTCGGGCCTTTAGGCCAGCGGGGGATAAAAATTACGAGGGAAGTTGATTTCAGAAAGCAAGCACACCTTGATGAAGTTGCCAAAGTACAAGTTTAACAATCAAGGGCATTACTCTGGGAAAATTTGCCCAAACTAAATGAAATTTCGATATGCGTATAACTGTCATAAAACAAAGCATTTTGCCAAGTTTGGTGAAATTCCTCCACAAATTGTGAGAGGATTTCAGAAGAACGTACACCCTCGTGAAATGATCAAAAGTACGAGTTATTTAATCAAGGGTCAAAACTCTCACAAAAGAAATTAAAATCGCAATATGCGGATTACCGTCATATAACGAGGCCTTTTGAAATTCGTCCAAAAATTGTGAGAGGAGTTGATTGTCAGAAGGCGAGCGCACCTTCATGAAATTGTGAAAGTACAAGGTTGTTAAATCAAGGGCTCTGGGAAAACGTGACAGAATCGAACATATGCGTAGTACCAACATATAACAACAACGTCCTTTACCAAGTTGGGTGAAATTCCAACACAAATTGAGAGAGAGGAGTTGATTTCAGAAGGAAAACACACTTTCATGAAATTGCCAAAGTATAATTTTGTTAATCAAGAGCCGTAACTCTGGTAAAATGTGACCGAAGTTACAACAGGCGTATTACCGACATATAACGAAGAATCCTGCCAAGTTTCGTGAAATCCGTCCAAAAATTGTGAGAAGAGTTGATTTCAGAAGGTGAGCACTCTTCCCAGGAGGGACCGACATTGCCACGACATAATCCCCCTTTGGGGCTTTCCGCCAACGGGGGATTAAAAAAAAAAAAATCCTCAGAAATGATCGTAAACTAAATGGAAGCATATTTCCCCTCCGATGTAAATAACAAACCCAGTTCATTTGTTAATGCAATTTCTAGTGCATTAATGCTCAAGTTCATGTTAACTAACATCAGTTAAGGGTTTCATATTTTCACGTACATTTAGAAAGATCTCAAAACATCCCTCATTCCGAAAACTATCATTTTTGACAAACACTTGAAAGCTAAAAACCTATAAAAAGGTACAAATTCATAGCAGGTTTGGCTTTTTACAATCCAACCTGGTTTTTTTACCCCCTCCTCCCAATACCGGAGTATGAACGGTGGGCATTTTATGCTCATTGTAACTGGTTCCTGTTGGTGGCTGTCACAATCACACATCTTCCCTCAGCGTGGATCAATACCATCACCTCAGCACTTGAAGGCTTCCAACTCACTGACGCCGACTTATTCAAAGCCCCTGGAGCTGTAAGATCTGTTCTCGGTGAAGTGTAGTCGTTAAAGCTGGTAAATTACTCTGCCGGTGTGCGACGTGAAGTTTAGCTATCGAGTATTTACATTAGCAGAGGAGCTCATAAAGAACAATGAATAGGTTATAAATGTGTGCTCGGACCTCCTGGTCACTCCTCTGACCTGACAAACCCATTACACCGTGTTTTACTGTTTAAAACCGTTAACTTTTTCTCATTTAAAGCTCTTAAAAAGTTTCTTGCTCTGTGCATGTAGCTTAGAAATTATTTCTCTGCGTAGGTGACGGTATGAGGACTATAGGCCGAGCAGAAACTGTTCACTGAGAGAGAGTCCGACCTTTTGGCGTATTTTAAGGGATGACTCATACTGGCAGATTTCAGTGTTAAATTTCAAAATTAGGAAAGGTTTGAAAGTATAAGATAATCGACCATAACGCGACACAATCTGAGTAAACGCCACTGGATATCATGGCTGCGTAAGATAACATAACTGGTACGTTACACAAGCCGAGTCTATTGATTAACCGTGTTCCATCAGGGAAATCCTGAATAACTTAACTATCTGCGAAACATAATGCTAGCTGTAGTAGTAAATACATGATGCATATTAGCATTAGGAATGTAACGATGCAGCCAATTCACAAGTCAGTTTTCCCACGATATTTTTTTTGAAAAAAAAAAGTTTTATTACCAAAAAGCCCTGCAACATTTTTCTTATTCTTGAGCAACAAACATTTATTTTATTTTCTTAATAACCAATTATTATTTACCCAGATGTGTAAAGGTTGGAGTAAAATATAATAGCCTGTTAACTAAAATATTCCTTTTATTTAAAAAAAAAAAGGCCTTTTTGTAATAAACTTTTTTTTTATGAACATTTGTACTCCCTCCATTTCCTTCTCTTTTCTTTAGCTTTCAGCAGTCTGTAAAAAGAGCGCTCTGATTTCTTGGTAGATCTATTTGTAAAGTCAGTCAGTCAATTACACAACAGCTCTCTCACATTTTAGTTCCGTTTTCTTTTTCGGTAGCATGAGAGCTGTATTACTTCCACCCACAGCGAAGTCATATGTACGGTATCCTGCCGTCTGCTGTTTAAACAGCACAATTACAGGTAGGAAAAACTATCAGGCTGTGCAATCTTAAATCACTACTCATTTTCATTTCCTCGATTCAAATGGACGTAAATCTGTATTGCGACTCAACATCGCACAATATGAGGGCAAGTCAAAAAGTTCTAAGAAAAATTGAAAAAAATCTTTATTTCTGAAAAAGCTATTTCTCTACATATTTTCAGCAAAGCGGTGTTTCCATCGGAGAATTCCTTTGTAGAATTCTGGGGGATGTCTTTCACACCTTTCGAAATTAGAACACTGGTCTTAGAACTTTTTGAGTTACCCTCGTATTTTTGTTATATGCCTACGTAGCATGTTCTAAATTTAAGTTCAATATGGATTTCAGTGTCAAGCGCAGGTTTAGTGCACAGTACAATTAATTTCATTTCATTTCCATCCACGCATACTTTACAAAAGGGCAGAACCGAAAAACAGACACCGAGTAGAACCATTACTGCAATACGTAGCATTTAACTTCAATGAAATAGAAAAGAAAAAAAAATAATCCAAGGATGTCAATGGAGAGAGAGAGAGAGAGTTTTCCAAGGAATGATAATGCGTGCCCTTTCCCCCAGCCTCGGGCAGTGAGGCATTTCTATGCAAATGACGACATCACAATTGTTTTTGCTATTAACATTACCAGACCCGAAGGAGACTGAGAAGAAAGGAAGGAAGTTGGAGATTACCGAGGAGGGAAAACGTGAAAATTGATGGGCGAAAACAATTCAAAATGACACACAGCATGTGTGGTGGAATACAATCTAAACACAGAGCTGAGGGTCAATGGTTTGGCTCTAGAGCCTGATAATGGCAGGGTTCCCGTTGGCGCTCGTCACAGATGAACATAATCCATCAGCGAGGAAGAGAAAATTACTAGCAGTCGTCACAGTGACGAATGTATACGTCATTATATTATCATAAGGTCTTTTTTTTTTTATTTTTAGAAATCCCTCCATTTGCTGAAATCCAGCCCAGATGGCAGGAAGCCAGAGTGTAAACAAACAATGAGCACGTGCTTATGGCTGGTCTAATTAACACATGATGAAAAACACGATGGCGTTCTGTGTTCGGTTCGTAAATTGACAGGAAAATCGGATCCCTTCACTGTTGGTAGGTCCAAGATTCTTCTCGTTTCTGTTCAACTGTAAATCAAATGAAGTTCTCTCATCTCATCATCTCTGGCCGCTTTATCCTGTTCTACAGGGTCGCAGGCAAGCTGGAGCCTATCCCAGCTGACTA
>JAODVO010000021.1:31819034-31829598 GCA_025400055.1 Notarius lentiginosus
CGTAGGTGTGAATGTGAGTGTGAATGGTTGTCTGTGTCTATGTGTCGGCCCTGTGATGACCTGGCGACTTGTCCAGGATGTATCCCGCCTTTCGCCCGTAGTCAGCTGGGACGGGCTCCAGCTTGCCTGCGACCCTGTAGAACAGGATAAAGCGGCTAGAGATAATGAGATGAGATGAGGATTCAGAGAGCAAAAGGTTATTAGCAGTGGTCGATTAGTAAAACAAATGATTAGGGTTGATGGTGAGGTAAAATGACAGACTGTTTTTAGCTATGGAAGGAAAAATCCTGGCTACTTTTGCTAGCAAGTTGTTGTTTCCCCTCACAGATGTTGTTAAATTTCCCATGAATTGCCTTAAAATCCGCTTAACAAGCTAAGTTCAGAAGTTAACCTTATTATGCTAGGTGTGTAATATTTCTACGCAGGAAATAGTCCACATTGATCAATTACTTTGCTTGTTAGCTAGGCTAGGCTAGGCTAGTATTGTAATCGCAAACAAGCAGAAAGGCATTCAGACCTGCATTCAGGTAGGTTTCAGATTTTGCTGCTGTAAAAGTGTGTTTTGTTCCACTGCTGGTTTGCTGAGTTAGCGAGTTAGCTGTGGGCTAGTCAAAAGTAGTGTAGTCATCATGTGCAGATTAGCAACTAGCTATTTTGAAATTTAACGTAGCTTGATTAGTGACTGTTTGTTAGTGTTGTATGAGTTCACACAGACCTAGGAGTAAACCTGGTGAAGATGATGCTTATAGATGAAGATCAGCACCAGGTGATAGCTTGTTTTAATTCTGCGGGTCACTTCTACACTCTGTGTGTGTGTGTGTAAGAGCTGTGTGTGGGAGATGTTATGGATTCATGACACATAGCGAGCTCGCATCCCATCCTGACCTAAAAAAAAATAAAAAACAGGCCCGCTTTTAGCGGCCTCTGGTTAAGCTACACACACACACGGAAACACACTACAGGAAACAGGCTATTCACTCGTTCTCTCAGCCTCCCACTCCTCCTCCACTCAGTCATTCCATCCTCCTCCGTCTGGCTGCTGAATTTAAACAGCACCGTTTTGCCCATGCATCCATCCGTATAGTTGAACATCCATCCACTTATCCATCTGTCTATCTCTCTATCTACCTCTCACTTGCCCTCCAGTCATTCTGTCCTCATTCATCACAGCTACATTTAAGCAATGTCCCTTAGTCTATCTATCCATCCATCCATCCATCCATCCATGTATGTATTCATCTGTCCATCCCACTTCCCTCCATTCATGTATCCATCCATTAATTGATCAATAAGTTCATCCATCCGTCCATTTACCCATCCAACTATTTATTCTTCTTCCCTTCCCTTAGTCCAGCCATCTATCTGTCCATCTTCCACCTATTCATGCATCTATCCATTCATTGTTTAATTGATGGTTTAATTGATTCCTCAGTTGATTCATCCATCTATCCATCCACTCACCCATCTACCCTCCCGCCATTCTTGCATTCATCCATCAATTTCTCTTCCCTCCATTTATGAATCCATCAATTAATCAAACCATCTATCCATCGATCCATCAATCCTTTCTTCACTCTTATCTCCCCTCCATCCATCCATCTATCCATCCATCCATCCATCCATCTTCCCTCCATTCATGTATTCTTTCATTCATCCCTTTTCTCTCCCTGTCTTTATCTATCTATTAATTAATCAATCCATTAGTTCATCCTTCCATCCATCTATCCATTCACTCACCCATCCACCTTCCTTCCATTCTTGTATTCATCCCTCAATTTCTCTTCCCTCCATTCATGAATCCATCTATTAATCAGTCCATCCATCCATCCATCACCCTACCCATCCATCCACATATCACTCCTCACTGCACCTAATCCATCCATCTATCCATCTGTTTTCTTTCATTTGTGTATTCTTCCATCAATCCCTTTTCCCTCCATGTCTTTATCCACCTATTAGTCAATCCATTAGTTCATCTTTCCATCCATCTGTCCATCCACTCACCCATCCACCTTCCCTCCATTCTTGTATTCATCCATCCATCAATTTATTTTCCCTTCATTCATGAATCCATCTAATCAATCAATAAGATCTATCTATCTATCTATCTATCTATCTATCTATCTATCTATCTATCTATCTATCCACCAATCCTTCCTTCACGCTTACCTCCCCTCCATCTATTCATCCTTCCATCTATTGTTCCATCCATCTGTCCATTCATTACCCTACCCATCCATCCACATATCACTCCTCACTGCATCTAATCCATCCATCACTTTTCCCTCCATGTTTTTATCCATCTATTAATCAATCAACCCATTAGTTCATCCATCCATCCATCCATCCATCCTTCCATCCATCTATCCATCCATTGTTCCATCCATCCATTCATCACCTTACCTATCCATCCACATATCTCTCCTCACTGCACCTAATCCATCCGTTTTTTCTCCATTCATGTATTTTTTCATCCATCCCTTTTCCCTCCCTGTCTTTATCCATCTAGTAATCAATCAATCCATTAGTTCATCCATCCATCCATCCATCCATCCATCCATCTCTACCCATTCATCCATCTCTCTGACATCTGTTCTCTCCTTCTTTTTAATACTGCATTAGTATCATTCTTATGGACTGTTATTTCATTCATGTGATATCACTTCTGCTCACTTTAAAACAATAATCTTCAAACATTCCACAGGGTTCACAACATCATTTAATGTCAGTAAATAACCTGAGGTTCTTGAGTCACCTCCTCATACCCTCCTTTTCTCTTTCTAAGCACAGTCCCACTGTTTTATCAGCTTTGTGTTGCTGAAATGAAATGAACTCATTTTGCCAGCTGAGAACTGAACCGGCTTCAGAGCGACAGAAGAGCGCAGCGTGCTCGAAAATAAGGCAGCGTGTTGGTGGAGAAGCATTAACTGTTGTGGGAAGTCAGTCTGACCCACTGCAGATCACACACGCGCACACACATGCACACACACGCACACGCGCACGCGCTACTATCAGGTGCCAAGAGGAGAATTTCGCATTTAAAGAGCAGGAAGAAACACAGTTCAAATTTATGCAATGTTGCGTTGCTGGTTTTGTTTCAGGAGCAGCTTAACATATTAAAAAAATGCTGTGACATTAAAACAGAGCATACAGGAGTTTTGTGTCCCTAAGTGTGTGTGTGTGTGTGTGTGTGTCTAGAAATGACAGAGTGTCTGGTGCTGGTCGGGTTGTGTTTGTGTACCATCACGCAGTCACCTGAAACAGGGCCATCTATGTTTTCTGTGTATTGAAAGGTCCTACTGTGTGTGTGTGCGTGCGTGCGTGCATATACACATAGTAATATCAATGTGTAAAGACTGTGTCTATCTGGCCCTCATGCACCCGACATTCACCAAAATCAGAGAGAGACAGAGAAATTGGGAATGAAGACAGAAAAAGAATGAGTGTTTTCTGAATATAGATACATGCTTCTCAAAATGGAGGGCTGGAGCAGAAAAGGAAAGAAAATAATATTCAAAAAAATTTGACACACCCGTTGAAAAAAAATGCAAAAATGCTTTATGAGCATGTGTGTAAACATCATCACTTGTGCCCCCTGGGTGTGTGTGTGTGTGTGTGTTCCATTGATGAAAGCATGTCGCCTTGCCAATATGCTGCTGTGCCACACCTAACAAGCCAGACAGGCAACATTTGGATGTGTGTGTGTGTGTGTGTGCGTGCGTGCCAGACAATGTGTACATGGAATTATATGTTTGAAAAAAAATTATTGGTAAACAACAACCAAACTGCGGTCTAGTTGCCGTGGTAACAGATGGGGCCAGTGTTTGTGAGGAAAGGAGTTTGCTGCAGGGAAAAATGGAGGGAAGAGGGGGACATGCAGAGCAGAAAAGAAGGATGGAAGGATGGGGAAAATGGGTGGACAAAGGGGGGAAAACGAGTGGATGAAACTTATAGATGAGAGGAAAAGAGAGGAACTTGGACGAAAGGATAAGAGATGAGAATAGGTGGGATAAAGAAAAAAGAGAAGAATGAGTGGATGTGAGGATAAGCGAGGAGAATGGTGGATAGGTGGATAAAGGAGGGGGGATGGATGGATGCAAATGAGGAGAGGAAAATGGGCGGAGAAAAACAACAGGGAACAGAGTGTGCTTCTCACTGACAAGGGTGCACAGCTTGTTCTTATTGCATTGTCGGTAAAGTGGAGATTACGCTACACATGTCAAGTGTGTGTGGATGCATTTTATTCAGGAAGAAATGCACAGTGTGTGAGAACAGGAGTCAAAAATGAAATCGACTGTGATATATTTAAAGCGCATTTTGGGTGAAAGAGTGGGGAGTGAGGGCCAGAGTGTGGAAAGAAATGACAGCAAAATGAGACTGTAAATGATGGTGAATTTTATAGAATCTGACCCATAGTGAGAGAAATGTTTTCCCCTCTTCCTGACACATAGACCGTAAATAATAATAATGCATAATGATGCCAACGGCAACAAAATCACAGTAGCAACTCTGTGCCAATTGTTCTACAGCTGTAAAGATGCCTCCTCAGCGACGGTTGGGAAGGTGCGTGACCTGGCATCGTTCCGCCGTCATTTCCGCATGGGCTTCATGACGATGCCCGCATCTCAGGACCTCTCGCCGCATTCCTGCGCCGCCGCCATGGCGCCGCGCTCTCAGTCATGCCACGCCGTGGGCACTGGTGAGGGAGAGGGCCTTGAAAATGGCGACGACCCTGACTCGGATGCTCAGATGCCCTCTCACACCGGACGATGCCCCCCAGCTAAGCCCAAACGTCACCCGAGCACCCGTCTCAGCTCCACGCCGCAGCAGGAGCACCCAGTCCGTGGCGGACATGCACCACCTGACGCCCCTCCACCTCCACCACCCCAACACCCACCCAAACACCCTGAGAAGAAGAATGGTGAGTGCGTCAGGGTTATGTGTGGACTGGGCTGTTTTTAATGTTCGTAGTTCCTGGGCAAGTCCCCATTTTTGTTTTATGCAAAACCGATGCAAATCCTTGATGTTTACGTGAAGCATGAGGCAAAAGTTCAGCAACACAGTGGACATGAAGCCATGCTCTTCTTTATGGTTTAGCGTTATTTAGCTTGTTAATACAAATAGGATGTTGACATTAATGTACCTTTTCAGCCCGGCTGCTTGCATAGTTTGCATTTGTGCCATTTGTTGTAAGTCACTAGCAGCACAAAATCAAGAAGCTCCTAATATGACAGCACTGAGGAACCATTCCTCTATGCCAGTTATGTTGCGCCAAATATGAAACCAGCTTTACCATTATACATAACTGGCCTTGATTCCTCTGGTGGAAAGATTTTCATGATTAAAACAAAGGAAGCAAAAGAAGCAAAGAAAGAGCCTGACACGAGTCAAGACGAGAAGGTCTCTTCTTACCCTCTGGTTTACTAATTACAAATTCTATTACATTCTCCATCCAGGGAGTCAATAAAAGTTAGCAAGCTATGATGAAAGCAAAGAGAAAGCCAACAAAACCAGAAAGTGCCATCTTTTATTTTTGAACTGCACTGTGAAGCCTTTTAAATGAATTTCTAAAGAGAGGTGGGTTTTTTTTTCACAAGTCTTGGCTTTTTTTCAAAAGACAAAGTAGATAGGTTTGGGCTTTGACAAAATTTAATTCTTTGACAGACTGTTAATGAAGTGGTAAAGTCAGCAAGCACAAAAAAAAAAGCTATTAAAGCATTCAACGTCCTTCCCACGCCCTGTGGCGCATCGGGCGGCGCCGATCTCCATTTCTGTAGCCCCCGGCCTCTCGCCTATTACATAGCTAGGGTTACAGTGGGGGGGGCTAGTCCTCTGGTAACCGCGAGGGTTTGACTCCCCACTCGCATCTGTATTGCAGCGTGCCTTGCCAGACGGCAGTAAGTACCATTTTTATGATGGTCTTTGGTGTGACCCGACCATGAGTAAAACTTGCGATCTCCCGATCGAGAGGCGGACACGCTAACCATTAGGCCATCTCGCAGTATTAAAGCATTAAAGGGTATGTTTAAAACTTCAAAATGAGTATAGCTGAGTGAGCAGCTTATGAATTATTCAAATAAATAACATATAAAGTAATATATAAAGTAACCAACACTAAATATGATTCTCTTCCGCTTAAATACTTCATATGATGAATCCATTTGTGGTTAAGACAGTTGCTACAGATCACACAGAAAAAAAAAATGTAATATCCAGTTGACAGTATTGTCTTCTTCTTCCAATCACACCTTCTTCTGTTTCTCTAGCAATGAAGAAGTCAGACTCCGGTGAATTACTGGGCAGGAAGGTGCCTCCCCAGAAGCCCAAACGGAGCCCAAGCACCCAATTGTCCTTTGATGCTCCACCCCCTCGGCTTCCACCCCCAGCCACGCCCCTGCCATTCCAAAGTGCTGAGAGCACTGGTGACGATGAGCCTGTATACATTGAGATGGTGGGTCAAGTGTTCACCCGAGAGACGCCTGGTGTGCCAACACCCTCGGCCACAACACCTGACTCTGACTCAGATCCAGGCGAGGAGGCTATCTATGAGGAGATGAAGTATCCAGTGGCTGATGATGCCCACCAGCGACGCCTCCCACCCAAGCATGAGCGTGCCAAGTCATCAAAATCCTACACATCCTCCTCTGTCTCTTCTTCCTCCACATCTTCTTCACTCCCTCGGCCCGCATCCTCATCGCCCTCCTGCCCTTTGCCATCCTCTAAGCCTAAATCTGCTGTCTCCATCTCTCACTCTTCCCCCTTACCTTCATCTTCCTGCTCTGCCTCCTCCACACCTGTACCTCAGCCTCTCTTATCCTCACCACACCCTCCTCGAGCCCCTACCCCCTTCCTCTTACCAGGCACCAAATCAGAGTCAGAGATTGGCTCCAGTAAGATCCCAGCACCTTTCCCCAACTTGCTTCAACACAAACCACCTTTGTTGGCTTTCCCACCGCCAAAGAGTGGCTCTGCCAAGCTGGGCTCCACCAGCAGCCCATCACCAGCTAGCCTACCACCCACCATTGGCACTTCTGTTTCAAAGGAATCAATGGGTGGAGACAAGGAAAAGGAGAGGAAGGAAGGGCCAGCACCAGGCCTACGAGCTCGGAGCCACTCAACACCTTTACCTCCATCCTCAAAATCTTCCTCACCATATTCACACCATCATCATCATCACCACCCACACCACCGGCCCTCACACTACCACCACTACCGCAAACCCGAGAAGGAGTCAAGTAAGGCCTCACAGGGTACCTCGCAGTCCTCAACACAAACTCAGACACAGGCCAAAGAGGGAAAGTCAGTCAGTTTTCTACTGAAGTCAGACAAAGCCGAGAGGGAAAGGGAGCGTGAGAGAGAGAGAGACCGAGACCGAGAGAGGGATCGAGACAGAGAGAGAGACATGCCAGTCACACAGTCGTCCAGTCAGGTTGATATGGCTGCCTCTACTGCTGCCACCACGACCACAAGCATTGCTCCAGCATCACTGTCTTCATCCACATCATCGGGGACGCCGTCCACATCCTCAGCATCACAGAGGCCTCCATCTCGCTCAGTTCAGCGTTCACACACTCCTCACACACACCTCCCTGCCTATAAGCCCCCACCTGCAGACAGCCCCCTGCTCTGGACATATCCATCCGCAGGATTCCGTCGTCCTCCAGCCTATGACAGCCTGCGTGGTGGCACACCAATGCCCTCCCTGCAGCCAGAGGGTAGTACCAAGGCTGGGAGCACCCAGTTCCCACATGCCAAGGCTGGGTTCCTGCCCTGGGATGCCAGTGGGAGTGGTCTAGGCTTCACTGATGATCAGGCGTACTGGCCCATGCACAGGAAGCTGTCCTTCAGCCATGGCAGCAGAGAGACAGAGAGTAAGAGACTGGGTGGTGTGGGAGGGGAAGGTGGAGTAGTAGAGAGAGAATAGAAAAGGGAGAGAGATGAGGGAAGCAAGGGTCAGAGAAAGACATCTGGGAGGAATGGAAATAGGGAGAGAGAAAGGTCAAGGGAGAAAATAGAAATGGATGTATTTAGATAGTATATTTTCATCCAAAAGTATCCAACTGCCAGAAATTATATATGGACCGTTGGTTTCCTTCAAATGCTGATGTTGATATTATGAAGAGGAGCAACATGAGTAATTATAGTGATCAAAAGTAACTTTTTAACAAAAACTTTTACACTTCATACTTAAAAAGATTTATTTATACCTGCTTCCCAGTGATTTTTTGCGCACAAACTCATAAATTGTATAATAACAGACAAATGAAAACTCAACCATGGACAGAGTGTGAGGGAGAAGGAGGGAGAAGAAGGCAGAAATTGTGTCAGCATTAACAGCAGGAGTGCCAAACTATAATCCTGGAGGACTGTAGCCACAACAGTGCACACTTTAGGATTTTCCCAGAGCCACAACTTGAGTTGGTGATTCCTGGGTTCTCCATATGAGGGGGATATGTAGAATGTGGGGTGGGGTGGGTGTGTGGGTTGGGAGGAGGTTGGGTGGAAGGAATGAGCCGGGGTCAAAAGAAAAACACATGTAGGTTACAAAGTATGCTTGTACAATATCCAATTCTGCCATTAGCAATGAATGACCTTTGGCAATCCACATTTTTTGTATCCTTAAACATACCAATCTTGCTTTAATGTATACCACCTGAGTAATACGTAAAGCAATATAAACCACCAAAGTAACATATTATTTCCTCTCGGTCTGTAGAAGAAGAAGGTCGTGTGTGGAATGGCAGTACCGATGCTTTGCTAAGAAGAGACAGAGATGATGGTGGGGGTAGCAGCCGGGCTGGAGGAGTTTCTGGAATTCCTGTGCGGGCATCGGGAAGAATTGGGCACAGTGAGAGTTTAGCAGGGGCGGATGGGCCACCAGGCTTCAGGGTAATGCCCCGCACAGGACTTCCCCTGCCATGCCAGACCTTCCCTGCCTGCCGCAATGGAGGTCATTTGATTTTACTACATAAGTTTTAACTTTCTCTACACAGAGATCCAAATTATACAGTAACTGAATGAAAATATGTATGTTTAAATGGTGAGCAGTTGCTGCTATTGGGTGTGCTTGCATAAGTTTGACTTTTGATAGAGTTATATTTGAAACATGGCGAATTTTAATATGGACAAGTCCTTGGTCCAAGTGCATACAGAAAGTAGAATTTAGCCTTAAGGATCGACCTGCCATGGCTTTTTGAAAGTAGACCAGGAAACAGTAAACATGCTCAGTATTCCACCAGAGGGACAGTAAGGTTTTCATTGCTCATTACTTGCTCGGGTTATAAACACATTACATGGTTCTACTGATCCTGAGGCCAAAATATAGGCTTATGTATTTGTTGACAGCATTGTTGAGAAGAAATTGATGGGAGTGTGTGTGTGTTAATAGAGCTCGGTCGGCTTGGTAGATCATCGTCCACATCTGGAGTGAGACAAGCAGGAGGCGATGTTCAGAGACAGAGTAGCCTGCCAGCTAGAGAAGCTCTCACTCAGGTAACTCTGGCTCTTATTGTTACCATCACAAAATGTTTTGCCTACATTAATATATTTCAAAAGGGAAGTGAGTAAGAAAGGAAACATGGAAGGGTGAGTTGTTACAGAAGTGGTGTTACCACAAAGCTGATTATTTTCAAGTAACAGCATGTCCCAAAATGATTTTTCCTATTCTACCATAAAAATTTGCAATTTTTCATTGATTAAACAACATTTTTATTGTTTGTAGTTACATTTAATGAAATGTAACATCCGTAAAACAAGTTATTTCTTGGTATAATTTATGTTATAGTAGCTATAAACAGCTTTTCCCTCATTTGTTTTTCTTTTATTTGAAGTTAATATGATGAAACAAAGGCATCTTATCATGTGAAGTGTGTAAGAAACCACAAAGTTAAAAAATGTCTGTCTTGAAGACTTGTATGGTAGCCGAGAGAGGTCACGACGCTTCCAAATTAAGGCAACACTCGCAAATGCAGAAAACACATGCATCGCAGCAATTTGACAACACATTGTTGCATCACGAAACATCTTACAAATTGAGAATGTGACAGACAGCACATGCAAAAACAGAAATGTACTGCAAATAGCTGCAACACAACTGATGTAGCAAAAAAAAATAGAGGTTTCCGCCCAGAGGACATATTGATGGGCCTTTTGGTGCCAAGTTGAACTTAACTTTAGTGACGATTTAACTATTAAAAAAAGATATATTTTCAGGTTTTATTATTGAACAGAGACTTTGTTAATATTGTTTATCCTCTTGCTAACTAAGCAATACCTAAATTAAGTTACGTTAGGCCACAAGGTATTTAAGGGTTGATCAGTAAGTCCTTCAAGAGGAAACCTCTCTTCATGTTAGGACTACTTCCATTGTATTGTAGCTGTTTGTGGTGCATTAACGTTTTTGCACTAGACACTAGGGTGGAGCTAAGTTTTAACGTTTTTAAATATGACCATCTTACCACTTAATTATATATAATCTCATTATCTCTAGCCGCTTTATCCTGTTCTACAGGCAAGCTGGAGCCTATCCCAGCTGACTACGGGCGAAAGGCGGGGTACACCCTGG
>JAODVO010000021.1:32050172-32061253 GCA_025400055.1 Notarius lentiginosus
GTATTATGACGACAGTAGGAATTTATCATAACTACCAGGATAAATCGTTTGGGTGCGAGTCTTGTTGAGGTCCGGGGTCGCTGCGATCAGAGTCTGCAGAGTCGCTGTCCGATTCCGAAGCCGCACGGTCAAACCAGTGAGTCACGTTCACCGATTGCTTCGCAACGGCCACAGGTTCATACAGATATGGTTTCACCTCTCGATGTTCAATTTGGAGAGTTCCTGCTTCAAAATCACTCTCGCTTTCAGACATTTTACACAACTGCTCACGACCAAAGCCCGTACACGTGTGCTCGGTTCGCAGGTTCGCAGGCTTAAATGACATCACGACGACGGTCCCCTGGTGGTGAAAGTGTGCATAAGTGAGATGTAAACAAACCTACGGAAGTTGGGCAAAACAGTATGTTTTAACAGTTTTATTCAATTTTAGGCTGCAAATTAGACACCAGGAAGATTGACTTCGCTTTTTGGGTCGTTCTTCTAGACAATAAAGTTTATATTCTACATTTCACCTCCGACTGTTGCCTGTGACCTTTAAACACATTCAAGGTTTATCATCAGTAAATTGGCAAAGAATTAATGTTTAAAAAAAACAAAGTTGTGACCCCTGATTTTTTTTTTTTCTTAATTTTTTTATCCATCTTTGAAATGGTGTTTTGTAGGAGTACAAGAGGAAGCAGCTGGAGGAGCAGAGGCAGTCAGAGAGGCTACAGAGGCAGCTGCAGCAAGAGCACGCTTACCTCGTCTCCCTGCAGCAACAGCAGCAGCAGCAACAGCAGGAGAAGAAACCACTTTATCATTACAGCAAGAACCTGGATAACAACAAGCCCGCCTGGGCCAGAGAGGTACACACACCGTCTGCATATATACAGCAACGCTGTGGGGTGTTGATAAGGCATTAAAACTGCAGTTTGTCAAATTACCAAGACAGCAGGTCATGCAAAATTTGAAAGAAAGGGGGGAAAAAAGAAAAGTTGCAGTTTTTACCTCTGACTGGTACAAAGCGCTGAAACTGGAGACTCCTTCCAAGAATGTTTTATATAAAGTCCCCCCCAATCCTTTTTTTTTTATGGAGCATCTGCAGTGCAAGGCGCAACTGTAGAAACAAACCATCACGTTAGAACCAGTACATGAATATAAATGTATGATCTGCAGTTTCACTGCTCAGAAGGTGTTGGTTGATTTTGATTTTCTATAACCGCAGCACCGTGTATGAAAATGGCGCGCGTTTATAAACCGTGCTTTAACCAACCCAACCCACAGACACTCTTAAGGGCTTAAAATGCACTGTAATCTTCACCATAATAAGCACATTGCACTGTATATTTACACATCTGTCTGTCAGGTGGAGGAGCGGAGTAAACTAAACCGGCAGGGCTCCCCTAAAATCTGCACCACTGTCTCCGATACCAACATCCAGTCCCGCTCTGACTCCATCAGCCAATCGGGAGGCGTGCAGGCTGCACAGACTCCACCCATGCAGAGACCTGTCGAACCCCAAGGTGGCCAGGGCAAGGTGTGTGGAAATGGAGCACACGCACACAGCGGTCTTCTTTTCCTGATTTAATAAGTCAACTATTAATGGACTTTTATGCATTCAGTATTAACGTTGCCTTAATTTTAAAATAAGTTACTTTGCTTTTGTAATCGTGTTGTTGACTGTTTGGAATGAGGAGCATGTGGCGTGTTGAGTGAGCGTAGGTGGCCGTTAGCTCTCCTGTCAACTTTTCTGCTTTCAATTCTGCTCTCTGTTTCCCTTCAGTGACTGTACCCTTCTTTCTTTCCTTTCTGTTTTTCCCTCCCATGTCTGGGCCTCCCTCGTTCCTCTCCCTCCTCCGCTCGCTATGGGGAACTCTTCCTCCCTCGGTTTGGGATTGCGGAACCTTCCTGTCCTTTTCCCGACCTCCTTTCCTAAATAATAACCAACCTTGCACGCCTCTCACTTTAACCTCAAACTCCTGCTCTGCCTTTCGCGGACCTCGACGGTCCTGTGAACTTTGCACCGCTTCCTACTTTCTCGCTCCCCTTCTGATGCTTGCGCGTAGTTCCAGATGGCGCACTTGGTGCCTCTGAAGCCGTACGCCGCACCCGTGCCGCGCTCCCAGTCCCTCTGCGATCAGCCCACTAAGACCATGTCCGCCTTCCCCACCCAGGACCCCTCCCCCACCCCGACGCCCCGTCCGTTGCACTCCCGCGAACTCGTACGTCAGAACTCGGACCCCACATCTGAGAGCCCTGCCCCTCAGCAACGCCCAGTGAGGGATGACCAAGGCCCGTGGATCCGCCTCCCGGAGATTGAACAGCCACCAAAAGTGAGCTGAACATTGCAAGCATACTTTGACACGAAAATGAAATTTCAGTTATTTATAAATATTATGTTTTGTAGATTCCTCAGCGAACTGCGTCTATAGCTGCTGCTCTTAACACTAACCTGACCTCTGGCATCAGACACCCAGTACGAGCCAGGTAACACCTCTCTCTCTCTCTCTCTCTCTCACGCACGCATGCATGTAATGTCCATTCACACACTGCATATTTAGCTGTAAAGCTATTGGCACATTCCACAACATGTTCATAAAAATCCTGTAGATGTCACAACTGTTACATTAAAGTACGCTGATGTTTAAATAAAAAAAAAAAGCCTTGAAATGTTTAACTCCTATTGCATGATCAATTCTCATTAGTTCAATTTGGATTCAGGAATGTTCCCTGTGAGCTCAGTGTAATATATCACACGTTTACGATTCAGGTCAGCTCCGTTACACTTCCTTTTTACAGTGGTCTTAACAGTAAGACATGTTTTGGGGGGGAAAACTCTTCCCCGATGTGTTCCTGGTGAATAAAAGTTGGTTGTTCTCGCTAGCCGAGGTTGTTGATTTTAGCTCTGTGCGTGTCAGCAATCCAGATCTGAGTCGCAATGACCGCTGGGAAAGAGGAGACAGCGTGAGCCTCATGTCCAACCTGCCTCAGACCGGCTCCCTCGAGAGACACCGAATCCTCAGTGAGTTGTGTGTGTGCGCGCCTTTCATTATGGTGCAGTAGTGATAAGTGATGTCCGTATACTTGTTATTTTAAATAAGGAATAAAACACGATGTGGTGTGATGCAGCCTGATGCAAAGCATTGCTACTGTTATCAACCAGGCATTGATTATTTTTCCTGTAATGGTACGTCCCAGAGTTATTTTTCTTGTACGATGGCAATTTTCCACTGCCGCCAGTTATTTATTAATGTTACAGAATGTCTATGAAACAAGTTACTTCCTGGTATTTCTTGTATTATAGCAGCTATAAACAGTCTTTCCCTCACCAGCTTCTTTTTTTCTCTGTGTTGAAGTTAATAAGACAAACACTGAAAAGTCCATAAGTGTTCCGAAAGACGCTTGAGAATTCAATAAGTAACGTTTTTACAGAAAACTTTGCTACATCAACGATTACATGCGTTTTTGGAATGTTCTTAATCGGTTATGTAGCGTTTCCCACACAAGATGCTCTGAATTTCAGCTGGAATGACTGTCGGAGCTATTGGCAGTATTCTAGAAAATTAATCAACACCACCTGACCAATCAGAATCGAGAATTTTAATAGCACAGCACCGTGGTACAAGTTTACACGCACGGACATGAATGTTATGGCAATATTGGGCTTTCAGTGATTTTCTTTTTCTGGTGCAGAATGATTGTACAAGGTGCATCTTTAATAGGGGGGGGACAATTTATTGCACAAGTTTTGCGTTTTCTGAAATAAACACCGGATCATGATTATACATACCCCCACTATGATGATTAATTCGGTGATGGTGAAAGTTCCAAAATGTCTTTTAACTTGCCAGCGCTGCTTAACTTCCTGTTAGTGATTGACTGCAGCTGGTAGCTTCGCCGTGCCAAAATAAAAAGGGTTAGTTTGACACTCGGTGGCTTGACCAACACACACAGTACAATGGGAAAGTCCAAGGAGCTCAGTGCAGATCTGAGAAAGAGCATCATAGATTTACACGCTCCGGAACGTCTCTTGAAGCCGTTTCTAAACAACTGCAGATTCCAAGATCATCAGTTCACGCAATCGTATGCAAGCACAAGTTATTGACAGGTGTGGCTACTTTGCTGGAAGAAGACCTAGACTGTCACCCTCAGCTGAGAAGAAATTACTTTGCATGGTCAGGAACCACCAAAGCACAGGCCTGCCGTGAACTGGAAGCTGATGGAACACCAGTGTCGCTGTCTACAATCAGCTGAGTTTTACATCACCGTCGACTGAGAGGCTGCCATCCAAGAACGAAGCCACTGCTACAGAATCGTCCCCTTTATGCTGGACTAAAATTTGCAGCTGACCACATGGACAAAGACAAAGCCTTCTGGACGGAAGTGAGACATTGCTTGGCCACAATGACCAGACACGCAGAGGAGCACTATACCAAATGTTAAGCATGGTGGTGGTAGCATTATGCTCTGGGGCTGTTTTGCTGCCACTGGGAATGGTGCATTGTGCAAAGTGGATTGAATAATGAAGACCCTCAGGATTCTTCAGCATAATCTCGAACCATCATCTAGAAGGTTGAACCTTTCAACAGGATGGTGACCTCAAACGCACATCAAAGCTGGTTGTGGAATGGAGAAAACAGGATTTCTTTTGGGGGGGCTTCAAATAAGTCCTGACCTCAACTCGACCCTGTTGAAAATATGTGGGCTGTGCTTAAAAGTCTGGTCTGTGCCAGGAAACGCACAAATTTAACTCAACTTTTACCAATTCTGCCAAGAAGAGTGGTCAAGCAATCCAACCAGAATTCTGCCGGAAGTTTGTTGATTGGGGGGGGAGAGCAACTTGCTAAGGGACATGAAACCAAATATTAGGTGTGCCGTATGTACATATTTGACCCTGCGTTCTGCCATAGAAAAAGAGTAGCTTGAATAAATCATCGAAAGGCCGGTGTTGCTATGACAATCATGTCGGTGTATGTAAACTTCTGACCGCCACTGTATATGGCTATCGGGGGGAAACGTGGATATAGGGTGTGGTTGGTGTGTTTTTCCCTTCACATTAGCATTGTTTCTTGTGGTTTCAGGTTCATCTAAAATGGACTCGTCTCCCATCCTCTCTCACGACGGACGACACAAACCTGGAGAATCTCGCACCTCTTCCAGACCAAGCAGACCAGCGGTAATGTGCGCGCACACATGCACAAAGTGCAGCTCAACACAGGCATGCAGGCTGTAAAAACATTCCCACACAACTGCAGACTTTGCTAAAACCTTTCCCCTGCTATGTAAACTATTAATAAACTAGCAAAAGACGTTTCTCCCTGTTTTAATACTAACCCTTAATCCCATTTGTTTCTGCCACTTTTTCTTCACTTTGTGCTTCCCATCCTCCTTGATCCTCAGAGCTATAAGAGAGCAATAGGAGAGGTCAGTACCTGTGTGTGTGTGTGTGTTGTGAAGTGTTTGTTCACATGCCAGCATCTCATTTTGCAGTTTGAGAGCCTAATGAGCCAGTGGACCCAGTCGGAATACTTCTCTGATCAGATTTAATGACTACTAACGATCCCGTGCAGTGAGCAAGACAGGATAAGTCTCTCGTTGCATTACACTCTTGTGGGATCCGTTATTTTATTGGACTGAAGTCAGGAATGATGTTGAGAGTGAAAAATGTTTATCCAGGTTCAGGTAAAGCTTCTCTGATGAGCACTACGACTCGGAGAGCTTTGGCCTTTGATGTTCAGGACATCCTGTATTGACGGGACAGATTTACTGCAGAGCAGTCCAGGCAGAGAGAGGACGGCATTAAACGAATGGTGCAAAAGGGAAAAAAAAAAATCCATTTGCACAATTTTCCACAAATGTAGTCCAAGAATTAAGGCATGCTTGGTGTCTCGTACTTCTGGTGAAAAAAAAAAAAATTCTGTCTTGCCCAACATTTCCATTACTTATCCTTCATAATCCAGAAAAAAACCAGAGGCTCTTTCTGTTTTCTTATTCTGACATCCACGGTCTCGCTTTGAGTGTGTCGCACTGTTTTTAGTGAATGTTGTTGTTCTGTGCATGTGTCAGGACCACGGGCTGTACTCGAAGGAACGTACGGAGGAGCAGCCTCGTCCTCCAGTGAAGGCCAACGACTATTCGTCTTCCTCCGAGAGTAGTGAGAGCAGCGAGGAGAGCGAGAGTGGAGAGGGACAGGAAGAGGAGAGTCCCACTGACCGGTACGGCTGGAAGGGTGGCTATTTTCAAAAAAAAATTTAAATGGCAATTTTTGTGCGCAAACTTGGTTGTCCTTTGACCTTATTGAGGGCTGATAATGAGAGATTATGTTAAAAATCACATTGTCATTGTTATCCTGAGAACCTGCAGGTTCAGAAGGGTCTTCATTAGTCTTTCTTTGCTGTTAGCCCGCGAGACCCAGACTCGGACTCGGTGAACACTATGGTGGTCCATGAGGAAGAGGAAGGTGATGGAGGAGATGAAGAGCGGGCTGGAGGTTACGGTGATCAGACCATGCTCGTTCAGAGGGTGAGAGAGAGATATTCCTGTGTGTGTGTTGGAATTGATTTTATTTGACCCAGTAGGAGAATTGCTCTAATGTCTTTGTGTGTGTGTTTAGACTCCAGAGAAGCGTAATCATAATGGATACACCAACCTGCCTGACGTGGTTCAGCCGTCGCACTCCCCCACTGACTCCGCCTCCCACTCCTCTCCTGGCAAAGACTCCACCTATGACGTGAGACCCTTTTTTCTTTTCCCCACTCTTTTTAATTTTAATTCTATAATCCAGTGATGACTCCAGTGCAAAACTGAAGAACTTCCAACACTTGAAGTACACTTGCTTTAGCTCATATCACACAATTGTATTGATTCCAGTATCAGTCCAGAGGTTTGGTTAAGGCTTCTGGGAAATCCTCCTTCACTACTTTTGTGGATCTTGGAATGTACCAGCCGTCAGGGGGAACGGGGGAGCCCATCTCAGTGGGAGGTGAGTTCCAGTGATATGAAAAATTCCTGAAAGATGTACGAGTGTGTGCGCAATGCATGGTACAGTAGGCTGATAACACAAAGGACGAACTCTCTTCTTTCACTCATTGTACCCACTTCAAAATAATCATCTGTAACCTCAAAGCAGATAATTAAATAATATTGGCTGGCTTTGAATGGTATATCAGATGTATTCTTTTCAGCGAGCTGAGTTGAAGGCGAGTAGCTGAATGGAATATATCTGACAGACCATGAAAAAAACCCAGCCATTATTATTATACATTTGATGGAGCAATTATTGATTTTGCAAAAATTTAAGAACCGGGGTGGTGACTGATTCTGAGCAAATGTATTTCACTGTTCTGTCAATCCAATGGACTGCACAAAGTCAAAATTCTAACAATAAAAATGGTACAAGTTCAAAAAGCCTGAACAACAACCCAACGTTTATACAGGTACACAGTTCACGTTCAAAGTTACTTTTGGTCGGAGTTAATCGTTACATTGCAGTTGTTCAAAACAAAAGGGCTTTGCTGAGTGAAGTCCACTTGTCAAAGTCTCCGTCACTTTTCCTCACCTCCAAGTAGAACTTTGACAGTATTTCCACGATTGCTCTCTTTTCCAGTTTTTCGATGTCCGTTGGTCTGTTTTTCTCTCGTAAATGTGCGTAAAGGATATCCAGGGACGTTTTTGGTAGCCTTTCGGGTGTTCAGCCCGTCTCTCTCTTTAAATCTTTGGCTTTTAATGAAGCGAACCTGGCAACCATTTTTGTGCATAAACTGTCAATCACTAGCGCAGAAGTTTTACGTCTCCGACGTGTCTCTCTTCCAGTTTTTCGATGTCCGTTGGTCTGTTTTTCTCTTGCAAATATGCGTGATGAATACCTAATGAAGTTTTGGTAGCCTTTCGCGCTGTCTTTTAGTTTCAGTTTATTTATTTATTTATTTAGTGCTTAATCCGAGCACTGAGTTAACCCCGTCATCATCTCTCTCTCCCGGCCAACAAAGAAATGATGTGCGCATGCGCAGCAGAAGTTTTGTCATTGGATCTTTGCGTGAGCTCTGAAATGTGACGTCGTGTTGTCTTGATAACGTGCAATATTGCACGCTCATTCTCCATTGGGGAGAGCGGCGTAACACATGAAGGATAAGCGATATATTGCATGTCCTCAATAAACCCACTAGAAGGGGATAGAATACATGATTTTATTCCATCGAAAAGGTGTCCTGTATGCATAATAATTCTCAATATGCGACTGATTATTTTAACTTAAGTGTCCTTTACTACAACCGGTTAATGAGCCCAGATGTGAAAGCAAAATGTTTAAGTGGCAACGATTTGCATCTTAATTAGTACAAAGGAGTTGCTTTCAGTGAAAGGTGAAGATCCAACTGAATTTTTTTGTGTGTGTGCATGTGTAGGTCTGAGTTCTCGGTTTGACCAGCTGAAGTTGGAGGTGCGAAAAGGCTCCATGGTCAACGTGAACCCCACGAACACTCGCCCTGTCAGTGACACCCCCGAAATCCGCAAATACAAGAAGAGGTTTAACTCCGAGATCCTCTGTGCTGCACTCTGGGGTATGATTTCTGTTGTGCGTCTGTGACCGGGGTAGAAATAACACGACGCGTGTATGTATTTTAAGACGTCAACTTGCTAGTGGACTCGCAAAGGGGTCTGATTTGTGCCTGCATGACCTCGTATGCGCAGGTGTAAACTTGCTGGTTGGAACAGAAAACGGTCTAAAGCTGTTGGACCGCAGTGGGCAGGGCAAAGTGTATCCACTCATCAATTCCCGCAGGTTCCAGCAGATGGACGTACTCGAAGGACTTAACCTGCTCATCACCATATCAGGTTTTAACATGCGCAGATAAAAATTCGCACGCTAACTAAATTAAGCTGGATGCGTTGCCTTAACACTCACTCTCTCTCTCTATTAGGAAAAAAGAATAAGGTGAGGGTGTATTATCTGGCCTGGCTGAGGAATAAAATCCTCCATAACGACCCCGAGGTGGAGAAGAAGCAGGGCTGGACCACTGTCGGGGAAATGGAGGGCTGTGTGCACTACAAAGTGGGTAAGTGCACACTATAGGGTCAGCTAGAAAGTGCTTTAAACGTGGTAGGTTTGGTCTGATGTCTGTCAAAGCTTAACTTGTCTTAATTCATGCAGTGATTTTGTTTTTAATAAACTTGATCGTCTTGATGGCTGCCATGAATTCTTAACACCGTCCTGTTTTGTTTTGTTTTTTGCATCGTGTACGATTCACTCAGTGAAGTACGAGCGGATTAAATTCTTGGTAATCGCTCTGAAGAATGCGGTAGAGGTGTACGCCTGGGCACCCAAACCCTACCACAAATTCATGGCCTTCAAGGTGAGCGGAGACGCGTTTCACTATCGCTTACTCCAGGTTTTATTTTTGTTTTGATGAGGCAGCAGTATTCTACAACTAATCTGCACCTTTTTCTCTCTCTAGTCATTTACTGACCTGCCTCACAGACCTCAGCTGGTTGACCTGACTGTGGAAGAAGGTCAGAGGTTAAAGGTTATCTACGGTTCGAGCGCCGGCTTCCACGCCATTGACGTCGATTCCGGAAACAACTACGACATCTACGTTCCTGTCCACGTGAGTCACACGAGATGTGCAGGAGATACAGCGGTTCTGTTTTCAGATGGGCCAACGTTAACCTCGCTCAAGCACGGAATGATTTGTATATTCTGGTGCCACCTGGTGGTTGAGGTTGAACAATCCAGTAGTAGTAGTGCAGATTTGTTTTTGTTTTTTTTGTCGTCCCCCCCCCAAAAAAAAAAAATCTTTTTTTAATGTAACTATAAAGGGATACAAAGCACACCGTGTTGATTAGTAAATAAAATTGCAATTATTAAAAAAAATTAGAGGAGGAATTAGACTTTTTCAGGGTGTCCTGTTCTAGAATTGTTAGCATTGTGGTTTTGCATCGCAGCATCCCATCACTGATTATTTTCCTGCAGCAGCACACACCCTGTTCCTTGTTTATTATCCTGACACATATTGTGCTTAAAATGCAGCCACTTCCCATTCAGAAGGCAGCATAAGGGCAGTTTTTCCAAATTAGATGATGATCGTGTGTGTGTGTGTGTGTAGATCCAGTCTCAGGTGACTCCACATGCGATCGTCTTCCTGCCCAGCTCTGATGGAATGGAGATGCTGCTGTGTTATGAGGATGAGGGAGTGTACGTCAACACCTACGGCCGCATCATTAAAGACGTGGTGCTGCAGTGGGGAGAGATGCCCACCTCTGTTGGTATGACACACACACACACACACACACCCGCGAGTTTCCCAGCAGCTTGAACAGGTTTGGTTTTCAAACAGAAACCCACACCCGTTCATGTTGCTTGAAGACAGACGTGTATGTTTAGGAGGAAAGTGACGACAACTATATGGCGTTTTGGTCAACTATACAGCCAACCCTAGTTTTAGCACGATTTATCTGATGAACATCAAATTAAACGGTGAGATTATAGTGCAGATACTGTATAACACGTTTGTTCGTAAACATTATTGTATTTTTCTCTGTGTGTGTGTGTGTGTGTGTGTGTGTGTGTGTGTGTGTGTAGCTCATATCTGTTCTAATCAGATCATGGGCTGGGGCGAGAAGGCTATCGAGATTCGCTCGGTGGAGACGGGTCACCTGGACGGAGTGTTCATGCACAAGAGAGCTCAGAGACTCAAGTTTCTGTGCGAGAGAAACGACAAGGTCTGAGCTCCATCACAGCCTTTCACATGGAGTTATAGAGAGATTCATTTCATAAAGAGAGTCCCTGAAAGGAAAATACTCATTCTCTCTCTCTCTCTCTCTCTGTGTCTGTGTCTGCATGTCTGTCTCTCTCTCTCTCTCTCTCTCTCTCTCTCTCTCTCTGTGTCTGCATGTCTGTCTCTCTCTCTCTCTCTCTCTCTCTCTGTCTGCATGTCTGTTTCTCTCTCTCTCTCTCTCTCTGTGTCTGCATGTCTGTTTCTCTCTCTGTGTCTGCATGTCTGTTTCTCTCTCTGTGTCTGCATATCTGTTTCTCTCTGTGTCTGCATGTCTGTTTCTCTCTCTGTGTCTGCATGTCTGTTTCTCTCTCTGTGTCTGCATGTCTGTTT
>JAODVO010000021.1:32152699-32164004 GCA_025400055.1 Notarius lentiginosus
CCGGTTTCCCCCACAGTCCAAAGACATGCAGGTTAGGTTAACTGGTGACTAAATTGAGCGTAGGTGTGAATGGTTGTGTGTCTATGTGTCAGCCCTGTGATGATGACCTGGCGACTTGTCCAGGGTACCCCGCCTTTCGCCCGTAGTCAGCTGGGAACAGGATAAAGCGGCTAGAGATAGATAATGAGATGAGATGAGATGGAAGCATGCAGAGCGGGAAATGTTATTGGAGAAGACGAAGAAGAAGAAAAAAAAAAGTGTGCTTTTGATATGAATAATAAAAGAATGACCCCAAAAGCAAAGCAAGTGGAGCCTATAAATGGAGTGTTTAGTCCATGGCTCTTGAGACAAAGTAGCCCAGTTAATCAAACCTTCATGTGAACTGATGTTAACTTTGAACGCAAGTAATCTACTGAGCAATCAGATCAGATCAGCTCCTCTCCCTCCTTCCTCCTCCTCTATGCTGAGTTAGGGGAATTGATCTGACTAAAAAGACGCGGAAAAAAAAGAAAGAAAGAAAAAAAGAAGAAGAAGAAGAAGCGACTAATGATTTGCTGCGACGCTAAAAATAATCGTAAAGCGCAGGTTTGTGTGCGGAGGTGCTGCTTGCTGGGAGGTGATTGCACACAGCCAGGGCGTAAACACACAGGCAGCACTCCACAGCTCTCACCGCCGCGCGCGCGGCTTCAACACACACACACACACACACACACACACGGAAAACTGAACTCAACTCGAAAGAAGAACAAATGAATATATCCCACCTCAGTGTGGAGAATGAGAAGCACAAGCCGAGAGGAGAAGAAGAAGAAGAAGAAGAGGAGGAGAGGAGACGCTGCTAACCGCCTGCTCCTCCTCCTCCTCCTCCTCCTGCTGCTGCTGCTGCTCTCCTCCTCGCGCCTCACAGACCCACAGCCAGCGACTATACGTCAGCGCTTAAACGAGCACGAGCGCTGCCTCGAGCTCCAAACCGCCGAGCGCTTCACAAACAAAACAACAGAAAGCGGCGGATTGGCGATCGCACGCGCCCGGTCAGCTTTCACACGGCTGCGTCTCGCCTTACCACAGACACACAGACAGCCCAGGAGGAAGGGAGGGAGGGAGGAAGGAAAGAAAAAGAAAGAAAGAACAATCGAAATGAAACAGATCCTGCCCTTTACCTCTTCCGCCACACTCCGGAATGCCCAGCTCGCGCTGTTTCGGGAGGTGAGCTCGTGCGGAGCAGCAGCAGCTCTGACACGGCGCGCGGTGAAGCGGTGACCTACTTCCGAAGTAGCACGCGCACGATAATATTCATGCGCTGCCGTCGCGCCGGGACCACGCGCTGCTAACGGACTTCAGAAACGAGCGTCAACAAACCCGCGCTCGGACTGGGGCTTCTGTCTGTCTGACATCCGGTAAAAGAGGGGGAAAAAAACACCACCACAGACCCCAAGCTCATGAGCTGTTTCTACGTAATGTTACGTAACGAGCTGTCACTTCAACCTGAGCCCTCTGTGCTGACATCACGACCATCAGACCTGCTCCTGGGTCCCTCACACCTTCACATAGGCCAGTTGATCAGATTAGGAACCGGATTCTAGATGAAGGTTGAGGTCCAGGATCAGGGGCGATTCTGGAGTCTGTTGTGGCTCCACATTGTTCTACCAAACTCCGCTTTACAGGATCTCATCCTGTTCTACAGGCAAGCTGGAGCCTATCCCAGCTGACTACGGGCGAAAGGAGGGGTACACCCACCCTCGACAAGTCGCCAGGTCATCACAGGGCTGACACACAACCATTCACACCTATTTAGAGCCACCAGTTAACCTGGGGGAAACCCACGCAGACACGGGGAGAACATGCAAACTCCGCACAGAAAGGCCCTCGTCGGCCACAGGGTTCAAACCCGGACCTTCTTGCTGTGAGGCGACAGCGCTAACCACTACACCACCGTGCCGCCCCAAGTTTGTTTGGATAGCATTTTTAACAAATCGACATTGTCGCAAAGCAGCTTTACAGGATCTCATCTCATCTCAACATCTCTCTAGCCGCTTTATCCTGTTCTACAGGGTCGCAGGCGAGCTGGAGCCTATCCCAGCTGACCACGGGCGAAAGGCGGGGTACACCCTGGACAAGTCGCCAGGTCATCACAGGGCGCAATAAAATATGAAATGAAATTATTTGATGGTAAGAATGTATCTTTTTTTATTTTTCAACAATTATTATTATAGCATTTTTCACAAATTGTTACTGACATTTCACTGGTTTGTTTACATTCTAAGCAGAAATGATTTTGTCAGACGTTTTGTATAAAGTTTTTATTTATGGAATTTGCAAAAAATAAAAATGCTCCGTTTCTCAAAATCCAGTGAATCCAATGTGGATAGAATAAAACAGTTATTCCACTCAAGCTCGTCGTACATGGCTTATAGCCAATTTGGAGCTACGCGCCTCGTCGGCTATCAGTTCGTGCACGACTGAATTTCGTGGAATAACTGTTAAATATTTTCGATGTGACTTGCCTTAAATTAAGTTTCCCTCTACTGAGTTGTGTAATTAGCAGTGATAGATGTATTATAAATGATTTTAACTAAGAATAATTGAACGAGCCAGTGTGACTCTCACCAAGATAAAGTTGTTACAGATACTGAATGAATGACTAAATGAGCTCTAATGTAAACGTATTGGGTTCTGGGTTTGAACCTTGTAGCCCAATGGAGTTTTTCTGTATGAAGTTTGCATGTCCTCCCCATGCCTCCGTAGGTTTCCTCCCACATTCTAAAGACATGTAGATTCAGTCAACTGGCTACTCGAAATTGCCCATAGGTGTGAATGCGAGTTTGAATGCTTGTTTGTTTCTGTGTTAGCCCGGGTTGAACCCTGCCTCTCACCTGAAGTCAGCTGGGATTGGCTCCAGCTTCCCTCACAACCCTGACAGATTAGTGTTCTACATAATGGATGGATAGATATTAAAGGGATGTTCTTACATTTCTCAGGAAATGTATACATTTATATCTTCTAAGGATCAGTCTGTACATTTCCAAGTCAATGCAGTGCTAATGATATTAGAAATCCTTTGTCTTACTTTGACTTATATCTTCTTCATACCCTTCCCTCCAGTGTCCAGGTTGCCATCAGGAAGTTGTCCCGAATTCAGAAAAGCAGTGCGTGGTGTGCAAATTGTGCTCCAAAGAAAAAAGTCGTGTTTTCCGCTTCTGCTGGGATTGTCAGAGAGAGTGGCCACATCAAGCTTCTCCAAACATTTGCCCACAAGATGACTGTGCTCTCCGGGCTGCTCTGCTATCCGACAAACAGATCAGTGATCCCCACAGTTCAGCAAAGGGATGTCCCTATTTCAGGGCCTGTCCTGGGTGCTGTGCCTTGCTCACACACAATGGACAAGGCTGCCTCAACATTACATGCCCTACTTGCCACACAGAATTCTGCTTCCGCTGTCTTCGCCCTGAATGCATTTACACAAACTTGATGTTATCTGATTTAATAATTACGCACAGGTTGGATGAAATTGAACACTGTACTGTCGTGGATAACCGTGAGAGACTGATGCAACTTCCTTAGTCAAATGTCTGTAGGACGTAAAATCTAAATTCCTACTAGACAAATAAATAAAATTTCACAGTTGATCTACACACAGATGCATTTAGGCTTTACAGGTGTTAGAACGCTGCAGGTGTGTGTGTGTGTGTGTGTGTGTGTGTGTGTGTGTGTGTGTGTGGTGTCAGTGTCCCGGAGTAGGATTGGGAATATTTAGAATACAGCTTAGCCCATAGTGTGTGTCTTTTTATATTAAAAAAAAATAATAATTTTTTAATCAAAATATAAATTAATTTTAACCTTTCATTGATTTGTGATCAAATATGATTTCTGTGTGCGAAGGTAAATGTTTCAGATCAATCTTTAAAATGATGAATGTAAGGAAAACCATTAACCTCTGCATTAAAGCAAATTTTTAAAATTAAAGTGTGGTTTTATTTTATCATGCTTTTTTTTTAAACTTTCACAAAATACACTTCTTTCCAGGATATACCTTTTCTTTGACTCCGTCTACAACAATATAAAATTACTGCATAGACGTTTTCATATTCAAATACAGTTGAATAGTGAGGATGCTCTTCTGTAATATGCATTTCAAAAATTATATTACCAAGTGAAAACATCACAAACATAGGTGATTTTATCTGTTTCGCAGTTTGCAAATATAAAAAAAAAACCATATAGAAACTTTAAACCTACTTATAGACATTTTGATAATTTATATAAATTTATTAAACTTGAAACAAACAATCTGGTTACACTGGGAAACTTTTTATCAAATTTATGACCATTTTTAGTCTTCAAATTTAGTTATCAGATTTATAATCATAATTATTAAATGCATTTGTAATAAATGCTTAAGAAATATCTTTCGTTCTCTCGGTCTCTCTCTTTCTTTTTATATAATATATCTGGATTCAGAGTTAGAATGACATTGGTTTTTTTTGCCTTTCCTTCTCTCTTTCTTTCTGCTGATGGCTTGTAAGAGGCTTGGAGGTTGAAGATTAGTATAGCACATCCCAAGCTGTCTAAGCCTATTAGACCAACTGGACCATATCAGTCCTGAGACAGTGGGACTCTCTCTCTCTCTCTCTCTCTCTCTCTCTCTCTCTCTCTCTCTCTCTCTCTCACAGATCAAGGACCAGTGAGAAAGAAATGAGATAAAGAGTGTATATGGAATTCCAGAGTTTCATACGACTTCTGAGTTCACATCAAAAACCACACTTCACCCTCTGTCTCTCTCTTCTATCACTCTCTTCTTCCCTACATTACCGATTAGCCATGTCCCACCTCGTCCAACATCTCTACCTTGAATGTTGAGTCTAACTGCCAGAATCAGATCAACCCCAAGCTTACAGGTACCCCCTGATCAAGATTCCTATTTTCAAGTCTATTTAATGGGACTAACAAGAGCCAAACCAATAAGGTAGTATAGACAGGTGGCTCTGCGTACTGAATCAACCACTAAATGGAGATAAAGGAATTATTAATTGGATAAATTGAAAATGGATATGCTTTCTAGAATCACCTGAAACAAAGACTTACCAAGACAAATCAAAACCTAAATCTTCTCCTGAGACATGATCCACTTTCATAACTGCACCTGGATGTTAGGTAAAGTACAGTACAACACTGCAAAACATTCATTCAAATAAAATATGGACTCCCATGAGATGATAACAGCTGATCATTATGAGAACCCTGAAGGACTGTGATCCGAGATGAAGAAAAAAGGTTCTGTGTGCACTTCATGTGCATGGGTTAAGGCAGCCAAGTTTGCACAGAAGTGTGCCTTCACAACAACCAGCATATTAGAGGGAGAAATGGACCACCAGCTTAAAGAGTTCTGGGAATAAATTTGATTTATCTGTTGGGCCTATCGCCACTAATGAATGGGACAGAAGGTTCTCACACATGATCGTCTCCTGAAGAGGAGTTGACGGGTAAGGAGGCATGTGTAATGGTAGTATTTTACAGGTCAGTGTCAACAAGAACTCCCAAAGATAAACTAGAAATGTGAGAACATTTGCAAAGCCATTTCTACCAAGCTGGAGATACACTTCGAACTATATGGTTGGACCAGATGGGGCATGGCTAATCGGTAATGTTGGGAAGAAGGGAGTGATGGAAGAGCGAGATAGAGGGTGAAGTATGGTTTTTCGTTATACACACACAACTATAACTGGAACCCTGACCCCATACTGATGAACGCATCATCAGCTTTGCACGAGTGACAGCTGTTTCACCAACTCCACCCCCTAGAACTGATTGGTATATGGCAGCCATGCTGCTTACAAATCTCAAATTTTTGATATTGTTGAGGTTCAGACTGAGTATTCTAGACAACAGGTGTGTGAAGATGTGCTAACAACCCTAGAAAAATTGCAAAACTGCCACCTAGAAAACAAACTCTCAAGATATTGGACATTAAGTTAACTTATGCCATTGAGCAAAGCATGGGTCTTTTGGAATATTCCAAAAAGTGTATTCATAAACTTACAGAAAGACATATTGTACTGTACATTCACATCCACACTCTATGAGAAAGACTGTGTGGATTAAACGCTAAAGAAGGTCAAAAAGTCACCACTTGAACTCGGGTTTCATCCACCCCTCCTTTGTCCTCCACTTGTCCTCTCTCTCTCGCTCTCTTCATCTCTCCTTTTCTAAATCTGTCTATTCCTTGTAAGAGCCAGGGCTCCGAGAAGTGTTTGCTCGACCTACTCTCCCCTAAAAGGCACCTCGGTTTGGGGAAAGACCTAGTCCAACACGGAGCCTCTCACTTCAAGGAACCATAATTCTGTAAATATGGGCATAAATTAAAGGAATTTCTGTTTTACCATCTGCTAGATTTTTAAAGGAAAAAAATTATTTGGAAATATTTTTTCAAACCTTGTTTGGGATAATATATTTTTCAAGAACCTTGATTCATTTTTATCCCCTTTTTTCAGTGTGATACACTTTTATTTTTCACTGGAGCTCCTATTTAAACTCGGGCTTTCCCCGGACTCCACGGTTGAGATGGAAGTTTCACTCCAGAAGGCCTTCTTTTAGACACATCAAACCAGGTTAGCATGATCTTTGTTCTTCACTTTATTACTGAAATTATTGTTAGCTAAATTTAAATGCGATTTGAATCACTGTGACCTAAGTGCTCATCATCTTTTATTTTGTATAGCTCTCGTATCTAGTATTGTCTACTAAATATATTCAGGCATATTGATAATTGGGTGGAACATTTCACATCAAGATTGTATTAAAATGATCTTGTGTTATCTCATCTCGTCTCATTATCTCTTATGTTAATATCTCCACCAGGATTTTTGACTTTGTGGTTTGACATTTTCAACTTCTAAGCTTAAGGTGCTAATGATACTATGTAACTGCTTGTGTTAGAAAGGGTTAGCTGTCCTCTCAGATGCCAATATTTACACTGCAAAAAACTGAAAACTGAATTTGAGGAGAAAATTACTTAATATTAGTGAAATTATCTTGCTGCATGGACAGATATTTTTACTTGATTTTTTTTTAACTTTATTTTTTTCAAGTTGGTTGCAATCTCGAACTAGCTTTAATAATCTCAGAATTGGTGTCTTGTATTCTTGTAATAGGAAATGCTAGATCGTTTCAACTATTTTCAAGATATTTTCACTTGCTAAGACATCATTTTTTTGCAGTGTAACCACTGAGCCACCCATAGACTTTCATAATAACTGTATTTCTGTTCAATTTCTTAGTATTTGGTGGCAATTACATATACAAAACAGATGGGTTGGATACAGATAAGGTTCAAAATCACGGCAGTATTCCTTTAATATCAGCCAGAATTGAGATGGAAGTTGGAATATTACCACTGATAATTCTGAGAACTTTTTTTTTTAGTTGAGTAGCTTTGTTTGGAGGCTGTATAGATTTCGGTGGTATTCTGACACAGTGGTTAGCATTGCAGGGTCGCTGCTTCGTTCATGAGCTTAGGTTACTGTCTGTATGGGGTTTTGTGCGTGTTCTCTTGGTGTTGATTTGCTCTGGCAGATTGGCGAGAATAAATTGCCCCTAAATGTGAATTACTTTTTGAATGTGTGTGCGCATGGTGTACTCTGACAACTGTCGTCCCGGTTAGGCGTGTTCTCATCTTGCGCCCAGTATTCCCAGGCTCTACCTCAACCCTGACCAGGATAAAGCTGTTACTGAAGATGTGTGAATGAACAGCTAGCCATAGACTTCCATCATACACAGGGATACGTGTTAAAATAATTATCTATGATCAGACATACACTACAGATGTAGGAGAGATTAGGATTGATAAAAAAAAAATAAAATAAAACAGAAAATCCCATTAATATCAACCGGAATTTTAGTGCTGTTCATTAAGAGAATTTTCTTTTGTTGAATAACTTTATTTGGAGGCTGTATGGATTTCTATAATGATTTCTTTTCAGTCCTCTTGTTTGCAAAAGAAAACCTAATTTAAGCTATTAAAGGACTTGCTAGTTAGTTGACATGGTAAATCAGGTGTCCTGGAGTTGAACAGTGGAGTGGGTAGTGTGGCTCACCACGTGCGGTGAGAGAGTGGACTGGAAGTTGAACAGCACTCCGATTGCCGAGATCTGCTCCAACCATTTACGGCTGACCTCCTTGCAGTCATCTTCATATTCACCGTTGTTGTTGTAGCGAAGGTTGAGAGCCCAGACGAGCTGTTCGGCCAGCGTGCACAGCGCACCCACGAGGGCCTGGCAGAAAATCGCATCCCGTCGTAACTGCAGCTCTGTGTCTGCACAAGGGGGAGAGAGAAATACGAAGAGGTAGAGACGACTAGTAACAGCTGGCTGTGACAGAGGCCTCAGAAAAGACAGAGCGGAAGATAGTAACGAGACAGATTAGAATAGCTGACGGAGAGAAAGTAACAGTTCCCTATTTACTCCCCCAGCTCCTGGTGAGAATCAACAGTCTAGAACTTTAGACAATGAGATCATACAAAGGATTTCAAGACCTGGCTATTGTGTCATTCAACATATAAATTATACATTCAACCAAGCGTGTTGATTATACAATATTGTTTATGCTGTGTATTAACTTTGCTCTTCTGGAACCTGCTCTGAGCAAGTGGAGTATTAATTCAGAGCCCTTGGCAGCCGTGATAGCATTATGCTGAAAATGCGCCAAATGCTCTCAAAGCGGAACTCTCTCTCTCACACACACACACACACACACACACACACTGGTGCAGTGCAGGGTCGAGATGGGGTTAGTGCAGGAGCAGGTCCTGGCAAGAGTGTGTGTTTGTGGAGAGCAATAAGAAGCCGTCGCAAGATCAGATTCCCCCACACTCTCTCAACAGCTTCCATATGCCTCCCACCACAGGGCCCAGGAGACAAACCCTCTCTCTCTCTCCTTTCAATAGTTCTCTCACTCTCAAGCTCCTCTTACTTTCAACCTCCTGAACTTTCACTCAGAAGCTAATACAGACAGCCCTGAGAGACACACACACACACACACACACACACACACACGCGCGCACACACACACACACACACACACACACACTAATGGTGGTGAAATTCCAATAAAACAATCAAATATCTCTCAGCACACACCCCGAGTGTCCCTGGAAAATCATTTCACCATTATGTAGTAGAAACTACAGAGGTTTTATACAGGGCCCGGCTACTGAGCAGAAACGTTACAAAACACACCAGAGAGTTGAAAAAGTACAGGAAGTAAAAGTGAAAATGTACCTTTCCTTTGTGAAACGTTTTCACTACTTGAAGATTTCAAAAATAGTTTAGTAGGTGTAAATTCTTCTTCTGATTATTATTATTATTATTATTATTATTATTATTATTATTATTATTCAGTAAAATCCACAAGTAAAAATAATAATTTTTTGTTCAGTTTAAATGAATATCAAAGGTAAGAAGGTATAAGGGGCATTGGATAGTTTAGTTAACGCTGCTTTTTCCAAATATAAAAGGTTTTATTAAGGAGAAAAACACCACTTTCAAAATTACTGGCACAATTAATATTTTCTTAAGTCTTTCCTGGACAGAATAACAGCCCTGAACCTCTGTCTCTAATTTGGCCAAATAATTTTTTTTTTTTTAAACTTCTGTAATTGTAAACTTGGCGTGGAAAATCTTCACCAATGGGTATCACAGGGTGCCAATAATTTTGGAACCAACTCTATGGATTATTCTCCCCTTACCTGTGCATTTCAGCAAGGCCAACAAGAGCTGATTCCTCCCATCTGAAACACATCAAATAAAATCGTCCATACAATATTTGTTCAAAACACCCGTATTTATAAACTCTACACAACAAAGAAACTAAAAGAGGCTCTGAACACACCCTCTACGAAGCGATGTAGACTGTCCACCAGGTTTTTGATGGAGCTGGGCAGGTTCCAAGGGTCCTCCTGGATGTTTTTGTGTAGGATGTATCTGCATCGTGCTGTCCAGTCGTCCGCGTGGCGGAATTCTGCCCCCACATAGGTGTGACACACGGTCATAATGAGGGCTATTCAAGCTCAAATGAAAGAGTGTGTGTGTGTGTGTGTGGCAGAAGGAAGAGGCTTTCTTGTCTGCGATTCCTGGCAGAAACTCACGTGCACAGAGACATACGCGTGCCTTATTTGAGTCAGTACAAAAGCATTTAATGTCCTCATAGGTTTCTATTGTAAAGATGGTTTTAATTACGACCCTCTCTAACACTGCAGATACACAGATGTGTGTGTGTGTGTGCGTGCGCGCTCACACTCAGACAAACAAACTCAAACAAGCACACAGTCTATAAAATGAGACAGAGAAAAGATGTGTTGTCTTGCTAGAGTTCACAACGTGGTAATGACTGACCATAAATACACACACCCTAAACATTTTTCCAAACATAGCACATGCGCGCACACACACACCAGTGTTTGCCCACACTAGGTCGTACCTGGCTGAGTATGGTCAGGGTGGAAATGCTTGGTTTCCTCGCATGCTTTGCTCATGACCGGCCCTTTCAGGAGACTGTTGATAGAGTCAACCTGAACAGGAAAAACACACACACAGCATCGCAATGAATCCTCCCTTCAGTATGGCCTGCTGCTAATCTGGAGAGGTCCATGTCCAGGGGTAAAGGGCAAAGATCAAAGGTTAAAATAGGGAGGCAAGAAGTGGTGGACACGGTTATCTGAGGAAGCGTGCTGTAATGTGAGAGAAGAAAGGACAGGAAGGAAAAATGGACTGAGTGAATGCCATGGGCAGACAGAGAGCAGAAACAGACGAGATGAGAAGTGATAAGAAAATCAAAGGCTAAAGAAAGCTCTGTGAAAATGAAACATCTGATCAATAAAGAAGGCATATTATACTTTATTCTATCCACATTCACTGGATATGAGCAACTGCGTGCTCCGATTGGCTACTCTACTACTAGGCTATCAGTTCATATACTGTGAGTAGAGAAAAACAAAATGGCGGAGCATGCTGCTGAACCAACCGAGGACGATGAAAAAAAAAGCTCGACTCGAAAACAAAACCCCAAAAAGTACCAAAAAGCAGCAAACTATGGAATGAAAGCATTTGATGGTAAAAAGTATCTTTTTTTATTTTTCAAGAATCATTATCATCGCATTTTTCACAAACTGCTCCAGTCATTTTGCCAGTTTGTTTACATTCTTCATCTTTAAGCATTAAAATTTGTTGAAATTTTTTTTTTTCATGGTGGTGTAGTGGTTAGCGCTGTCGCCTCACAGCAAGAAGGTCCGGGTTCGAGCCCCGTGGCCGGCGAG
>JAODVO010000021.1:32479974-32493998 GCA_025400055.1 Notarius lentiginosus
GGGGATAGACTAGGGATAAAATTAGCTCATGTTTTAAGTCGTTCAAATTCTGTAAAGCTGCTTTGCGACAATGTCTTGTTAAAAGCGCTATACAAATAAACTTGACTTGGCTTGCCATTTCGATTTTTCCCTCGAACGCGATCAGAATATTTTGAATGCTGTTGGAATGCCGTAAGAATATTTAGAATGCGGTTAGAATGCACTTCGAGTGCCATTCGATATTTTTCCTCTTTGAATGCACCTCAAATGTTTTGAGCATGAGCAAAACATTCAGGCTAGCCACAAGAATGGGCCTGAATGTTTCAGAATGCAGTCAGAATATTTAGAATGCACTTCAAATATCCCGGAATATACAAAGAATTTTCATTCCGACGGCATTCTGGCTCATTCTACCTCTAGTGTGACGACCCTATAAAGATGGAACAGGATGTCTGCAGGTCTTTAAAAGTCTTCCTTAAAATTAAATCTTTTACAAAACAAGTGGGTAAAAACTGCAAATGGTTATAATCTGACAACATCTTTGAAGGGATACAGAGATTATTATTTTTTTTTTAATAAAGATTATATCCAGTGGTGTAGCTCACGTACGTGTAGTTTGTGTAGTTTTGGTATTCCACTGAATAAACAACACATATTTGTTTACTGTCGCCTCTGAAAGTCTTGGAAGACATTTGGGATTGAGATCAAAATATGAATGTGAGACAATAGAGCAGAATCCCAGCTTTCATTTCCTGATATTTACATCGAGATGTGTTAAACAACTTGGAATATGACACCTTTGGTGGCAGACCACCAAAATATTTAGATGAGTAAAAGCGTAGGAACAGAGTGTCTTTTTTTGGGTCGTCACACTAGAGGCAGAATGAGCTGGAATGCCGTCGGAATGAAAATTCTTTGGATATTCCAGGATATTCGAAGTGCATTCTAAAAATTCTGACTGCATTCTAAGTGCATTCCAAACATTCAGGCCCATTCTTGTGGCCGGCCCGAATGTTTTGCTCATGTTCAAAACAGTCGAGGTGCATTCTTATTGAACGGCATTTGAAGTGTATTCTAACTGCATTCTGACTGCATTCTAAATATTCTGATCGCGTTCGAGGGAAAAATCGAAATGGCAAGCCACTTCAAATCCTGCCAGGATGTCCCGAATGTGCCTCGAATGAGCCGGAATGCCGTCGGAATGAAAATTCTTCATATGTTCCAGGATATTCACAGTACATTCTAAGTATTCGAGCTGCGTTCTCTTTGAATTCTTAGACGTTTGAAACATATTCGGTGGCTATTCCGGGAGCGTTCTGACTGCATTTGAGGTGAATTCGTACAGCATTCGAGGCACCTTCTGACCAGACTTCGGGTGGTATTCGGGCAGCAATCGAACCACACTCGTACGGCATTCGAAGTGCATTCTTAATGTTCTTACTGCATTCTAACAGCATTCTAGGTATTCCTACTGTGTTCCAAGTACATTTGAACTGCATTCGAAAGCTAATACACCCGGAATGTGCAAGAATCATTCGAGGCGGGTTCGAAGTGCATTCTAAGTATTCGAACGGCATTCTTACAAAGCTGTAAGAATGTTGGTCAGTTTGAAATTCCGGCACGAATTTTGAAAAATTTTTCATTCCAGCTGGTTCTGCTTGATTCCTGCTAATTCCGAATAAGTGTGACGGGGCCTTACCAAGAAGAGTTGCTAGAGAAGAGAATATAATGACCTTGACCTAACCTATTCAGTAACTAGCTAATGCATTACCGCACTATATGTAACATGACTGTGAGCATATTCGAGATGCCAAATATGAAATATAGCTATATGCTATAAATAAAAAGCTTCATTTACATTCCACGTAATTAAAGTCTTACAAGTAGGAGTGCTAACTAAACATGAATTCTGGCATTTCAGTGCAATAAATTTTCACTCAAACTGAAGAAATCTATTTTATGGCATAATCATTACAGAATGTTTCCAGGGCATATTATCTGTGCTGGGACTACATTTTGTTTTCCCTTTAGTGGCCTGGAAAGCTGGGTCATGTTATGTGTCATTTGTCTAGTGTCATGTCAGAAATGCACAATATGTTCCTTAGTGTTTGTACAAATATTGAAGCAGTGAAGCATTTCCTGACTTGTTCGTGCTGCTGACTCGGAGCAAATTTTTCACACCATCTGCACTGTGTATTCTTGGCCCTGTTCACATATTGGAAGTTACCTAGAATCCATTAAGATTCATTTCCGTAGAAATTTTCAGGCAAACAAAATCCATTACATCAACTGTATGCATATGTATATACAGATAAACATAACAATAGATCACGTTTTATGTGCATCACTGCAACTTTGTCAACCAAACAATGTGTCGAAGGCCACTTTCATACGTGTTAAGATATTTCTGGATGTTTATTTTGTACTCCTTTGGTGTTTTGTTTTGTTTTTTTCAAATTCTCCATCCGCGTTTTCAAAAATCTCTCCATCATCATGCATGAACATGCCAGCCCAATGCTAGTTGGGCTAACGCAACAAACTGTTGCAAACAAGTGCCTCAGGAATAATGGTAAGAGCCAAGCATGAGGTGCAACTACTGCTAAACGTTACACGTGAATACAAACTGTTCACCAGGGTCATATCCATTTCCATTCACAGTGCAGTTTGTATCAATGGCACAGTCAATTCGGGAGCAGTACAGCATCTACCGCTTCTGCACAAAGGTGTAATACTAAAACAAAAAGGTATTCGATTATAAATTACGGACAACAAACACACAACAACCCAGTCAGCAAATGTGATAAATGGAGTTGCAACACACAAAACCAAAACAGACATGCGGATTGGTGTGGTGATGTCATACGTGAAACAATGAAAACAGAATTTTCACCTTTCTCCTCCTTGGAGGGAGTTCTTTTGTTTCTTGCTTTATTTTTAAAGCAGCTTCATTTTCACGGACCCAATATGCTATTTCCATGTGGACAGGTGGGCAAAATGCATAGAGGGGAAGGAAAAAAAAAAAGACGCTTTCAAAAATATCTATGCGTGCGCACGGACAGGGCCTTAAGTACATCAGCTACAGCACTTTTACAAGAATCTTCATTTGCTTTTGCTCACAGGATCAGCTTTTCAAATAACAGCCAGCATTTTATATTATTTCTGCAGCTCATTTGCAGACTTAAATCATTCAATTGCACAATGATGATCTTAATCTTTGTGTCTTGTAGGGTGTGCGGACATCCAAGCTCTTCTACGCGGCCCAGTTTAACCTGGAGAAACCCATCGAGGTGTGGATGCTCACCCTGCTGAAGGGTTCATGCACCAATGGGACAGACATTCTGGGAGAAGAAGTCAAGCTTGTGCACATACCTGAACACAAAGGTACGCTGGAGTCACATGCAATATTCCACTAGGCTAACCTATAATCTCTACTGGGACCTTTCTATCGAAATCAACTCTGCCACAAAACGGCACACAACATAGTACACCATTCTGGAAATTGGTCATGATAAACAGCTGTCCAAGTGCAGAGCCTTACTGTTAAGCCACAAGTGATCGGATGGCAAGTGTTGATTCAGTGTGAGGAGAAATGAACATAGTGTTTACTCAAGGCAAAATCTAAATTCTTTTCAAAGCGCCATGTCTCTTTATATTTCCCAGTGGTGGTTTTTGCTTACTTGACAATTTAGTCCTTTCTAGTGAATAATTAATCCTGATGCGATATTGGAATTTCCTGACTCATTTGTTTTTTACCCACAACTTGCTTCTGAACAAGGCTTCACAAGAAAGTTTTGTTCCCAAGCATTATTACTCACTTTAAGAGTCATCCTTCTTTTATTCTTGGTGTGGGAAGAGGAAAATAATATTTATGGTTGGAGATTCCTTGAAGAGAGATGAATCAGGCTGCCTTAGGCCTTAACATATGGTTGTTTCCTCAAGTACCAGTGAACTGCCTGATTTCTATTCCTTAGAATGTCTCAAGATTCATCAGGCCAGTTTCCAAAGGAAACTCCAGGTGCAGTTTGCCCCAGATGTTTGAGATTAAGCGCAACGAAAGAAAAATAAGGGGGAAACTATGCATATTTGAAGCCCTGTGGCTCTCCCTTCCCATTAGGCTCACTGAACAAGGCCACTTTGTGTGCTAACTCAAAAAGACCTTATGCAACGAAGTGATGTTTCATGACATTTGTCAGAACCCAAGCTTTTCTGATATAATGGACCCTTTACTGTTTTATGGAAACTGCATATAAATCATATTGTCTGAATTCTAACCTGATCAAGTGTGTGCCTTGTTCAGTTGAAAATGTAGTCACTTAACTGTCCTCCCTCAGTTTGAACCCAATTTGACCTAGAACTGGCAAGAAAAGGGTGAGTTTTTTTTTTTCAAATATTCCCACTGCGATATTAGTCAGGGAAAAGGTCATAAAGTTTAGTCAACTTTGGCATCTAAAGAAAAATATGTTTACGCTGTGGAGTTCGAGGAGAAGTGAATCATAAGGGCTATGAGTCTAAAGCTCCTTTTTTCCTTGGAGTTTAGTGGTGGCTACAGAACTCACTCATTCTTCATTTTTTATTTACGAAGTTTGAAGCCATTCACTATATTACTATTAAACACAGTTTAAAATACCTGAGACATATCAGGCGATATATTATTTTCAGAGAGAGAAAAAAAAAAATTTTAAGAGGAGAAATGAGTAGATTTTCTTTATCACGAAAAAGAAAAACCTTTTTATTATTCGTCACATGCACACTTTGAGCACAGTGAAATTCATCCTCTGCATTTAACCCATCTGAAGCAGTGAACACACACTCATGAAGAAAGCATTGAGGACCTTCTCTTGTGCACTCTGGTGTTGAGCAGAAAAAAAAAAAAACATTCCTTTCATAAGGACATTATACCAAGTGCATTCGGCAAAGGCCATATAGTTTAAACTGAAAAGTACTCAAAAGAATGACATCTTTCTTCTGCGCAGAAGAATGCTTGGTTTTAATATTGGAATTAATCTGTCTTAGGTGTGGCTGGGTCAAGAATAAGGGATTTCCACTGCATTTATTTTAACAAGGAGTACATGGAGTGCACATGGGAGCCTGGAACTGCTGAGCCCGCTGACTCAAAGCACTACCTCTATTACTGGTAAACCTCGACATCATCCTTAATTTAACCCTGTAACAGGCCTAATATGAACAGATTGAAAACCTAAATAAAGCAATATTACAAGAAAAAGAAAACTTGCAAAAAGGTTGATTTTTTTTTTCAAAATGTATGTTGTACCTGTCCTATTTTTTTCCAGGCACAGGGAAATGCAAGAAGCACAGGAATGTCCAGAGTATGTCCCATCTTGTGAGCACCGCAAAGGATGCAGATTCCCTCCTGTGTCTCTTTTGGATTTTTCCGAGTTTAACATTTGTGTGAATGGCTCTTCAGGGGCGGGAGAATTAGAGACGGCCTTCTTCTCTTTGGCGGTCCAAAACCATGGTAATTACATTTCAGAATCATAACTGCTCAAAACCATGACAGCACATGCTGTTATGTACACTCATCAGCCACTTTATTAGGAACTTGTTCTTGATTCTAAGATTCCTGTTCTTGACTGGCAGGAGCGGAACTGAATCTGGTCTTCTGCCGAGATGCTTTTCTGCTCACCATGGTTGTAAAGAGTGATTACATGACTTACTATATCCTTCCTGGCAGCTCAAACCAATCTGACCATTTTCCTCTGACCTCCCTTATCAACAGGGCGTTTGTTTCCACCCACAGAACTGTTGCTCACGCCATGTTTTTTGTTTTGTTTTTCACACCATTCTGTGTAAACACTACAGACTGTTGTGTGTGAAAACCCCAGGAGATCAGCAGTTTCTGAAATATTCAAACTAACACCCATGCCACAGTGAAAGTCAGACTTTATCACAATTTTCCCCATTCTGATGCTTGAAGTGAACATTAACTGAAGCTCTTGATTTGTATCTGCATGATTTTATGTACTGAGACACTGTTAAGGGATTGGCTGATTAGATAACTGCATAAAACAGCAGCTGTATGGGTGTACCTGATAAAGTGGCCCGTGAGTGTAGATTTACCATTATAATTAAATGTTAAAGTGAGTCTTTATCCAGAATAGACTAGATAATTTGTCTATGGCTTGGTACATGGTTGCAAAATTCCAAAATATCCCCCCTTCTCTGTCCCCTAGTCAAACCTGCGGCAGTGTCGAATCTGCATATGGATCATAAGGACACCCTGGTGCGTCTAGAGTGGGCCCATCCATCAGGTCCCATTGCAGAGCAGTGTCTGGAGTATGAGCTTGAAATAACCACAGTGAACCAGAATGGCAGCAAGCAACAGGTGAGCACACAGCGTTTCGCATTACTAGGAGTTGGAATCATCGCTTGCCTCATGATTTGACCGAATTCGATGATAAAAATATTTTCAATGTACATCCATGCATCTCAATTACTGTTCTCTACCCTGTTCTCTTTTCTAGTCATCAATCCAAACAATATGGTGATTTAATAAAAGGGCTCTCCGGTTAACTACAAGTGTTTCCTGCGAACATTAGATCAGGGTGAAAATGCTTGATGTGATTTCTCACGTTAGTTGTGTTACTAAAATTTTTTATCTTGGCGTAAAAGGTCTTGCAAATGACTCATGATGCTTTTTTGTTGTTGTTGTTGTTTACTACTGATGTCATAGAGCCCAAACTGTTTTCAACTGCCAGGTGCTGGTTTGACTTCTACTTGTCTTCTCTGATGACATCTCCCCCTCGTTCACATTTTCTACATAAACAAGACTTTCATAAGTTGCGCAGATCCACGTCTATGTAGCTACATACCTTCCATAATTGATTGAATAGAAAGAAACACGTATAACAGAATAATGTTTTTAATAATCAGTTCTTAAGTTTCTTACATCAATGCAAGATCTTTCAAGAAAGTATGACAACACATCATGCAGATGATTAAATCCCACCACACGCCTATAAATAACTATTTTATACAGTAATAAACACCATTACCTCAGATAATCTCTAGAATCTGACGTAAATTCCTTTTAGTTATAATCACTCTTGTTGTACATAACCAAACGCTGCATAGTATATTTGTAAATATGTATTAAAAACCAGATTATAACACTACACTTGTGTACATTCATAGAGATGATGTTGGTATTGCCGTTATGTACATTTCTGAAAATGTGCAACATTCGCACTAGTAAGATAACACTTTATTGATCCCAGGGAAAAATTAGAGAGCATGCATGTATGCATATTTATAACTTGCATATGTATACATACATATAACTGCGAGCTGGTCTAGTGGTTAGCATGTCCGCCTCTCAACCGGGAGATCACGAGTTCTACTTGCGGTTGGGTCATATACTAAAGACCATCGTATAAATGGTGCCTGCTGCCGTCTGGCGAGGCACACTGCAATACAGATGCGAGTCAGGAATCAAACTCTCACAGTTACCAGAGGACTAGCCTCCCACTGTAACCACAGCTATAAAATAGGCGAGAGGCTGAGGGCTATAGAAACTGAGATCGGTGCCAAAAAGAGTTGGGTAGTACTGGGACAGGAAACTGCTTGGGAAGACCAGATCCTGGCATGGGAGGGACTTTGATGTATACACATACTTATTATCAATATTTTTGTTTTGTGATACAGCAGATTATTTAAATAATTACGTGAAGTGACAGCACTGAAGTTGGTCATAACTTGGCATTAATTTCTTTTCCCCCTTTTCCACAGATGGTTGTGATCGAGGAGACAGTGCTTGATTTCCACCAGGATGGTCAAACCAAGAGAAACTGCTTCCGGGTCAGATCTAAAGTGAACATTTACTGTGCTGATGATGGCTTCTGGAGTGACTGGAGCCAACCGAGATGCATTCCAGGTACATCATAAAAATATGATTTCCAAATGCTGAAGTCTGTGACCCACACTTGAATCCTAAATCCACTTTCTCCTCCCTCCCCAGAGACTGAACCAGAAATAAATCTGAGTCCTTTGCTACTGATCACCGTTATAGCCAGTCTTATTGTTTTGGTCGGCACCATCTGCCTCATACTATGGATGCTCGGAAAGTTGTAAGTTTATGACTACTTGACTGACTGACTAGCGAGTCATTTAACCGAGTCGTACATGAAAGAGACAGTTGGGGCAAGAGCTGAAAATAATTATTTTGATCATCGATTATGTATCAATTTTTAGAAGTAATAAATTGTCTTAAAATTATTTAAAAATATAGATTTCAATTGACTAAGGCTACTTCAGAACACTTAACAAGGTCTAATTAAATAACAGGTGACTAACTGTCACAAGATTACTTATCAGATAATCTGCCACAGGATGAGAATATTATCAAGATGACACGTCTGTGAAGATTCTCAGTCATCATAGTAATCTGTAGGTGGTAGAAGAGAGTCTTCAAGAATCTTCAAGCAAGTCCAGTTGCTCTCTTCTACCACCTACAGATATCAAGATGACCAGATAACACTAAAGCAAAATGACAGTAGTGTGTAAATGCATTACTGCTTCTACACCCTTCTTTGTGACCATGTCTTATCTGCAATCGTTGCCCTAATTTGTTCAGCTCTGGCCGGGAAAAAAAAATAAAAAATACAGGACAAAGAGAGGTGTATAAATACACTGAGTAAATCAGAACAGAGACTGAACTTTACTGCTAGATTCCTGACTGAACCCACAATTTAACCAGTCCTGTAAGGTTGCATTCATTTTCTCATGCTCTTTCTGCCTTTCTCCAGGTGGAAGAACAGAAATGAACAGAAACATGTTTTCCATGCCCTGTACCAGGAGAAGGTCCAGAAGGTGATCCCGCCCATATTCAACCCTGTGCTTTAAATACTCACGTCTCAACCAGTTGCACATGGACACTGCAGCATGTGCAAATACATTCAGACCCTCTGTCAGTTCCTCACCCATTTGTTTACAGTACTGAACAATTTGAGCCTGGACACTGGTTTTCTCAAGATGCACAATGGAACATGTCGTAGAAATCCTGCACCTTTTCATAGAGCCTGTAGTCACACTCTGTGAAACTCAAAGTATCTTTGGCAGCATAGCACTACCAAACAGTGTTTCTTTTCTGAATGTATTTTCTATGTTGTTTACTTATCATTTTTATTCAAATACTGTACTGATAAATATAAAGTTACTCATTAAATGCCAGAATTCTTGCCAAAATGAATATTTTTTACCATACTATTTTTGTTTAATTAAATGTATTGTCTATTATTTCACCAGCAACATTGTCTTTTTGATGATGCATCTTTATGAATAGGATGTTCACTGTCTTTTCACTGTCTACAGTTTACAATTGTACATTACATATTCAACATGTTTTTAAACCTCATTTTTCATGTCAGTATGTCCTTGCCAATTCAAAATAAAAGCTTTGTCCTTCAGTAGATCACTACAGCTACCTGGGAGAAGGCAAACAGGTGCTTCTTCAACAATACATGAAGGCATTAATTTGTACGAGTATGCTAAATGGCCAGTTCTGCTGCTCACACTTGCTTGTGATTGGCTCTCATCACTCTGACTGGCACCGTAGTGATGAAGCCCATACTTTTCAACAAATACAGAGCTTATTTACATTCCTGACCACAGACAGCTAGCTGTAAGGTAAATCTGTCTGCATAATAAATGACAATTCCAGGTGAAGGCAAGAAAAAGTGGGAAATAAAGGAAATATGTGAACTCCAATGCGACTAAAAACTGAACCAGTCTGCTGACGACTGCTAGCAATCTACTAACTACTGATGATGACAGACATTGGTAACAAACAATATAGCAGACACTAATTTGTTGACTTCCTCTTGACACCCATGTGTAAGCTGTGCAGGTTTGGTACCAAACAGAATTTACAACATGGGTTTTCTAAAAAACACAAACAGGGCCTTGAGGTAATCTTGTACTCAAGAACTTTTCTCTTGCAAATTCTAACCTTCTTTTGCACCCCACCTGTCTTTTTTCCGCAAATTTTTATCCTTCTTTTGATCTTTCGTGTCTGTCTCTTCTCCAGCCAGCCTCTCTGATTACAATGTATATAAGATTTAGTTATGGTAAGCCATTGGAAATGGTATGACTTGAAGACTCCCTCTTGAAAGTTAGATGGTGGATGAAGAAATCACTGGAGCATTTGGGTGCGTGTATTTAATATTTCATTCTATCCACATTCACTGGATATGAGCACTTGCGCACACCGATTGGCCACTCTATTACTAGGATATCAGCTCATATTCCGTTAGTAGAGAAAAACAAAACAGTGGAGCATGTTGCTCAACCAACCAAGGACGAAACAGAAACTCTACTCGAAAGCAAAACCCCCAAAAACTGTCAAGTACTTTATATTAAAAAAAGAAATGGCTAAAAGAATATAGCGCACCCCAGCTCATGTTCCAACTTAAAGGCAATTCATCTTTAAGTTGGTTTGCCAACTGCCAAATTGCTACGATCATTTCACCAGTTTGCTTACATTCCAAGCGGAAATTATTTTGTCATGTGTTTTGTATAAAGTTTTTATTTATCAAATTTTCAAAAAATAAAAATGCTCCGTTTCTCAAAATTCAATGAATGAGTGGAATAACTTTTATTCCATCCACAATCTCATCACACATGGCTTATAGCCGTAGGCTTAGCTAGCGAGCCGTGCTTTACACGACCAATTCTCAAAAAAACATGGCCATAAATCCCCAAACACGGCCTATAAATTTTATACTAACTTGTGTTAACCAAAATTTTGTTTTGTGAAGTAATTTTGTGCATTTCTATGGACATTTTTGTCGACAGTCAGCGGTTTCCCAGGGTATGCCCGGTGTGCATGCTTTCCATATATGGAAGTTAAATCGAGAAAATCAAATTTACCACCAAAAATATCGCACTCTTATTGGTCAGATTTCAAAACAAGGCTTGAATGGAAGCAAAATACTGCAAGTTTTGTGGCAGGTTTAGAATGAGGTCATGTATTTAGATAAATATCTTTGCGAGTCTGTCATACAAGCCTGATAAACATATTGACAAACTTTACACTTTCTTATGTGCCCACTGCCAAATAATATATAGTTTTTAAATTACCTAAATTAGATGAAACATAAAACTTGTCACCTTCCTCAGTCACACCGGACTCGGCACGCTGAGAGCCCATTTCCGCGTTCATAAGAGACTGTTCACATGGTAACGGCATGAGAATCACTTTCATTCAGTTTTGATTGATTTCAAGTAACTACAGAAAAATTTCCTTTCATTTATAACTTAATTTCACTTATTTTTAACTCCTGTTAATTGCACTTAACAGAATCAAAATGATTCCTAACATTTTGTGATGTAACATTTGCTACATGTATATTTCATAAAATCAAAACTTGTTAAAGTTATCTATGATTTTCAGTTGTATACATTTCAGAATATTAATCTTCAGAGTTGGCTGAATCTCATTTGTTATCTTGTTTATAGTAAAGATGTATTCTGTGTAACAGGACTCGATTGCAGCAATCTGTATTTTGTCTTAAGTGCACTTGAAATGATAATTTGAGATTTCTGCTTTTATTGCAGGAATTTGTAGATGATTTTATTGATAATTACAGTGACTTGTAAAGTTCTGGTTAATGAATAAGAAACTCAATTTAAACTGCGTTATAACATTTTATTAAGTTAGTAAATAAAATTTGTGTTCAATACCTAATAAAATATAATTCACACTTAAAATTAATATTTTCTTTCATTTCTTTTTAAGGCTTAATTGCAGCTCCAGAAGTCACCAGATTGCACCAAAAAAGATGAAATTTTTCATCCCATTTCAGAATTTTTCACCCCCCGGGTCTCGACCAAGTTACACTCCCTGCTTTCAGAAAAAAAATAAAATTAAATGAAAAAAAAAAAAAAACACACACACACACACACACACTTCCCAATCCTGGCTATGCCCCTGCTTATAGCCAATGCGGTGCTATGCACCTCGTCAGCTATTAGCTCATGTACGACTCGATTTCGTGGAATAACTGTTAAATATCTCTTATGCACAGATACTATTACTTTTTGTTGTCTCCACACAGCAACACCATCTGGAATAAGCCTCGACAACAGACACACATTATTAAGCAACTGCTGCCCTGAAATCATCTAAAATGAGAATAAGTTGGCATCGTCTACTGGCAGCCTCAGGCCAATGAAAACTGCCTCAAATCTAATCATTAGCATGCCAAAAACATAAGTCAAAGCTATTTTCCCCTCACGCAGTCTGAACTTAAACATAACAAAATGGTAGGGAGTATCACACCATATCATTCAATACAAGGCTCTCGATTTGATCCCTCTGTATATCAAACAGTACATTCAACACTCATAATAAAAGCAGGCTATAGGTCATAAAACACCACTTATATTATGTGAGGTGTCATAAACGATTAAACTTAATCACGCAATATTACTGGAGAACACAACATTCAAAAGCATGTTTGGGCTCCAGAGAGCTGCAGGACTTTCAGAGCACAACAGGCTAAATAAAAGATGAAACACATGAAATAACGTGGCCATGCTTCAGACATCCTTTGACTCATACGAAGCTCATGACTTGCTCAGGTTTTTATATCAAACTGAGCTAGTTTTGAAACAAAACATAAATGTGTGTGAACTTCTTTGCCAAGAAAAGATTTAGAAAAGAAGAAACATGTCTCCATTTCCCAATGAACAAACTATTTGTGCAAGGCTGGGATTTTCTGAGTTTGTGTAAATCTTTCCATGTAATTGGGACAGAAATCTTGCTGACCTGCCAAACGTGCACACCGATGAAAACCTTCTAGAAGAGCTAATGTTTATTTAGCCATGTTTAATTCTCTTACATTCTAATGCATCACTGTGTTTCATTATATGTCGCCACAGATCTGAACAGATCATGCAAAAACACTGTCAGAATTATATTTCAGTTTAACTAAATATTCAGGAAATCCTTATATTAGCTGTTATTTTTGCCTGTGTCTATTGTTCTCAAATACCACCTGACTTTCTGCATTTCTCCAGGTGCACCATATGTTCACACTGAAGGGGAACATATATTTATCTTAAATTGGGAGGAAACAACTAAAAAGTTTAGTTTTTTTTTTTCCATATTCTTCACTGTGATTAGGTTGCTGTACGACATTTAAACAGATTAATATGTCCAGAGCGGAAATGGAAACTGAGTAACAAACTGCTTTGTTTAATTTATCCTCAAGGTTTGATCAGCAAACCAAACGCAAATCAGTTTGATCGGTTTCAGCATCAAAACCATTTCCGAGCCCATGCCTCTTTTAATTTAAAGCAAGACTCCCTTTCAGATTTCTCAAATTTAGGCCATAAAACGAATTTTCCTTGACACCCAGTTATTTTTAGTAGACTGAAAGCGACTGAATCTGAATCACAGACTTTCGATTTTATTCCTTTTTTTTTCCAAAAACAATTATTAATGAATTTAGAGCCCCGTGGCCCGAAATTCTCCATGGGTTTCCCCGTTCACAATGCATTGTGGGATACAAATTTGCAGCCTGAGAGAACAATGCCCACCCAGCACCCGACGTCTACGGACGTCGATATCAAGTTTAAATCAGGTCGGCCCGTCATGAACTTGATTTCGACCAAAAAGAGACATGTTTGAGGCCGTTGACCTGGTGGTTTATATCTGGTCCATAGAAAACTATAGCACTATCACAAGGGAAGCCGACATGGGTTGTCAAATGGGTCAGTTGTCCTGGCCCCAGGGAGAAAGGTTGCCCACAGATGTGTCCTCCTGATATGATGTTTTGTTCGGGTGGGGGCCTTTTTCGAAACCTATAGGGCTCTGCAGCGCTGTCAGCGGCCCTGCACGACGGCAACGGTTCATACGCATGCGCATTTACCCAGTTAGACCGAGTACAATCTTTTCGGCGGGACCAGTGTAGCGACTTGGACATTGAACGTACATTGAACTTGATCTACTAGGATATTGAGCTGTGTTGTTTGCATTTCGGTAAGTAAAAGAATCACGTTTGTTATACTTTGCCTATACTGAGTTA
>JAODVO010000021.1:32555234-32566168 GCA_025400055.1 Notarius lentiginosus
AACCCTGATCTATACTTCTCCACAACTTTGTCTCTGACCTGTTTGGAGGCTCCTTGGTTCTCATGTTGCTTGCTTAGCAGTGTTGCAGAGTCAGGGTCCTTCCAGAACAGGGTGATTTATACAGACATCATGTGACAGATCATGTGACACTTTGCACACAGGTGGATCTTAATCAACTAATTATGTGAGTTATGAAGTGAATTGGTTGGACGAGCTCTTATTGATGGTTTTCATACGAAAGAGGGTGAATACCTATGCACACTCCAGATTTCTGTTTTTTCTGAATGATTGTTTGCGTCACAATAAAACAACAATTTGCATCTGTAAATTAGGAGGCAAGCTGAGTAAATCAAATGGTGGTAACTCCCCAAAAATCCATTTTAATTCCAGCTTGGAATGCAACAAAACAGGACAAACAACAAGGGGGATGAATACTTTTGCAATACACTGGATCTATGTGCTATTGTACTCTGGACACATAGCGCAGTCTAATCTACTTCATATACACAAAATTATTATATATTATAATATAATAACGCCGAATATTATTCATGCAGCATCAAGACATCACTATCAGAGAAAAGTGGTTTATACTCACGTCTCTCTGCCCCCTGTGAAAGTAAATAATACAGTGTGAAGATTTTATACATGAATACAAATGTGAAAGTGAAATGTGGCTGACTGCTGTTAGCTTACAGAGACTAAATGCTCGGCCGAATCAACTCTTCAGTGCTTTTTCAAAACATGGTGTGAGAACTATTCCATCCAGAGGAATCCTGGGGAATTTTATATTTTTATTCTGATATGATTCTGTATGAGATTCTGATGGGGTCTGGCAGTGGTGTGTGTTATATGCTGCATGTTTGTTGTGTCTTTTACTCGACATGGTAAACGTCTCTGCCTCCATTATTGCAGTGCAGTGGGGTTACGCACAGGAGCATTGTGGGGAAATAAACTGACTGACAGAAGTGGAATCCCAGGGGCCAGTGTCATGCACTGCTCTGCTGATACTTACCTGCACATTTACCAAATACCACCTCCTAGTGTTTATCCTGGTCACTGCACCTACACAGGTATATTACTGGAAGTAGCATCTCAGTGTGTGTGTGTGTGGGGGAGTTGTTATTAATGTTTATTTTGTGAGCACTGAATCACCCAGGTGTTTGAATCCTGCAAGTTTGACTATAAATGTACAATTGATAGTACAATGAAACAACATTGCACACTGGATTTACCTGAGCTTCCTATAGCACACTCTCTGAATTAAAATGAAATATAGGTGAGGTGGGTGGGTAGGTATGTAGATAGATTATATGGACACGAGTGTTTTACTGGGAAATACACCACTCATATTTTTCGTACAAGCTACATCCGGGACATGGACAACCAAATCGATGAATTGTTTTGATAAATTTGGGTATTTCTTTTTGTGAATGTGTCGATATAATAAAAGGAAAATCACACGCTGGCTTGAAGATATGAAGTTTATCTTCTGGTGTTGAAAAACCTGCATTTTTCATACGAAATTCATCACGGATCTGAGTGACATATTTCATGATATTTCACTCCGATGACATCACTCCCAGTGTTTCCCACTGACTAGACATGCATTGTCAAAATGGCAAACCAGTTCAAAAGTAAAATTCTTTTGATGCACTTGCATTTTTTTGTGGATGTGTCCATATAATATAAAGAACATTACACAGTGGCACAAAGATATGAAGTTTATCTTCTTGTGTTGAAAATATTTTCACTTGTTCACTTCGCTCACTCGTGATATATACACTCACCACTCGAACATAAACGTCATATCTTCACACAACTGTGTAATATCATATATATATATATACACACACACACACACATATACACACACTTTTTTTCAGTGTTCTGAAGAGTTATTTACTTACCCATGTGCTAGCTCCTGCGTAAAACAAAAGGGAAATTTAATGTTAGATCAAATACAATGAGAAAAACATCTAATTGACAATCAGGATAGTTGCTAAATAATCCTCACGACAATAACTGTTATAGTAACAGCCACTGTTGTGAATTCATATTTGTACAAGTTGCTGCTTTTAGGCTCTTGTGCAGAGTGAAAAATTGTCTCGTCTGTCTATCTTCTACTTTATTAGCAAACTGTAATCGACTCCTTTGATCCTGAAGCTTATTTTGCTTCTTAAAGTGATATTGAGCCAATCACAGATAAGTAAATAAATAAAATAAAATAAAATTTTTGCCCACTCATTAATTCATATTTGTACAAGCTGCTGTTTTTCGGCCCTTGTGCAGGTGTGTAACAGAGTGAAAAACAGAGTTACTGTTTATTCAATTAAAATGAACTTCACTCCACATTCGCACCCTGTGTACTGAACCTCATACTGAATACTGAGCGTGTGTTTCATGTCCTGAGATCAGGAGTTCAGGAACACTTACGCATCTCTAATGTAATCTCCTCTGTTCTGTGTCCATCAGAGACCTGACACAGGTAATGTCTTAATTCTGAACCTGTGCAGGCTTTCAGCTGTAAGGAGACGTTTCCTGTCTCCAGCTCCTGAGTGATCAGACTCGCTCTGCCCTCGTAACCTCTCCTCTTTGTCTCCTGTCTGTTCTTATAGACACAAACACAGTCTGTGCCCTTAAACCACCGGATCTCCATGTTAACAGCACTGACTTCAGGAGACAGACGGCATGAGAGAGTGACAGCGGAGGGATTATACCACTCATTATCACTGGGACCAATGAGTTTAAACTCATCTGTGTAGGAACACACGCACACACACACACACACACACACACACACACACATTAGTTTCATCTTCAATCAATAATTCTGATAAATGTATCTCCGGAAATGTAACTTACTGCTTGCAGCCGCCATCTTTATCTCTTCCTGTCAGTTCAAACTAATAAAATCCTAAACACACACAGAAAGAGAGAGTCATCCTTTTAAAACCGCTCACACAAACACATGGTTAGAAAGTGCAGTTCCACAGTGTATTTTAGAGAATTATTTGAACAGATTATTGAGCCGTTGGTGACTAACGCGGACTTTAGCATGATGCGAACTCCTCTTACCTTTTCTGTTCCTCATATCAACATATCTGCTGCTTTAGCTGAAGTGGCTTCACATTTCAGAGCGGCTCGTATTCAGTCTTTCCATCTTTACACTTTAAACACCGTGTTTAAATAAATATCACCTGTTTACACACATATACATTCCTCTTTTTTTCAATCCGTCACAGCAGGAAGTGTAATGGTGCAGTTACTTTTTTTCTGAGTCCAGAAATACTTTCACTTTCAGCTTCATTCCAGAGCCCCGCCCCTTCACCTCTGATAACCCCGCCCCCTGTGCTGCACATGATCAGTTCATAATCATCCATATATATCCTCCTGATCAATAATAATAATAATAATAATAATAATAATTTCCCAGGATTCTCCAAAGTTAATTCCTTCAGCAGCTTCTGAGTCCTAAGTCCAAATTCCACCTTGGGAACAGACTGTACTCTGGTCTCACATTTATAAATTTAGGACTCATGTTCTGCATTCATGTCACAGAAACTGGCTTTGAATTAAGAAGCATGAAACACATCCACTCCGGTTTTTATTTTCGAAATAAATAACATTTTGAGAAACAGAACAGCGTCAGACACCAGATTAAGGAGGAAAAGTGACACTGTAACTGGCCACAAAACATGAACAGTCGGCTGTCATTGTGAATGTTTATCATGTTTTAGTCTGTGATTTCAGTTCCTGCATATGTTTTGATGCACTGTGTACAGTATGAAGTATTTAATGTGAATTCTTGAATCTGATTGGTCAGAAGGAGTTGATTGATTTTCTATCACAGCAGCTCTGACAGTAGTACAGCTGCAAATCACTGGATTACCTTTAGGTGTCTGTCTTTATTCTTCTGTCCCTGTCACTCTTTTTTATGATCTATCTGTGTCGATCAGTTCTTCCCTTGATCTTTTTGTCATTTATTGATGTCCTCATCCATCCATATATTAGTTTAACATTTACAGAATGAGTTTCCAGTGTCAGTTCTTTGAGGTAAAGCTGTTTCTTTAACTTTTCTTCCATGACTTTTGTTCTTCTCTCTACAAGTACAGATGCTGCCCCCTCGTGGACGATCTAAGTTTAGTCAGTATGACGTTGTTACAGTTGTGAATGATGAACCACCCAGTGGATATTGTATTTTTATGACTGCAGGACGTTCTTCTATAATTTTATCAGTTCAATTGAATAAAGCGTGGAGTTTGTTTTTATGCCCTTTCTTGACATCATGGCCACAAAGCCTTCAACTTTAGTGGAACCTGAGCCCACAACCTTTGAACAGCTTCAATCCTGAGCCGAGGCGGCCAGTGCACTATCCATTGCACCACAGAGCCTGAAGGCACCCCTGGCAGTAATCCTTTTGCTCAAGAATCACTGGTGCTGTTTTGATGACATCACCCAATTTTCATAGTTTTCCCATTGCTCATGAAATAAATAAAATGAAGTCACCTCTGTGGAGTATTTCCACTTCCTGGATACTATCATCACCCAGGACCTTATGTGGGAGATGCATACCTGCTCTCTCACCAAGAAAGCACAGCAGAGGATGTACTTCCTGTGGCAGTTGAAGAAGTTCAATCTGCCAAAGACAATGATGGTGGACTTTTACACCACCATCATTGAGTCCATCCTCACCTCCTCTGTCACCGTCTGGTACACTGCTGTCACTACCAGGGACAAGGGCAGACTGCAGTGCATCATTTGTTCTGCTGAGAGGACAATTGGCTGCAACCTCCCGTCTCTTCAGGACCTGTACAAGTCCAGAACCCTGAGGAGAGCAGAAAGGATTGTGATCAATCCCTCTCACCCTGCACACAAACTTTTTGAACCACTCCCCTCTGGTTGGAGGTCACAGTCCATTAGAACCAAAACCTCATGCCATAAGGCCAGATTTTCCCCCACTGCAGCTGGCCTCATCAATAAGGTCAGAGACCGCACTGACTCTAACCTCACACTTCCAATCTGTGACATTAATGCACTTTGTCTCTGAATTACAATTTTGCACATTTCAAGCCCATGTCATGCATCTCCATTCTGTGAACTTTTATTGCACATTCCGGCTCACGCTGTACAGCTTGGCTGTTGACTTACGGTAAGCGGCTACACATATTCTCTTCCTTTCACACACTCTCATCATATCTCTTCTCCAGCTTCATCATCATCATGTGACCTATTTTTGTACGTCCCAGACATACTGTCCAGCTTGGACTCCAACAACTCATTCACATACCCCTTAAATATGTCCACTTTTCAAATCTGTAGATTTCAGATTCTTCTATTTCTTATTCTATGTATATAGCTACTTTTTGTCTTTGCTAAATTCTTCTATCACAAAAGCAAATTCCTTGTATGCGAGAACGTACTTGGCAATAAACTTGATTCTGATTCCGATAAAATAAAACCAGAACACAAAACTTCACAAGGTGAAACTCCCAGCATGCCTCAGGCCATTACTGTGTCCAAAATTGTGCCTAAGAGAGGGTGATCTTGCTGAGGACCATCTTTGGACTAATTGTGCTAATTCCTTTTACAGTTATAAAATGGGCGAACTCCCTAACTTGTGAACAATTTCATGAACAGGGTGTGGTTTTGGATCTTCCAACAATCTGATTTTCTTCAAAGATCTTCAATAGCCATTTATTCCTAAATTCCATTTAAGTATGAAGTCAAGTACATGTCAAAATACAAATGTCATACAGAATACAAATACATTGTCAGAATTGATGGTTCTCGGATTTTCCAGTGTTGTGGAGCAGTTTTTCAGCTGTAATTTGGACTATTTCATTAATGTGGCATGGTTATGTTCCACTCCACAAAATTTCCCCCGAGAAACAGCTCCAACTACCATTTTTCGATCAGGGCAAGTTTCAACGCAAGACAGTAAAACCCATCATTGACTATCTTTTCTTTCTGTTTGAGTTTTTATTTATTTTCTATGACAATCTATTAATTCTAGTAATGAAACGAGTACATTGTGCATGTGAACACAGAGTAGTCGGCGTAAGAAAGTGTCAAGGGTCACAAAACAGTAGCTCGTCATGCACATTTTTTTGAACAAATACTTGCTTTAAATTTTATAAACTTTTCTAATGAGCTTTGACTGTTAAAATTATAAATGCTCCTTCCGTCTGATTTTATAAAACAATTTTAAGTAAGCATGATACCCGGGAAACACTGACAATCTGAAGTGAAGATTTATCAAAAAGTAATACGATTTCAATTTTGTCAAGATTTCAAAATGGGTTATTTCACTCATGCACTCTCTGTACATTAAGTCAAGTCAGTTAACATTTTCAATATCCAGATAAAATCAAGCAGGTCAGCAGGACACCTAAAACATGATCTGTAATGAACATAGCCAGGGAAGAAAATAAAAAACCAAACACCAAAAAAAAGAAAAGAAAGTCAATAACTGCACCGCAAAGCAGAACAAAACAAAACCTAAAAATATACTGAAGATCTGCAAAAACAAACATTCAGGTTGGAGTGTTAAACCATAACTCCAAAAAGAACTGCGTCTGAAAATCAGTAGTTACAAGACTGATGTTTTTGTCGTTATGTTACAGGCTGTGGGTATTTGTCTCAGGATATCGAGCAGAATTTATTGATAAGAACAACGTGGTTTGAACTGCCCGTCTCAAATCCACTTCTTGAATGCCACTTTTGCCTGAATACAATTCAGTCTTTAAGCTGAAATGGTAACTCATGCCTCGGATGTTATCAAGCTTGTGAGCAAACCAGCATTTACTCCTTGGTGTGGATTCTAAGCACCAAGCAATAAAGACCTGATCTCGTAATACAAGGTCATCATAACTGCTCAGAGTAGACAAGAATGAGTCTCCATACGCGGACGACCAGTAGAGCCAAGTAAAAGGGATGTTTCGCCAAGAAGCAAGTTGACGAGTGCTGACCAGAGTTCTCTCCGAGCATATGTACTTGAGCATCATTCTGCATTTCTTCTGATAGCAAATCAGCTTGATCCTTCGGGAAGTCCTTCCATCTTGCGGGTTACAATCACCAAGTCTGTAATGGCTCACGCGAGAGCCCTCAGGTATACGTACAAGAATGGTGTCGTCTTCCTTGACTTAGAGAGAACAAGTGGCTGGATGGTGTCCAGGTTGGGGTCTTCGCTTGCGCATCACGTTCAAAGAAGGTACCAAGCGGGACGATAGTTGAGGCGGGTGCGGCTGATGCGTTGAGATGTACGTTGTATACGTACATGTAAAAACTTTGCTTGGATTCTGTCGAAATCAAATTTCTCATCTTTTAAACATAATACCTAGACAACACTGAAGTTCTGAACTCAAGAACCTTCAAGAATATTAGCGAAATTTATTAGTTCAACTCGTTTCACTAACGCACTCTGGGTATTAATATCAAGATAATTCATCTGTTCAGTTAACATTTTGAAAGATCATGTAAACTGGGGGGGGGGGAAATCACAGCAGGATCAAGCATGTGTGTTTCGTATTACACCGATTTAATTTGATCAATCGAATATATTGTTGGAAAAACAGAAGGCCTATAAATACTCCATAAAAACAACAAAAATCCTTATACTGAAGAAGGAAATTAGTATAATCAAAATAATTCAAACACTTTCAACACTGTGCGTGTTAAGCAAAGTGTGATTTCCAGCAAAACGTGGACATGGGGACAGACTTGGAAATTAGTAGACAAAGATGATTTGATTGTTTTCCCCCTTAGTTATGGTTTACGTGTGGTTGGGTCAGGATCTCAAGAGATAGACGAGAACTCCTTCAAAAGAACATCCTGGCTCAGAGTGTTGAGAGAAACATTCTTCCTCACGTTCAGACTGATGGAGCGCACCAACTCCTTAAAGAATGCCGTTTCTCTGGGCTGCTCTGAATAGCGCTCAAACTGGTCCAAACCATCCTGCAGCTTCAGAGTCAGTGTGTCGTAGTTGGAGCGTACCACTTCCAGCACCTGATCTTCTGAAAGTTGGGAGATATGATTCACGGCAGCATAGGACTCGATCTTTGGGTTGAAATGGTTGATGATGGCTCGGACATTAACCAGAGCATGGGTGACTTTACTGGCTGGCTCCTTCCACTGGCCGACGTTGGTGGAGACCCTTAGCACCATGCAGTAAAGGTTATCAAACACCTGGTGCATGCGTATGATCTCGTAATATAACTCATCGTAACTGCTTGGAGTTGGCAGGAACGTGTCTCCGTACGTGATGAACATGTTGAAGAGATGGACAACTTGTAAAGCCAAGTGGAAGATGTTGTGTTTGGACAGCAAAGTGGTTTCATTTGACAGCAAGAACTTCAGCAAGTTAATCAGAGCCGACCAAAGTTCTCTCCAAGTGTAGTGCAGCCGAATCCTGCACTTCTTCTGATAGCAAATGAGCTTGTGAATAATCTGAACGCATCGCATGTAGAGATCCATAGGAAAGTCCTTCATCAAGTGTGTGACGATGAACTCGACCATCAGATCCAAGACGGCGCACGCCAGAGGCCGAGACGGGATGTTCTTGTCTGCCGCTTTCTTTCTGTGCCTCATCGGCATTCGATGCAAGTTTACTCGAAAGTTCATGTTGTCGTCATGGAGGAAGTCATCAGCGTACTGGTCCTCGGCTATACACGTGAGGATGATGAGACACAATCGGGCGCTGTTGAGCCTGTGTTCGTCTTTGGTGTCTTGCATGACGATGGAGGAATATTTGAGAAACGTGATGAGCAGGTTGCTCGTTTGAAGGTTGGGGTCCAGCGGGAGTTCAGGGTTGTGCATCACGTCTAAAGAAGGAGGGGTGGTACCAAGCGGGGTTGTGGGTGTCGTCGGCGTGGGCGTGACTTGTGTCGCCGCAATATCGATCTCTGGATGACTTTGTGCGAGAACAGTAATGAAGTTCCTGTTCAGATGAACTGCCTCGTAGAGAGCAAGCAGGATAGCTTCATTAGTCTGCACCGACAGCTTCTCGTCCGCGTCAGCAATGAACATGCTGCCTACCATGCTGGTCAGCGTGGAAAAAAATCCTCCATGGTTGTCCTCCTCTTTTTCTTTGTACTGCCTGTTGTATTCTGTCAGAGCCTGCTGGATAACCATACCCATACCCGCCAGAGTTGGTTCATCATCCACTATGGATAACTTCACAATGTAGGGATTCACGGATTCATATTTCCTGTAGTTCACCAAGAGAGCCAAGAGAACCACAGCATCGTAGCCATGCTGCGCTCTGCTCGAAACGTCAGACAAGATCTGTAAAATGGCCTCAAATATGCTGTTGATCATGACGTATTCCAGGATGGTATTCTGACTGATATTATCCGTCACCGTAACCAGACAGAGTAACAACTTTAGGCACAGGCTCTTCAGGCTCTCCGAGCCATCTCCGCAGAGCAAACTGTCCAGGCTTTCCATGAGATCCTTCATCCTGAGCTCGGCCTTGTCAAAGCCCACCAGCATATTAATGATATCGAAGCCGGTAGCCGATTTGTTTTTCTGATGCACACCTCTAAAGAGTGCGCAAAGAGTCTGCAGAGCGTTGACTACTTTAATCTGGTGGTCTTCTTCCAAAGCCTGGACGCAGTGATGGAACAGGCTGTTGATGTTATCCTTGATCATCATCACTTCATCTCCCTCCAGAGCCTCCAGCTTGTTTTCCAAATACTCCAGGTTCACCTTCATTAAGAAGAGCTCATCCCAGAAGCGAGGGTTCGCCTTAGCAGGATCGACTTTCGTGAAAATTTCATCGTACATCAACACCACCTTCTCCTTCAGCGGCTTTTTAGACGACGACGTCCTTTTTAACAGCCCCGTTTTCTTCTCCAGAGACATTTTCCTCCCTGCACTGACAGTTTTACGTCCACTTTAAACTTGTTTACTCATGACTAGTGCTAAGCGCTAATTCCGTCTTGTCGTAGTTTTTTTTTTTTTCTCTTTTCTCCACTTCCGGTCTCAGTGAGAGGAAGGTCCTTTTTCTCTGATTGGTTGGCAGCGACGTGACGTCATCATTCCGCGATTTCCATTTCTGGACAATTCAAAATGGCGGATTGATAATAAAACGTTCACGGTTTATTTTTGTTGTTGATGGAAATTTCTCATGTAAGTTGCACTGGTTATTTTAAGCACATTAACGGGAAAAAATATACACGCATGTTTTTTTAATGTTTATCATTGCTCGTGCACGTTTTCCGGAAGCATCAATTGAACGCAAGCTCGTGCGAATTAGGTTGCTAGTTAGCCTGCTAGGTTAATTAGCTTGCTAGTTAGCTACATATTCTCATTATTCCACTCTGAGGTGATGAAATAAAGGAGACTAAATCTACTTAATTTTGAATTTGTTCGTCCTGTTGTGGGTAGTTTAGCTCGCTAGCTTTGGAGCTTGGTGCTAGTTAGCTAGCTAGCTAGGTAGTTATTTAGTTAGCTAGCTAGCTACCTTGCTAAACTAGTTAATGCTTTACCAAGGAGATGTTTTTTATGGTTTCTATAGTAACAGCAGGCATGGACACTTCTATAACAGAAACAGATTTAAAAGTAATTTTTTTAAATCTAACAAGCAAAGATAAAACATATATAATTGTTGATGTGGTGAAGTTTTCGATGAGGAGACGTTTGTTTAGTCTAGTTCCATCTATACGATATTAAATGTAACGATAAACAGATTAAAAAAAAAAAGAAAAGTATGTTCTGTAATAAACAGTAATCATGCCAAGATGCTGAGACTTTCACTGGGAGTGACAAAGTTGGACAGGATTGAAAATGAGAAATGTTAGGGTAGTATCTCACTGGGCTGCGACTAGTTGGAGACGCAACAATTGCGATAAAATATGCGAATTGGCGACAATTTTCACTTGGAATCACACTGAATTGATATTCGCTTATTTTATCGCAGTTGTTGGGTCTCC
>JAODVO010000021.1:32912784-32923377 GCA_025400055.1 Notarius lentiginosus
GTGGGGGGGGGGGGGAGAGAACGTGGAAAGTTTGTTTTTTTTAAAAAAAAAAAAAGCTTTTCAACTAGCAGAGTCTTAGCATGCCCTGAACCTTTGCTGTCTGATTTGGTTATTCATAACAGGAGCAAGCTAGTGTTTGAGTGACTGTAAGGGTAAAAGGAAGGGGGAGAAGATATCTGAATATATATATAGAGAGAGAGATGGAGTGCGGGCGGATGGAGAGGGAGCCGTGTCTCTCTCCCGCTGCCTTCGTCAACCAGGTGCAGTATTCCAACATCCTGGAGGGCCGTTTCAAACAGCTGCAAGGTAAGGCGTTTGGAGGCATTTTCACATTCTACCACCTCAAACAAATGACCTTTTTTTTTCTTTTTTCCCTGGCTGCTTATAATCTCTTCAAAGTTTCACACGAAGGTTTACAAAACTAGCAAGTTCAGAGAAGTAATCGTGGTGATCAGTCAAGGAAACTGGCCCACTGGCTAAAAATCAGCGCTCGTGAACAAATCTGGCAGGAATCTGATTCAGAGACCCTAAGAAAAATGAAAGTCTAAGAAAATGGGATTCATTATGGAGTCTAGCATAATCTAGCTGTTAAAGAAACTAGCACTTCCAACAAATTAGTACTCATGAGATTCTCAGAAAAGAAACTATCACTCGGGGAAGTTTAATGAGCTAATGATCTTTGGTCAAAGTCTACATAACTTGTCCTTATCAAACAAATTCCAAGAATCTTGCTCTTGTTTCAATATCGTTTGACTTGCGCTTAAAAAAAAAATCAAGAAACTTATAAGGGAAGCTAGTCATCAACTTGGCTAGCACTCAAATATACCACCTTCACTATCAATGAACTCAGACGAACTCTTGGGACTCAACAAATTCTCAGAAACTTGCACTCATCAAAGGTTTTGCTCGTCAACCAGTCTCGTCCAAATCCCATATATCTACTAAACATATTTACTCCTGAATGCTTTAGGCTTTTGGTGTTCGACCTGTGTGACACCACACGCTGCACACACCCACCTCGCTAATCCAGTTCAAGCATGTCATTTTATATACACCATTGTCCGGTATAGGGAAGAGTTCAGACTCTTACGATGATGCAACACATGATCGGTGTGTAGTGTCGTGTGTGTTGGCTCATTTTGAGGCGTTAAGATTGAGAAAGTGAAGCTGACCTACACAAGGTCACGCCTCGTGAAACAGTTTGTGTGTGTGTGTGTGTGTGTTTGAATGTGGCCTTGTTACAGATATTTTAGATTTTACCGCAGGCCCTGTTGTCCCAGATCTCACCAGCATAAAAAAAACAACAACCCCAAAGCAGAAAGACGCCATGTGTGTGGGTGTGGACACGTTAGATCTTACTGGGGGACCAAATTTCCCCACAATAGTAGGAAGACAAAGTTTTGACCTTGTGAGGACCTGCAAGGAAAACTTTTTTTTTTTTTTTTTTTAAACTAAACGAAAACTACACCTTTTTATTTAAAAAAAAAAAAAACTGAAAGAGCTGAAGTGTTTTCCTTTTTGGTTACTGAGGTCAGCATAACAGTCAGGTTTAGGTGTAGCATACTGCATGATGGTAAAGTGTGTGTTTGAAGTACAAGTCGATAAGAACTGCATTTTATTTGAATGCGTTCGCCAGCACGCACGCAGGATCTGCAGGGTGGTTTGTGGTCAAAAGAGCTGACTAACATGGTTCGTCACTCACACCCTAAATGTTTTGCATGCTTTCCTGTTTAAATTATATTTGTGTGTGCACGCATGCATGCGTGTACACTGTGTTCACTGCTATACTTCACAGCAGAGAATGTTATCAGAACATTTAGACACCAGTTCAACAGGTTTTAACATGGCTAGGTTGTGAAAATGTAAGAAATGCTACAAGTTTGCCCCCCACCGCCACCAAGATTGCCTGAATTCTCATGTTAATATTGCGACAGCTAGAAAATTAGAGCCCCGTTAGATTTCATCAAATTGTGACGGTCAGCATAAAGGACTCAGAAGGTCCCCACAATTCCAGCAATACCAGCCAAGATATTTACACAGTCCCACACAGGCAGGGTTGAATTACAAAACCTGTGAGGTCTTACATTCACTCCAACAATGTGGTAACAAAATCTCCCAAAACACAACCCTGCTTTCAAGCAAGAGACAGTCTGTGAAACGAAACCTTATTAAAAACACGGATACAGTAAAATAAAGGTGATGCTGTGGGGACTTTCTGAAAGGGGGGGGGGGTAAAGCCCTTTGTAAGATGGCAGGTCCTCATAAGTGTAGCAAGATTTCAGACACACAGTTGTCAGTTTCATGTATATGAAATGGAAGGCGGAAAAGTAATAAGTCATGTTGAAAGATGTATCGATTTGAGGAACGTATCAGCAGTGACGCATTCCATGTTTAAACTCTGTGTGGTAGAGGTCATGGAAAGTGTGGTTATCTTGCTTGTGTGCTAAGGGTTGAAGAAAGATTCGCATAGTACATTTTTCTTTTTTCATCGTTTCATCTGCTGTGTCTGCAGGGAAAGCATGGCAATGACCTACACACAGACTCGTGTTTGTCTTTGTGAGGACCTTCCACTGACACGGTGATTACTGTGGCGAATTAATTCCATGCCTACTACGTAACCTTTTAGCCTATTTTAGTTTTTCAAATAAAAGCTGTAAAACCACTGGCATTTTTATTTATTTATTTTTTATGAGGATGGGGTGGTGGTGGTTTTTATGAGAACATTTGACACTATTCTACCATTGTGAGGACCTTTTTGGTCCTCGCAAAACGTGTGTGTGTGTGTGTACACACTGTGCTAGACAGATATTGCCAAACTCCAAATCTCCCTAGAGTGGACTGTCCAGTCACTCGTTGTTCCAGCGGTTCCAGTTTTCTTGTCCATTTACCTCGTCATTCCAGTCCTTGGCTGTTTTATATATTTGCCATTACTGATTCATAACTTTGTACTTTTAAAGATAACATTTAAGTGTCCCATTAGCGGCACTCCAGCGTTAGTGCATGTATTCGATGACGCCCAAACTCCAACGTTGGAACTCGTCTGAATTTCCGCTACGACAACAATTTTGCACAGTTGAACTTGTAAATTTAGACTCCATCCACAGTGGTGTCATGCTTTGCATGTCTGAAAAATGAGTTTCTTCATGGCTGATAAATAGTTCAATGAATTGAGAAGAAACTCTGAGGGGAAAACGTAGGTTATTTAAAAAGCAAAGCAAAGATATAGTTCAAACCAAGATAAAATAAGCTTCTGTTTTGATAAATTCACTAAAGATCTGATTTTTCTGAAATGAATTCTTAACCGAAAGTGGGAGGTTTGGGTGGATTTGGTTGGAGAACCTGCTCAAAGTTTGACATGAGAAGGTTGTGTGTAGCCGAAACGATGTTTTCCTTATTTGGACCATTTTCATCATTTCAAACAAGCAAAAAATCAGATTGCATTTATTTGAAGTAAACTGCACCTGTGCTTTAAATGTAGTGGCTAACAGTACCGTACCTCGGAAATGGAAAACGAAACCACTTTATTTTCATCCACGGAGGGTTTGAGCTATGCGTTCATCTTTTATAAACAACCATGTCAAAACAGTCAACTGTACAGTCAGTGTTGTAGGTTTAACATGTTTGTATGTTGATGGCGCTAAAGCTAATACTTAGCATATACAGTGTAACGCCTTTAAAGGTAAGAAACGCTGCTTTTGTTTACTTTTTTTTTGCAGCCATGTCCATTTGTTGTCACCTTTTTAAATTTGGAGTTGATCACGAGTAGGAATTCCGAGTTGAGGGGGTGTTTTTCTTTGTTCAAGTCAGGGGACTGAATTAAGAGTTCTTGGAGTTGAATTCAATATAACAGATGCAAATTTCCCCTTTAATTCTTATGTCTTAATTTTTACAGCAAGACCTCAAGCTTCTGTCTTCACACCTGTCGTTTCAGATCTCTCAAAACTAATTTCGAAGTGAAGGATTGAATGAAGTGTTAAAGCACTGTTAGAGTCTCAAGCACACCTGAGGCTTAACTAGTGAATTTCCATCATTCAGCTCTTTGGGAATTTACGTTTATAACCAGTACACTATCACAGATTTCTTATCACACCTTTGTTCACAATCTTACTGGGTCACTCAGACGTTCATGTTAACGTGTGATAATGGCAGTAATGCTTTTTAAGGTTGCATCATAAAACCAGTTGAAAATTTCTCACATACTTTCAGTCTGCCTCGGACTTGCCTTTAACGGATACACACCGATTAACTTGGCTATATCATGAAGTAACTGCAATGTACCATATATATATACATACCTGGGTAATTTCAATCAGGTCATCCTTTGGCTTACTCTTTGGGAAACCAGGTGACTCCTTCTCTTCTCAGATCCTGTGTTTGTGTTATCATAAATAGGCAGTGGGTGTGTTGGCACAAAAAAAAAATCAGGTCATCATTCTGCCTTTCTTTATCTTTCCCTTGTAGTAATGTGGGGCTTCTTGCCTCAAGTTTGTACTTAGAAACTCCAAAGATTCTTGCAGAAAGGTGCTGCTTAAAAACGCTGACTTGGCAAGTTGAGGTTTTGTGCTGGGGGACAAATTTTTGGAACGTTGTTGCATAAGCGTGTCAGAAGTGTCTGAATAATCTAAGAAGTTGGCAAAAAAAGCCAACTTAGTGAGTCTGAATCTGAATTGCTGTACGATTTTAAGGTGGTTGTTGTACTGGTCTTTTCAGCATGATGTGCCACGCCTACTTTATTAAGACGACAGGTTTACTAACCACACCCTTTTTTTCAGAGAAACGTACAACGTCTAATTTCTCTAAACAGTGTATTAGTAAAGATTGTTTGTTCCTTTTTTAAAAACATGGCCGAAGTACACAGGCCTGGACCTGATGTTGCAACGGCAGACCTGAATCTTACTAATATGATGATTATAGCTTGTTCCATGGAAGTAGTTTTAACAACATAAACCAACAGATCCTGAACAGCTGTGGATCCATAAAACCTGGAGCGATCCTGGCCGTGGGTGTTGGGATAACCAGTGCAGTAAATTCTTGGTGTCGCTTGCTTGACAAAAATGCACAGAAATGCCATATCCAGGCGTCTCAGCAAAGACGTTTCTCGTTTCCACTCTGACCAAGCAAATGTTTAGAAGTAAATAAATAAAGGGAGCTAATTATATGTAGCTTGTTTCATGTTGGCGTTTTTATTTTCTGCAGCTTTTATATTGTCTCTTACTTCATAAGCATTCAAGTTGTCGTGTAAACATTTGTGCATTACAAGCCTTCTTATGTGAGTTTATAAATGAAAGCTAATAATAATGTTATAGAATCACATCAGTATTGATTCAGTAGCCATTTTCTTCCAACTTTTCTCCAATGCTGAAGATGCATCAATGTTGGACTGGTTTGCCAATTTAATTTGGAATATGAGATTTTCCAGCTCCCCCCCCCCCCCAGTGGTATTTCTATCAAAATAACTCCGCTATCAGTCTGTTTACACATTTGAGTTCAGAAGCATTGAATATTTGCTCATTCTGCAGTACACATTCTGTAAACTGGAACTGATAAAAAGGGTGTGTGTCTAGATCCAACAAAAGGTCGTCCACCTCTATGCTAACCACCCTTCGAATCGAAAACTGCATCCCTCCTTGTTTTCCTGAACTTTTCAGGGAATGCCATAGAACAACAATCTCCAGAAGTTCGGAGTCTTAAATCGGAGAAGGAATGTCCTTTCAGATTAGGTTTTGCTAGAACATTTGTTACCGGTATGAACAGTAATGATATCCAGAGTATGTATAAATTGACTTGTCTGTTCATTAAGATGAAGGTAATGTTGTACAAGTTGAGTACAAGGACTACACGACGTACAGTAATATATTATTCTAGTGTTATCTTTTGGCATTTCAGTCATATTGATGTACCATTTAAATAAGAGTCTCTTGACCGAGTAGGGCTGGTTGGTAGCTTCCAGTGCCAGTTTTGCAGATGAGCTAATAGGGAACAGCTCGTACCCTGCTTTCATTGTCCAAAACATTTTCAAGGACAAAAGTGTGTGTGTGTGTGTACCTACAGCAGCTGATGAGCCAACAGCACTGGTAACAGATCTGTTCCCATGAAAGTTTTTTTTTTTTTTATTAACTACAGTGAAGCTCTTTTACTGAACAGGATGAACAAAGTTTAATTTATCTGCATATGATGATCAGTTATATTTATGTAGCGCCTTTCTCATACTCAAGGTCGCTTTGCAATTATAGAGGAGGGAAATAAGTCCACCAAAAGGAGGTCAGGATGTAATTCCAATGGCGTAGCTACCACAGTCTCGCCAAAAGGCACATGAAAATAAGTCCCATACTGCCGTGACGCCACTGGGCAAGGTTGCTCGGAACACAGTGCCATGGATCCACAAAGCGAGCACAGGAGTACCACCTGTGCTGGTACGTCCCAAACTGCCTGCACAGCCGCTCTGACTCCACCAAGCAACATCGCGCCCAACACAAAAGCACTGCCGCACAGAGTGCTGGACAACCACTATGTTAAAAGAGCAACAAGCTCCCTGCAGTCCATAGCGAGGAGCACAGGCATCACCCATGGCACACCAAGACCTGGAGGGAACGGACGCCCAAAACTGGTTCCAGAGCTATGCCACAACCAGCAAACAAACCTCAAACTACACAAACACAAAGAAAAACAAAAGGGGGTGGAAGCTCCGGTGAGAAGTGGCAGCCAGAATGCATACAGTGTACTCTCAACTGGAAATGGGAACAGGAAAGTATAAAATATTAACCTCCTGATTTCATACTTTCCTGTTTAGTTCATGAGTAACTCAACATCAAATGATGTTAGATGTATAAATTATAAATCTGTCCAATTTTCTTTTGATCATTTTATATCAGTGCTATGATTTAAGTTTATTTGTCCTGCAATATTTGGACCTACAGTATGATTTTTGGTTGAAGCCAAAAGGACCTTTTATTCTTGTATCTCAAGTTACCAATACCACGAACCTTCTAGTGAGTGAAAAGTCTACGTTTCTGAATGGAGTTTAAGAATCCTGCTGAGCTAACACCCTGCTAGAGTGGAGTTGGTATTCTGGAGATGGAAGTATAGTAATCGAGTAGTTTATTTTCCCATTATCTCCTGAATTTGGTCTTGCCAAATCCTTCCAACTCTAACTCTGATCACGCCAACCAGGGAGGATGAAGGTGAACAAGTGCTTCCTCTGCATCAAAAGGCAGTGTAACCATTCAAAGGAAAGTGCCATCAACCACCTTCTGCATACATTAAGCTTCTAGATGCCTGGCATTGTCACTTGCGCCTCGTGTTACTCTGAGATTCTATGCCAATCGGTGCATACCTTTTATCCAGACGGTATGGCCAACTTTGCTCACTTGAACTGCAACCACAGATAGCTGTGGCATTGTTGGAATTCAAATTCGCAGTCTTCTGACGAGCTAGCGTGGATGTTTTTTCTTTTGTGCCACTTAAATTGTTCGTTTCTTTTATTCACTGCTAATTGACGCACATGTTGAACTTCAGTCTTGATTTTTGAAACCAACCAGAAGAAATTTCATTCCATCACCTGGGTGCCAGTATGAAGTAAAGTCTCCTTGATGTATGCTGCCCTTTTGATGGATGGTTGTCGAGGTTAAACGTGACCCATGAAACCTTCTCAAAAGATGATGGGTTTGTGATGGTTGAGAGCCAGCGCAATGGGCCATAGTTATTCATGATTTTGACCTTGTCCTGGACCTGCAGCAGGTATTCGGGAACATTGGTGGTCCTGGTGGTTGTAGATATGATCTTGGGAGTATTTTGTTCTTTTGCTTTATATAGCAGTACACATGGACACTTTTTTTTTTTTGTACATTTTAACACCGTGTGAATGTAACACTGTGTGCATGTTTTTAAACCTGTATCCCTGACGGAACATCAGAACACCACGCCTCGTAGCTGAAACGTTGGCCAATGGCTTACTGACTTTATCGCACAGACATGATCTGCTAGATGATGGTATACTAATTTGTCTTAATCTGTATTAGCGCACATAACTAGCTCACTGTATGTTCTTACATTTATGCTAGCTTTCACTTTTTAGACTAGTTAGATTTCCAGGCAATGAAACGGTGAACCTGTGCAGTACACCGGAGCTTTGACTTGCTCAGAGGGTTAGTTAATGAATTTATGATTTGTCAATGCCTTAAGCTTGCTCCTAATTATTGTTTTTGTGCTGGAGTGTGTGGTGACTTGGCTTGAGATGTTAACTACAATCGTCAATTTCTGTTGCATCGTAACTGGTGGAAACCTAAGCAAAAAGTGGTTGAACTGTGGAGTCATGGTTGCGTGCACAATGCAGGAAGAAAGTAAATTTGACTGTGATGTAACTTCCTCTTTTGGAACATTGCACAGTTTGTGTGTCAAAGGGTCAAACCCAGTTTCTTCTGAAATAAGCTAACTTATTCAGTGAAGAACACCAGCTCCTTATAGCAGACGCTCTTATCCAGAGTGATGTACAACGCACCCAGAACAGCCTGGGGAGCAGTTGGGGGTTAGGTGCCTTGCTCAAGAGCGCACTAGCCATTCCTGCTGGTACGGAGATTTGAATTCGTGACCTTTGGGTCCCAAAGCTGCTGCTTTAACCCATGGGTTGAATAGGGAGATTAAGTTTAACGTTTTACTGCATGAAATGCTTTTTGTTTACAGGTTATTTAATCAGTAATTAGCGATGCTATGCTTGTTGTGAGTGCAGTAGGATTGGTGCCATGTACGATCTTCATACAATCATACAAGGATGCAGCCATGGCCTGAAGGTCAGGGAAACGGCCTTGGGCCGAAGGGTTGCTGATTTGATTCCTGGGACCGTGAGGGGAGTTGAGTGAATGAACCGCACTTTCTCCTCCCTCTGCATGATGTCTGAAGTGCATTTGAGCAAGGCACCTGACCCCAGGCTGCTCCCCGGGTGCTGTAGCAGAGCTGCCCACTTGTGTGTGCATGTGTGTTCACTGCTTCAGATGGGTTAAATGCAGAGGAGCAATTTTGCTGTGCTGTCCTGACCAAATAAAGGCTGCTTCTTCAATCAAGTCATAAATTGCTGTGAAACAGTCCAAAGAAGCTTCCCAAATTTAGAGAACTTGAGTGGTATAGTGGTTAGCACGGTCACTTCACAGCAAGAAGGTTCCAGGTTTAAACCTCACAGCCAACGCAGGCCTTTGTGTGGAGTTTGCATGTTCTCCCCGTGACCATGTGGGTTTCCTCTGGGTGCTCTGGTTTCCCCCACAGGCCAAAGACCTGCAGATGAGGTAAAATACCCAGCCACTGGGTTGCACAAGCCAGTGTATGCTTAGTGCTGGTCCCAAGCCCGGATAAATTGGGGAGGGTTGTGTCAGGAAGGGCATCCGGTGTAAAACCTACACCAAATCAAATATGCGGAACAGATCCGCTGTGGCGACCCTGAACGAATGGGAGCAGCCGGAAGAAGAAGGAGGGCGTTTTCTCTGGGAGTAATATGTCAGAGCGGATTTGCTGGCTAAACATTAACTTGATTTAAATTAAAGGTATTTTGCATTGCAAGTGTCTTTCTGTAGCACACCGTGGTTTTTGAAGCTGAAATTGCGAATGTATTATTAAATGGTTAATGAATAACTCATCAATCCGCCACTTGTCACTGATGATCTCTAAAAACAAATGCTGTGAAAAATGACTTGAAGTAATGTCTCGGGAGCATTCTGGAAAGCTGAATCCTGTGTGTGTGGGTTAACATGTAGCTTCGGAGCTCAAAGTGTCAAGCCAAGTCTGGCCCAGGCTTTAGTTAAGGGGGTTGTTCTTCCGCTTCAAAGCTCAGCCACATTCCTGGGAGCCTGAACATGTTGGAAAAACGAGCATTAAAACACAGACAAAACATCTTAATGATTTAAAAATGCATCGCAGGTAGCGTGACGTCAAGACGTGTGCGAGCGGGTGAGGTTTCCGCTTGCACAGGTGTTAAACCTCCTTGCTTTTCATGTTTGTGCTGTGTGTGGAAGTAAATGCATGCTTCTCTTACCTGCAGTTGTCGACTTGGTTTTGCAGTTGTGTTCTCCAATAAGAGGACTGATTCCACAAACGCATTGGTGTTGACACATTTACTGACAAGAATCCAGATCAATATACAAATACTGTGTCAAAGTGTAGACCAAAAATGGCTTAATCAGTCATCAGTGAGCCATAATGAATGAAAGTGTCAATGTTTGGTGTGAGACGACCCTTTGCTTTAGTCTCAGGTCCAGTGAGTGCAGTTTTATGTGGAAATGATCTGTAGGTTTTACTGAGCGTCTTACAGAACCAGCCACAGTTCTTCTGGACACTTTGTCACACTCGCGTCTTAATTTTACACCAAAACCCAGCAGCCTTCATTATGTTTTCTTTTGTAATCTGAAAAGTGCTCGCTTATGGAATGGAATATGCTGCTCAGATCTCAGATATAAACATTTGTTCCTGGAACATTTAATTTTGTACTGGGGAAAAAAACACGAAGGTTTGAAACTCTAAAACGTTTTTTGTGCTGACTCAATCATGTAGAAGTCATAAAATAGAAATTGATAAAATTTGCATGGAAAAAATAGGGGGCCTCAGACTGTT
>JAODVO010000021.1:33546175-33559326 GCA_025400055.1 Notarius lentiginosus
TTTGACCAAAGTTTAATATAAAATAGGAGAATTGCATTGATCTCGCTCCTGAATTTACCCGTGATGTGCACTTTAAGGCTGCTGGTTCAGCTGTGTGCACGAATCTGGAGCGATATCTCACTGCACATGACTTCCATGAATAAATTCCATCTTAATCGTGTCTTGGCTTTTTTTTTTTTTCTCCTTTCCTTTCCTCCCCTCCTCTGCCTCTCTGCAGCCGCCGCGACTGAACGTATTCAAGAACGATCAGGACACTTGGGATTATACCAACCCGACTCTGAGCGGCCAAGGTAAAGCACACATGCGCGCACACGGATTGTTCCTGGGAATACTTATGTGGTTAAGCTTCCTGTAGTGACATCACTGTGGAATTCACGAAAGGTCACTTCACAGTGGTGTCATGTCGGCTCATTTTTTATTTTATTTTTTCTCCATGCGCGTGCACACACGGTCATTGAATTTAGTCTTTCTGGTCCACATAAGCTGACACACTTTTAGCCTCTTGTCTGTGTTTTCACCACCAATTCGCATGTCACCCATGTCCCGTCAAACGCACAAGCATGCGTCACACTCGGTCGAGGTACCCTCCCTTCCCTCGTTCACTATCGGTCACTCCGCATGGCGCTGCACTCGGAGTACACAACATGGTGGAGATTTTTTTAAAATCAATTTATTTATGCTATTAAGCCAAAGGACCACTTAGTTTTATGCTAATGTGAGCATGCTAATTGGTCCCTTATTATTTTACCAAGAGGTTTTCATAGGATTGTTGCTATGAATCGACTCTTTCATTCTAGTGCTTACAAACTGATTGGGTTAACCTGGTGCCTGATGTAGCTCCAAGAGTCAAGATCTACTGGGTGGGTGCTGGAGCTTAATAAGATCCCAAATGCAGAAGCTGCTGGGTGAAGGGTTTTAGTCATGCAGGTCATAGTCGATCAAGGGATTTGGTTTCTATTCATCTGAGGGGCTTCATCGGGTCTACGAAAACTCCCCCGAAGTTGTTTCAGTGAAATGTGATGGCTGTTGAATCCTGGAGGTGTGAATTGATGGTGAAGCTGGCAATTAGTGGTGTCGCAAAAAACCACCCATTCACACCTCTTCCAAAGCAAACGTTTCCTGTTGAAGGGGTGTCACACCTTGTTGAGTGGGGTGGTTTTTTTTTTTTTTTTTTTTGGAATGGTAAGTTGAAACCTCCACAGCTCTGACGAGCTATTGGTCTTCCAGTCTGGTTTGAAATTTGAGGTGTTTGTCGAAGCCCCTTGGATGAGTAGTTGTTCATTCTTTTGTTTAGTTCCTACCAAACACTTGGGTCATTTTGTCTGGGATACAAAACGCACAGGCCATTTTTCAAGCGGCATTCGTTTACTCCAAATGAGCGCTCTTCAGAAAGACAGCGCACCAAACATGCTCTTCTTCCAACACCGTGGAATAATCACATGGAGGCATATCTTAAATGTCAAACCAAACATCACATGGAACAGGAACACCTCAAAGACGTCTATGGCAGAAACACTTCAGAACAGTTGACATGTTTCATCTCCTCGTCAAGACGACTACCCTCTCTGATCGATTTAGCACCATATCTGGGGGATGGTCTCTCTTTGGCGAATACATTACAGCCATTCACGGAAGATTTTTCCACCCTTTAACACATCACGACAAGCAACATAGCATGCAGACACTAAGACAGATTGTCAGAAGAGGTGGGAGGATCATACCTTGTGTTTATTCCCTGTTCACGGTCTGTTTCTTTGGTGTGCGGGCCTCTTTGTTTTTTGCTCTCGTCGCTCCACATTTTTTGAGTTGTGAACAGACATTGCCATTCCACTTCCAAGAGTCCAACATCACCAGGGTCAGAGCTTTGCCACGGCACGCTGAGCTCACATTACCACAACAGCACACAGAGTCCAAGACTGTTGCCACACCACACAGAGATCGTCACAACACGGCAGGATGACACAGCACTCCAGGATCATCAGCGCACATTGCGTCAGGATCACTGCAATTCGAATGCTACACGCCAACCAGACACTACCCATGCCGACAAGTCGAGATTGTCATTGCTCACCACACCAAGCAGGTTTTTCTCTCTCTCTATAGATGCGATGAACAGCACAGCATGTCATGACGTCACACCTTGTAGTTCAATTTGTCATAGTCACCGCACAGACATAGTGCCATCAAGCTTCGACATCATCATGAGAACACATCGAGCATCACAGTATCCCACCGGGACACCACTGCGGCCAACAGCACATTTACAGCACATGGAAAGGATCACTGAAGTGTACATGAAGACACGAGCACTGAACATGTAGCTAGAGCCTCGTCATCCCTCCTTAAGCCCTCTCTCTCTGAGGAATCAAGTCCTTCTCTCTCTCTCTCTCTCTCTCTCTCTCTCTCTCTCTCTCTCTGCTAACTCTTTCACCCTGAGAGCGGCGTTTCGTGTTCTGACTGCTGTTACGCCTTCCGTGTGACACAGGTTCGGATTAGCTTGGCCGCTACAGTGGCATCTGTCCTCAAAACCGCCGCTGTGTCTGCAGCCCCTCCTTCTGAACGGTAAGCACTCTGTGTGTGTGCTTGGGACCCACTCGAGGCAGCCTCAAAGTACTTGGAAGTCTTAAGTAAAGCACAAAGGAGAACGAACGAAAGAAAGAAAGCTGATGCCTGGGAATCGAATCTTTGGGTTGAAGGAACAGGGTTATGGGCAAAGCATCTCTCGTTCAACCAGTTACACCTTGGATTCTCATACCACTATAAGTAAGTACCGCCGTCAAAATGCCAGTTGTTTTGGCCTTTCAGTCCTGGCAGCTTGCATACAGCATGAGTTGCCCCTTTAAACCAATTGCTAGCCATGCTTGGTGTGTCTGCTGAAAGACCATTTAATGCCTCAAATAAAGACAATTCCTGTGCTCCACACTAAAAAAAGGTGCAGTCGTTATTATTATTATTATTATTATTAACAACTCCCTTCTGATCAGTTTAAATGTGATCATGTGGCTCTTTATGTTGAAACGTGAATAAAGTAGGGATCGGATTGCATAATGCCATAGCTAATTGTGTGTTTGAATCATGAGTAAATGTTTGCTCGTTGTTCCTGATACCCAGTGGACATCTGGTCCAGGAAAGAAGACCTTCAACTGGTGGTTCCAGATTTTTGGCCGTTCTGTTGAGCCATTTGCACTTTGTTTTTGGTGCATTCGGCTCGTAAGAAGGTCTCCTGAGTGACGCGACACAAAAGCATTCACTCTTCTGTTAAGCTATTGCAAGTTAAATTCCTGATTCCCTGGCCACTGGTTGTCAGGTGCCAAGTGAGCAAAATTTGGACATGCTGTGCTCAACAGGAGAGAGAGGTTGACATTAGCCAGTCATGGGGGGGTTATGAGCTCATGCATGTGGAAGAGGGCAGATGGCGCTTTCCTCAGAGTGTGTTATGGTGCCCTGTGACGGTGTGAGCAGCACTTGGGTGGTTCGTGTCGTGGATCAAAAATCACATCCTTGCCTTTGTCCTCCTCGGTTGGTGGAAAGTGTCAGGTGGATAAAATGGTGGGGGGAGAGAAGAGAGCTGGTCTCTATAAAATCCAGTAAGTCATATTTGTCTTAAAGGAAACTTTTGTAGCTTCAAAACTTCAAGCATGGATTTGAGTAGTACCAACTGACTTTGTTTGCTCAATTCCTGTCTATAACGTAGAACCTTGTTCAACCTGTTGGTACTCCTCCAATAAGGGTGTGTGTAACTTCCTGAAACTAGCAAGGTACACAGCCGAATATGGTCTCTTTGGGCTGCTGGTAGTTAGTGGTTAGTTCCCAAACACGAACCCTTGGCAAACCCAAGTGCTAGAGAAGACGGGTCAGATGCCTTCAAGGGTTTAATAAGCCAAAGCTTTGAGGACACGCGGCCTTTGCTGCTATTATTTTCAAATGCGAGTTATCAGGCTGTCTGATAGCCTTATGAAAATGTGTTTGTGTAAATAAAAACGGGTAGTTAGGTCGCTCGGTTAATCAACCTGCCGTTTGATTTGCGCACCAACAATAAAATAATGTGAACGAGTGCAGTGTGTCCTCCTTGACTTGGATCTTTTGATCTGTTGCAGAAGTACACTTTTTTTATTTTATCTTCTGTGAAGTTGTTAATCTTGTTTTCCCTGTGTTGCCTTTTGATGCATGTCTGTGTGTACCTGTGTCTGTACAGATGCTGATTCAGACGGCAATTGGAACAGTTCTCAAGGTGTGTGTTTGTGAGCTCTAAGACTTTTTTTTTTCAAAGCAGCTGTGTAAGGATGGGTGTTTCGGTTGAGCAATAAACATCTTTCCTGCAGTAATCTTATTCTCAGCATCTTTAACATGGTGCTGCTGTAGACGTTGCCCCACCATGTGGTGTTTTACGGCTAACGCAGTCATAGGCTCTCCTGCATGCTAGTCACAACTGCACTGCCCCCTCCCTCTTTAGCCTGTTAATCTTGTTGGTTCTTGTCCTGCCCCTCAAGCTGATTGGTGTGTGTGTGTGTTCTCTCTGTCAGACCCCACTTCAAATCCCAACAAGCGCCAGAGGCAGCCAGCTCTGCTTGGAGACCACCCTCCCGAATATGGTTAGTCACAATCACTCACACTTTTTTGTTTTTACAGTGCTAAGCCCTGCTCACTTTCATGAAGGCTAGCTTAAATGATGCTTCTGCTATGCATGGCCAAGCTCTGCAAGAAATGTATCCTCTCTGTCTATAATCTAAGATGTGAGTCGCAATGAATAGGCCCTTTGTAAACACCTCCCATGATGCATGAGCACATGACAAGATTTAAACATCATACAAAGAGGGAGTCGGCGAGAAGAACGTGTTGCCAGTTTAAGCCTGCCGAAAAGCACGGGAACGTCTGGCGAAGAATTCTTTGCGTCGCTCGACTTGATGCACTTCTCAGCTACACGATCCCAAATTCAGAGTGAAATTCCTGAGCTCTCGAACCGACGGCCCCTTTTTTTTCTTTTAAACGTTTCATCTGTTGTCCTCTTTCTTTGCAGGCGGTCCTCAGACTGCTTACGGTCCTTACGATGAAACCTACGGCCCCCCTCCACCACACTATGAGGGCCGGAGGATGGGACCACCTCTGGGTCGGGCCCGTGGTGGCCCTCGTTACGGAGGCCCTCAGTATGGTCACGGCCCTCCTCCCGAGTACGCCGCTCAGGCCGACTCTCCCGTCATCATGGTTTACGGCCTCGACCCCTTCAAGATCAACGCCGATCGCATTTTCAACGTCTTCTGTCTTTATGGCAACGTTGAAAGGGTGAGTCTTTTGAAACGGAATGGTTACTCGTTATTAGCTCACCGGCCATAGGGCGACGAGCTCTTACCATCATGTGGCGTCTTGTCCTCGAGTCACAGAAATCGTTACTCTTCCCTGAGTTTTCAGTGGATTTTGTTTGGAAGATCTAATCCATGTGCACAAAAGTTACTCCCTGATCTTGTGATTTCTCGTTAGCAACTTATTAATGAACTTTCAGGAGAATCTCTACGCCTCCCTGAGTTTTCAGTGACTTTTGATTCTGGGTTTGTTTTGAAGATCAACTTGTTCTAATTGTTCTCATGAAGATCAACTTGGCTAATTATGAACAAGTCTGGTTTCTCGTGGCACGGCTGTGCGAGCTACTGCATCGCTGAATTTTTTTTTTTTTAAATTGCGGAGTGATGCACAGTTTCATAGGTTAACCTGTTTCACTGTGGCTCACTTCTTTTTTTGACACGGCGTTAATAGTTGATTAAAACAGTGACTGTTATTTGAAGTGGTAAAGTTTAGGCGAGTGAGGGCTGAAACACTTTTGGACACTTGTTTAACCTTTGATCATAATTTGTCAGGTTGTTTTGAACTGAAGTTTTTAGACGCTTGAGTAACTAATGGTGTGTGCAGGTGAAGTTCATGAAGAGTAAGCCTGGTGCTGCTATGGTGGAGATGGGAGACTGTTATGCAGTGGAGAGAGCCATCTCACATCTCAACCACACCATGCTCTTTGGACAGAAACTCAATATTTGGTATGTTCCTACTGAACCAGTACTCACTCAGCTTTCGGTTTGAATAAATAAAACGTACGCGTGTCCTTCCAAATAATTCAGCTCTAGTTATGTATTTGGGGACTCGGAGACCGATATGCTGTTGAGGCCTGATGACTTTGAACCTGAAGTGCTTTCGTAGCTCTGTACTATACGCATCACGTAACATGCCCTTTCCTGTGGTGCAGCGTATCAAAGCAGCAGGCTATAATCCCTGGTCAGTCGTATCAGCTGGAGGACGGGAGTACCAGCTTCAAGGATTTCCATGGCAGCAGAAACAACCGCTTCAGCACCGCTGAACAGGCGGCCAAGAACCGCATCCAGAGGCCCAGCAACGTCCTGCACTTCTTTAACGGCCAACCGGACAGCTCGACCGAGATCTTCACCCAGGTACGTGATGGAGCGGTTCGTGCGTTTTTTTTTTGTTTTTTTTTCCACAGCTGCTTTCGTAAAGTATTGAATTAAACTGCTGTTGAAATTAAAGTGAACTTTGCTCCCTTTTTTTTTAAATCCTGCAGATCTCCGAAGAGCTCGCTATAAAGCCTCCAAACAGCGTCAAACTTTTCACAGGAAAAAGTAAGTCTGAGGGAGTCGATAAAACTCGCGTCTGCATTTTACTTGACCTGTGACTGTGTGCATCAGCAGAAACCGTGCCGAGTGTCTTGTGGACATCTGGAGGATAAAAAGTGATGCAATGTCCTCTAGATGGCAGGTTTCCATGTTGAACTGTCAAACATTTAGTGATTTTCGCGCTCGGTGCATCTCCAACTTTTCTGCCATCGTTGTGATCGTCAGAAACCCTCACTGTCTGTTCTGAAGTGCGTTTACGAATCTCGAGAAGACTGATACACGATGGTAGCTTTTAAGGCGACAAGAAGTTCTCAAAATTCCGTCATGAACAGGAAATCAGGAGGTGTTGATGCAAAATTCCGACCAGAGCGTGCGCTTTGAGACACGACGCGCGTTGCGCCGACTCTGGTGTTTTCTGTGGCTTTTTCTGAGCATGTGCACAAACAGTCAACACCTTCACGATGTGTTCCAGCCATCTTGTGTGTACACAGCCACTATAATCCAGGTTTAACTCTTTACCCCATGATGACGATGCATGACACCTTGTCTTTAGACTTTTGTGAATATGTTCTCAGGGTGAACAGTATATACATGTACAAGGGTGGCTGTAGCAACTGCTTCCAGGGGTAAAGAGTTAAAATGTGAAGCTACGTATACAAATTGATACTTTTTTGGGCAATAAAGATAATGTGGAACCCTTTGAGTGGACTCTCAAAACCGTTGCCACTTCAATAATGCTGACGAATCCTTCCAGAATGTTCCTGTAACACGAATGGGACTATTACTATTACAGTGCAGCAACCTGCTAGAGAGCAGAAAACACTTGCAGGACATTTTTCCATGTCTTGATCGCGTTTGAGATGCCATTTGGCGTTGTAATAGGTCATCGCGTCTTGCTATGTGATGTGGAGCTGCCCTCAGATTGCGGTGCAAGTCTTAACGAATGAACGTTGCCGTTTAATATCCGGATATGCCAAGATTACAAAACTATTGTAGCATTTCAAGCTCATACTTCATGCACTAAACCTATTTGTTTTCATGTAACCATGGTGATTATGACTCTCTTTGTGTAGGTGAAAGAAGTGCGTCTGGTCTGTTGGAATGGGAGACGATCAACGATGCGATGGAAGCACTCTCTGTAATGAACCACTATCAAATGAAGAACCCGAGTACGTATCCACGGAGCAGGAGTTGTTGCACGTCATCCTGACGTTTTTAATATTGATTCCAGAGACGGATTTTATAAGCAACTTGTTTCTTTGATTGTAAACGCTCTTGTTTTTCTCTTTTAGCTGGACCGTACCCCTTCACTCTGAAGCTGTGCTTCTCTACAGCCCAGAATGCTAACTGAACCCATCATGACCTCTGACCCCTTTCACAATGAATCTCAAGTGAATGGCTGTTTTTATTTTTACAAGTGTTTTTGTTCCGATGTGATTTTTTTTCTGATTTTTTAAAAATTGTTTAAGCTGTTTTTCCTGCCCTGTATATCATGGCAAATTAAGAAAGATGATGAAAGTGATGTTTTTGTTCTTGAAATAAATAAAGGCCATTAGTAAACCCCGTCAGAAAAATTTTCATTATTTACTCTTGGGTTTCTGCTGACTTTCTTTATTGACTCTCTTTTTGCTCCATGGTTTTACAGCTTTGGGCGAGAAATGACCAGTTTTCATTAAATAACATGTAGATGGTCTGAATGAACCAATGTTCACATCATGGGGGAAGTTTTGAACATTTTATGGAGATGCATCTCAGCCTCCACACTTACCTGGTATAAGGTGTGCAAAAGCAAGTGGGACGTCCTGGCTTACTGAAGTGTCTGCGGAGGTCGTCTTGTCCACCTGCGTTGTCTTGGTTCTAGGCAGAACAGCTTGAGACCATTTTTAAAAAATCCAAAGTTCCTTTGAGTAAATCATCCTGCAACCTGGAAATTATTCTTTAACCAAGGAACTATCAGGTGTCTGGTTTGGTCTGGTACCTGGCATGGTAGCTTGGTGCCAGTGCAGTGAATAAAACTGAAGTGGAAACTTGCTTGATGATCAGAGAAGATGCTTTAAATTCTTCACAGTAGACCACCACAGATACGGACTGATCTCTTATTCCGTGTTTATGAAATCGGATACGGGTGGTTCCCGATTCCGTCTGTGGTCTCGGTTCGGTTCTTTGGCTTCAAAGAACTCCATATGATCTCCAGTTGTGAGCTTTATTACAAACTTCCTCTGACTTTTGCGATTGACCCTTCTTGCAACACTGAGGGACAACAATATGAACGTTAACTAATACAAACTGGTTCTTGGCGTGGTGGCGACTCACTGATCTGGTGGAAAGTATTCTGTCCCCTTTGGGTTTTTCTCACTTGATTTTTGTTGTAGATTCAATTTAAGGTGTGTGTGATTGGTTTTTATACCATCAATCTCCATGTCAAGATCCAAAATCACAAAGAAAAAACATGTTTTTAGAATTGTATTCAAGTGCATTAAAAATTTAAAGCTGAAATCTCTCAGATCAATAGTCACACCTCCCCCCTGTACTTTTCTAGAAGCACCACTGGTAGCAATTACAGCTTCAGTTCTCCCATTCTTAACCAGATCCTCTCCCACTTGGGCAAGATGGATGGGGAGCATCTATGAACTGCTATTTTCAAGGCTCTCCAGAAATATGAGGTTCAAGACTAGGCTGGACCACTCAAAGACTTCGAGAAATGTTCAGAATCCACTCTAGCTTTGTCCTGGCTGGATGCTTCATGTTTTGCTGAAAGATAAAACGACACAGTCTGAGGGTGTTTACACCCTGGAGAAGGTTTTCTTGAAGGGCTTATTGTGTTTGGCTGTGTTCACTCACACGCTTGCCAGTGAGAAGCACTCCCATTGCATGATACTACCACCACCATGCTTCATAGGAATAGTATTAGCCAGTCGATGAATCAGACCTGGATTTTGGTCAATGTATTGCTTGGGAGTTCAGCCTCGAGACTTCAATTATTGCCATCAGATCAGAAGATGTTTTTCCTCATGCTGTCAAAGTTCAAGTTTCTGCCACATGCCTTTAATTCAGGACTGATTTCTGGCAAGTCATTTAACCCTAAAGCCTGATTAATGGAGTATTTTGGAGATTGTTTTACTTTCCGCAGGTTCTGTCCTGTCTGTGGAGGACCTCGAAAGCACTAATTATGAGTGGTTATTGGGTTCTTAGTCACCTCCCTGGCCAAGAACCTTCTCAACCCTCGACTGAGTTTGGCCAGACAGCCAGCTTGAAGAAGAGTCGGGAAAGTTCCAAACTTCTTCCATTTCACAATGATGTCTCAATAAAGGTGATTCTCTTCAGCAGGACTTGTGAACAGAACAGCAGTTGGTTTCCCAAAAGCCTCTGAACTAACATTAAGAGCATCTTAACTCAGAGAAAGTGTGTTCATTGCGCTGCTCGCTCTACCATTTAATGATCTTTGTGCTGCAATGCTTTTGAGAAACCCATCCCAGTGTAGAACAGAGACGTGTGATTCACTGACACTGGAATGGGATCTTCAAGGAGTGTGTGCTGATCGTAGACAGTAGAAGAGAGAGCTGGAGTCTGGAGGACGTTTCACTTCCTCTGCTTTCACTTCTGTATCTGAGGAGGTTTTTGTACGGGTGAGGACACTGAATGAGTCGCTGTGGTATTCGGCCAAGGAACAAAGCTGATCGTCAGCGGTAAGTAAAACTTCTCACCTCTGTTTTCGTACACTAGACTTCTACACCGCTTCACATTCACACTGCATGTTCTCGCATCGACTTTTATTTCTTTTTCCAGTTCGAGAATGTGAGTTTGACATTTCAGATGTGTCTTTTAGTTTGTGTCTTGGTCAGTTTTCGATAATTTGTGCATTTAACGTTAGAGTCAGGGAATTGTTTTATTTCCTTGAGATGTATCTCAATGTTAATTCAGAGCTTTTTATTGCTTAATTTGTTTTGTTTTCTGATATTCTTCCGTTCAGACAGATTTATTGCTTTGTTCTTCATGGAAACTTTCCACCATTGATTGATTTAAAAGTGTATGACATTCCTCTCTGCACATTAGATGTGTGTTATTTTGGTTAATGAATATCTCCTGCTGTGTGTGGAATCAGACGCTGCTCTCCCGGCTCCTGTTCTGACCGTTCTCCCTCCGTCCAGTGAAGAGCTGAAGTCTCAAAAAGGCACTCTGGTGTGTTTGGCCAGCGACGTGGCCGGCGGTTTTGCTGATGTGCGTTGGTTCGTGAACGGGAACTCGGTCACCAGTGGAGTCATCAGCGGCTCTGCGCAGCAGCAAGCCAATAAGAAATTCACGCTGAGCAGCTATTTGACCATCGACAGCTCCGAGTGGGAAAACAACAAAGTCATAACGTGTGAAGTGTCTGCTGGAGGAAAAGCCGCATCGGTGAAGATTAACAAGTCTGAATGCAGTGAATGAACCTGATCCCAGCTTTTACATGTTTACTGTTGAGTTGCAAATCTTTCTTAGACCTGCAGTTTAAACTGTAGAAAATAACTCCTTCTGACTGAGACTATAATGTCCTGATGATGCAATCGTTTTGTTTTTGTGTTTGAGAAATAAGTTGAAGTTGAATAAAGTGCATTACAGAAAAAGAACTGTTTGTCTATAATTCTCTAAACAAGCTGATCATCTCACAGACATCAAATCAAAAGGACAAAAAACAGAGAATCATAGCAGGAAGGGATCAAATTCAGGGTTCATGCTGCTGAATAAAATTCTACTGGATGGAATTTGTGATTTTTTTTTCCTTCTTATGTCCAACGTTCGTGTTTCATCCAGAGCAGAAAAGCACACACTGATCACTGTCCAGTTTACTGTGATAAACAGAGAGAATTCCAAAGACCTTTAGGCAGAAAAGAACAAATCCTCAGAGTCTGAAGTTCAGATCACACACATGTGGAACCTGCTGAACTTTTCGTGACTTCACACACATTTCAATTCACATCTGACTTGTACAAATGTAGAAACGTTTAAAAGAAAGTATTTCAATGAAAACCTGCACACAGCAGCAATCTAGAAGGAAGGACAAAAGATCATGAAGATGAAACCAAATTCTCATCCAATGTTTCCATCAAATGTCCACGAACGATGTGAAACACGTCACGTCAGTTTGATCAAAGTGACCGAGACGCTTAAATATAAACTGAACAATCAATCTGGAATAACATTTGAAACACACAGCTGTGTAAGTTGTTCTGCTGAAGTTTTAATGAGGAGCACTGATGTGGAAATTTTCCACAAGAGGTTGTCAGAGTCCTAATCAGTGTGTGGACGTCGTCTCTCGCTCAGGATACACCTGCTGGCCCCGAATCTCTAATTTCAGCTCCATGTAAATGATGTGGTTTCTTTCTTTCACTTCTCTCTGAGTGGAAGAATGCATTTTTTTAAAAATCCCTCAAAGTCAAGAGGGTCAAACTCATTTTCGGTATTGAGCCACATTACAATTCGACCATTGTCACACTGGCCAGACTTAAAAAAATTAATTTAGTTAAAAATATTAACAACTTGTCTGAAATGTGATCTTGTCACAAACAGGCTGAGGGTCATAACAAGGAGGCAATAAGAAAAAGAGGCAAAATCAAATTGGTAAGTGAAGAAGGAAGATCCAAAACTGGAAGAACATCGAATCAAACATTTGGAGTTGGCTCCTAGAGAGGCAGTTGTAGAACTGGATGTTATAGTTTCCAGTATTCCCCTTCTGATGTTCTTCCCTGGGGCACTGGACCTTCATTGAGATGGTTGGCATTGAGACAAGGAGCAGCATTACCTGGATGGATGTGGCAGAGCCCTATAATGAGGTTGGGCTCGATCATTGGAACTCAGCTTCTTCCTTCTGGCCTGTGAAACTCCTGGTCCAACTGATCCTTGACTTAGACTCTATATCTTCTGGGTTTAAACCAGTTTGTACCATGTAGGCAGGGGTGTCCTCCATGTCAATGGGATCTTTACTGCAGAACTGGAAACAGTATGTTATAGAGTTAATGCTGCTCATGATTTTGAAAGCAGCAATGAATTTTGGATGTCACTTTCAGCTAAGAAGCCACAGTCCAAATTTCTAATTGGGTACCAGGTTGGAACCTCAGCATTTTGCTTCTGTATCAGTTTGCTTGTTCTTTATGGTATCTCAGAGCTTGCTATAGCTGTCCATGAACTCTCTCCCATACTTGTTCTGGTTTGCTGCCCTGTTCTTCACTTCTCAAATCCATGAACTTCTGTCTATGTGCAGTTCCACATCAGCAGTAGTCAATGATAACCCAGGATGCACTGGGAACACATTAGATGAGTTAAAAAAATGCCTCTTCACCTTTCCATTGGCCTACGGATGGCATCCAGAGATAAGGCTCACCGCAACACCCAGCTTCTTCATAAATGCCCTCCACACACTAGATGTGGAGGGCGGCACGGTGGTGTAGTGGTTAGCACTGTCACCTCACAGCAAGAAGGTCCAGGTTGGAGCCCCGTGGCCAGCGAGGGCCTTTCTGTGTGGAGTTTGCATGTTCTCCCCGTGTCCGCGTGGGTTTCCTCCGGGTG
>JAODVO010000021.1:33677924-33690264 GCA_025400055.1 Notarius lentiginosus
TGCACGTCTTTGGACTGTGGGGGAAACCGGAGCACCCGGAGGAAACCCACGCGGACACGGGGAGAACATGCAAACTCTGCCAGCAATGTTGTTACACTTGGTAGTGAAATGCTATGTTGTAGATAACTTTTCCAACACTGCAACTTTCAGAAAGTACAAACAACAATCAAAGGTCATGACAACGATCAAGTAATTTATTCACTGTTGCCGGCGTGGGTCACGTCACACCACGGAAACGGCGTAAACTGTACAAACGTAGCTTCGATGTACACTATGTTTAGCATCCTGTAAGTGTGTGACGAAAAAAAAAAAGCAAATGTGGATTTACACTGCGTTCAACTGGAACTGTGAATGTGTTTTTGATGTCCAACTGGCTAAAGTGAAGAAATCACTGTTGCCAGGCAACTGGGAAACATGGACACTACAGTAGCTAGAAAAAGAGGCGAACGATTTCGTTAACAGCAACATGCTCGGTCCATCCAAACATCGGATAGACAGAAGGACAGCGGAAATGAGAATGAAACGGTAATGTTTCTCTCAGATATGGTGTTAAATTATGAATAAAATTCACTTTTATTGCATTCAGCAGCGGCTGCTAATCAAGAACAGGAGAGTCATCGTGTGCAGCGTACCTGCGCGTGAGTTTGGAGGTGATCTTGCTGAACAGGTTGGCCGTGGCTCTGGAGCGGCCGTGCGACGGCAGCGTGGCGTCGTGGCTGAGCGTGGGCGAGGTGGGCGGCGGCCCGTAGGTGGAAGGCACGCGCTCCCGAATCTGCCCGCCGTGGAACGTGCTGCGTATGGTGGAACCTCGCGTCAGCCTACACCGATCTGCCGAGGACGAGGAGGACGACGCTCCCGCTCCGGAAATACTGAGAGTGGAGGGAGAGGCGGGGGGGAGACGGTGGGAGAGAGAGCTGCACAGAGAGACACAGAGATTAGTTTATACAGCGTTTCATTGTTCACATTATTCACAAGCTATAAAATCAGCATGCTAAAATCATGTGTGTGTGTGTTTTACCTGTTCTCCTTGCCGTTCTGGAGTAGAGACTGTCTGTCTGTGCTGGGCCGATCTGTGCACACGTACGTGTTCCTGCGCGTCATCGCACTGCCAGGGATGTTATTCTACCAAACACACACACACTGCAATCAAATTCACGCTGCTAAATATTTCCTATAGACTGTTATTCTCTCGAATCTTCTTCATACAGCAATAACAGCAACATCTTCATCCATTTCCCCGCCCCCTTCTTTGATTGACAGCTAAGCCCCTCCTCCTACTGTTCTGAAAGACTATGTTGAATGTTTGTGGCTTTCCAAAGACCGAGCGTTTCTCTCCGTCTTCACTTTTCTTTCTTTCTTTTTTTCAGTTTGCCAGATGTTACAGATGTCGCAAAACTTAAACCCGTAATAACGATTACATTATCACACACTGTATGTGTTTACAAAACAAAAACAGGTTGGACTGTCATTTTTCTGAGCCGAACTCATCTCTTTATGTCTCTTTCCGTGTATCTCCAGCTTACAGTGGTGGCGGTCATGTCTTTCCGCCGCTCGGGGATCTCGGCTTTGTTTGGGTTGTTGGCCGTGCTGACCATGGGGCTAGAGGGCGGGAGGCTGCGGCTGCCCATCACGCTGCAGCTGGCCTTGCGTGGGGGCATGCGGCTCTCGCGCAGCTCGCGGTCGGCCCCGCCTGTCGGACTGCGCTTAGGGTGCATCACCGGCATACTTGGACCACCTGAAACACACACACACACAGGTTTTAGTGTTTAAAGTCTCTTATTATTGATGGGGAGGTGTTCTGCATCAAGGAGAAAAAGGAGATCCTCTACAAGTGTCTCCAACCTTGACGTTTTATTTATATATAAATAAATTTATATTTATAAATTTATATATAAAGGTGCCAATAATTCTGAAACCAGCGTTTTGTATCACTCACTTGAAAAACTTTTTATGGTAATTTGTTTTTTTGTCATTTTAATGAAAGTTGCTGATATTTCTGGCCTCAGTGAAACCTAAGCATGAGTTGGTTTAGGTGTGTTCGAGTTACGTAAGGGCCGGGATTGGGTGGCAGGGCGGAGGGCGTGTCCCTTACAGAAGTCGCTGTGCCGTCGCTGGCGGTGGTAGGTGGAGGCGCTGCGCTGTGTCTTGCTGTGAGAGGAGGAGGAGGAGGATGAAGAGGCGGCGGCGGTGGTGGAGTGTTTGTTCGTTCCGTTGGTGATGGGGCTCGGCCTCATTCTCGGCAATGTCATGCTGCCAGTCACGCGTGACTCCGCCCTGTCCTGCAAACGGTAAGAAGAAAGACGACACTCATGCTAAAACAAATAGTGATCTAAACCTCAACTGCTCAACTGTAGTGTGTCTGAGCGAAGGAATGTGCGGAACGTGTGGTTGAATAACCTCAGTCTTCAGGCCCAGCAGAAGGTAAGTTGCAGTGACTTCGTTATATTTCTGATTGAGTAACGCATCTTTAATGTCCTCTTTAGTGAAACCCATCCCGACCATCACCTCTACAAAGAGAAAGAGATACAAAGAGGTTAAAGCGGCCGTGTGGAACGTTTCTGCCGGCTCTGAGATAAACTACAATGAAAACGCTGACAAGTTAAATCTCTCACCCACAGACTAACCCCATGCCCTTTTTCAAACCTATGCTGACTTGAAGTAAAAGGGGGCGGAGCTGATTAGCTCTGTCCTGGAGATCATACTGTTAGAAGAAACTATCTCAGGTGTTCGTCTGCTCTGTGTGTGAGAGCGCACCGATGCGGCTGTGGTCACTGTAGTCCTCCACTGGCTCCACGTGAGGCTTCAGTTCGTCGCTTTCATACCCTGTGTTCATCCACTTGTCCTTCATCACTTGCTGTGGGGCGACACGGAAGGGGTTCAAGCATTTAGCTGAAGGTAACCAAGACACCTGAACTCTGTGTGTATAGACATCTAAATTTATATTTATACATACACACGTGTGTGTGTGTGAGTGTGTGTACATGCACCTCCAGTGTGCAGCGCTTGCTGGGGTTGAGCACAAGAAACCTGCGCAGAATCCCCTCACAGTCAGTGGACATGTAAAAGGGCACTCGATACTTCCCTCTGAGCACACGCTCACGCAGCTCCTACAACACACACACACACAATAGTGCACACAGCGTTCAACAACCTGCTGCATGTGAACTCGATGCTCGGGAAGTGTATAACTGAGGGTATGGGTGACTGTCAAATCTAAAAGCAGTCAGGAAGAACAGACAAAGGTAGGGAATTAGTGAAGGGAGCAAGCAAGCAATGGAACAGTGATCAGTAAGTAGGGACTTTGTAAAGGACATAAGAAGCTTGGGAAAGGAGTTCAGGAAGTCTGGACAAAATACAGAGTCGAGAAAGAAGGGAAAAACCAACCAAGGGAATTTGGAAAGAGTGTACACAAATTTGTTAGAATCGGTAAAGGGAAGCGTGGAGGAAAACTGGAACGGTTAGTTGGAGAAAATTCGAACTTGACCCCTGACCTTGAGGTTCTGTCCGTCGAAGGGCAGCGAGCCGCTAACCAGCGTGTACAAGATGACCCCCAGACTCCAAATGTCCACCTCGGGCCCGTCATATTTCTTGCCCTGGAAGAGCTCGGGTGCGGCGTAGGGTGGGCTGCCGCAGAATGTGTCCAGCTTATTCCCCAACGTGAACTCGTTACTGAAGCCAAAATCCGCGATCTTTATGTTGGAGTCGGCGTCCAGCAGCAGGTTCTCCGCCTTTAGAGAAAGACAAAGAAGCAGAAAGTGAAATCCTGAGTAAAAGGAAACGTAGTAAGCTAGGCTAATATCTGTCATTATTATGACAGATGATGTGAACACCTCTGTTTCTGTTTTACTGTTGCATGAGTTGAACTTGACATCTGTTTCAGTGTGTTAACAAACTCCAGTAAACTAGCGAGGTTAGCTATGGTAAGGTACGTGCGCCTCGCTAACTGAACCGCATCTAGAATCAGCCGCCAAGTTAAAGCCAAGTTCGCGAGCTAAAATCATTGTACTGTGTAATTAGCATCAGCACACTGGGTGTCTAGCAGGACAGCTAATCATGGTGTTCTGCCTGATGATCTCCAGCTTACCTTCAGATCCCTGTGAACGATGTTCTTCTGGTGACAGTAATGAACAGCCGAGACGATCTGCACACAAACGACAAACCCACGACTCGAAACAGCTCAGGGGATGTTTTGTGTTGTTCATAATTTTTACCACAGCGAAGTGGAATTCTGGATTCTGATTGGTCGCAGGGTGTTTTCTGAGACGTGTAATCAACACTTGGGTGGGGTGATGCGATCTGTTTCTGTTATCACTCTCAGGTTGATTGCTTTCCTGCAAGTGTTTTATTTTCCTCTTATACCACTGTGATTTTCCAAGAATTACACATTTTAAAGAACTTCACGTCATATCAGTGCAGAGCGCAAACTCACCTGTCTGAATTTAGCTCTCGCCTCAACCTCCTTCATTCTCCCGTGAGACACCAGGTAGTCAAACACCTCGCCTAATGAAATACGTCTGTTTTAATATCAGTGATAACTTGCTCACAGGGCATGATCAACATTATAAAGGGATGATAATAATAAGTGGAAGCCAAACGAGTCTGTGTATGGAGTGGACTGAACCATTCATGCCTTCGGAGGGGGGTGAGATACTGTAATCCCTCTCAAAGCTCCCCAATGAGCACAAAGAGGTGAAACACAGACACTCAGCCAGACATTCGAGGGAAATGAACTTGAGCAAAGCACGATGCTGACGGTATTTCAGACTGCCTGATAAACGTGTCGTGTCTCGTGAGGATTCAGACGCTTACCTCCGCTCGCGTACTCCATGACTAGATAAAGAGTTTTTTCTGTCTCGATCACCTCAAACAGTTGCACTGAAATGTGACAAACATTCACCATGATATTAAATTAGCAATAAAACAAAAATAATTACAGAAAAACAGACACATTTAGACAGAGAGAGAGAGACAGACACAAACAGAAAGACACAGTTAGAGAGGCAGAGAGAGAGAGACAGACAGACAGACAGAAGAAGAAAGACATACAGTTAGATAGACAGAGAGAGAGACAAACAGAGACACAGTTAGATAGACAGAGAGAGAGAGAGAGAGAGAAACAGAAAGACATACAGTTAGATAGACAGAGAGAGAGAGAGAGAGAGAGACAAAAAGAAAGACATACAGTTAGATAGACAGAGAGACAGAGAGAGAGACACAAACAGAAAGACATACAGTTAGATAGATAGAGAGAGAGAGAGAGACAGGCAGGCAGGCAGAGACAGATAGTTAGATCGACACAGAGAGACAGACATACAGGCAGGCAGACAGACAAATCGACAGAGAGAGAGAGGGACAGAAAGATAGACAGGCAGATAGAGACGGATGGATAGATAGATAAAGAGAGAGACAGACAGACAGAAACACAGATGGACAGTAAGACAGACAGGTAGAGACAGATGGTTACATAGATAGATCGACAGGAAGAGAGAGAGAGACAGACAGACAGACAGAGACAGACAGACAGTTAGATAGAGAGAGAGAGGGGGGGGCAGGCAGACAGGCAGGCAGAGACAGGCAGAAAGACAGAGAGATAGATAGACAGTATGAAAGAGAGATAGACAAGTAAATATGTAGACAGAAAGAAAGTATAGACAGACAGACACAAATAGATGTTATATGATGTGCTTATGCATTAACCAAAGTGTGTGTGTGTGTGTGTGTGTTACCTATGTTGGGGTGACGAAGAGCCTTCATGATCCGCACCTCACGAAATAGCTAAAAATAAAAAATAAAAAAAATCACAGGAACATGGTGAGAACACACACACACACACGCACGCAGGGAAGAAGACAGGAAACTGAGATTTAATGAGCATAGGTGCCCCATGCAACTGCACTTTAATTGATTTGCGTGTGCACACACACACACACACACACACACACACGGAAAAAACACATTCTGTTCCACTCTTTCTCTTTCCTCCTCTCTTATCCTCAGGCAGGATCCTATAGATCGGCCCTGTTGCCATGGAAACCCCTGTGAGGAGACCGAGTGCTGGTCCAGCTGAGCCGGGGGGGATGATGGGATACATGTGCAGCAGTCAGGAAGCCACAACACAAACACGGACGGAACTAACCTACCAGCTACGCTACACTGGAGACATTCAGTCAGTTAGCGAAGCTTTAATTAAACAGATCCGCTCCCGAAGGATTCTGGGAAATGTAGTTAACTACTCGCTTGGTTAATAATATCTCAGCTGCTCCCCAAACAGTGAATGTAACAGACAGACAGAGGCCACGCCTACTTCAGTGTGACTGACAGACGCAATAACAACCCTCTCTCACTTTGTAACCATAGTAACAGCAAAGCTAAGCACACTTAGCGCTGTTTTAAACCCACAGGCTACACATGAAAAATAGAGACATGACTCAATAAATTAAAACCATAAACTGGATATTACTTTAGCAAAATATAAACATATCAACAGGAGTGAATTTATTTAGGAATGAGAATGAGTGACACATTTTATGTGATTCATAAACCAGTTAGCTGAGGTAACTTCGCCAGCTAGTCACCTCACACATCATTTGTAGCTTTTATAGTCTGTCGATGTACAAAAAAACCTCACACACACACTCACTGGTTAGCCATGTTACATCTCTGACAGTGATTTCATAAAAATATGAAAAATATTAGCCACGTCATCTGTTCATTTTCTGCTTCTGTGCCAAGTAAGTTTGCGATCCAAAGTTTGCAAGTTAGCGAGCTAACTTGAAATGTTGGCTGAGGTGATATCTGGAGGCTTCGTTGAGCATCATCTCTGACTTATACAACAAAATAACACACAAAAACATTTTACTCTCCAGAGAAATATGCTGTGCTATGGGGTTAAGAGAACAGAATTGTGTGGGGAAAAAAAAGTCTCGTGTTGGTTAAACTGTTTGCGTAAATGTAATCTGTCCTTGTTATTGTGATGAAAATCATTTAAGGCGCCGTCCCCGCTCAGTCATAAACAATTCAGTAGCTCAGGATGTTCTGCTGAGAGTAAATACGTTATTTAATTAATAATTAATTCATCATTTGATGAATTAGCCTTGCTCTTTCATTTCAGTAGCTGCAGCCTCGCAGCAGTCAGGCGGCCATCTTGGATTCAGTGCTATCTGCCAATATGCTAATCTGCAACAACTAATCTGGAGGCTTGCACATCAACGTAGCACCAAAAATAAATGACGTGGTTTACAGAAGTGGTGTGTGAGTGCGTGCATGTGTGTGTACACAAGTGGTGAGTGTATGTTACGCAGGGTTCAGATTGAGACACTGGGGGAGTCGGGGCCTGTGGAGGACCACAGCTGTCGACCTCTCATCTCCAACACACACACACACACACACGGCTGCCATATTGGTCTTTCCTCGACACACTATAAACCTTGTTTACAGTGCATCAGTCTGTCGAACACAAAAATGAACACTGTACGAACATTTGAAAATAATCCTCACAAGGCGTTTCTTAAAAAGGACAATGTTCTTGTACGCATGCTAACTGATATCTTCTGAACACTCTTCTGGCCACAAGCTTCAGAATGCCGAGGGATGCGATCTAATTGGCTCTCAGCACAGAAAACACACTTCTGAACACTAAACATGACTATTTCAAAGCAAGATATCGTCAGTGGACTCAAAATGTTTAATCGGGCTTCAAAAACAGTCTTTAAAAATTATGAAAGAATTTTTTGTGTTTGGAAAAACAAAAAATATTGCTAATATTTACTGACGGGAAAAGTCTGGAATTGGTCATCTGCCATTTCAAACCAAAGAACTTCTTTCTGGGGTTCTTGGCCACATTTATTGACAAAACGCACCAAATCGTGACAGAAGCTGACGTTATACACTTTCTTACGGAAGCTCGCGGGACAAAGAAAGGTCGTGTTTATATGAGAATGTTATGGTCGTTGTGGTGTCACAGTTTCATGGTTCATCATGGCATATGTTACAGACAAGGTTCGTTTTAAAGGTTGTGTTTGAAAAACTATTGAGTTCCTAGCATACGTCAAGCCAATATACATGTTATGGTCACGCTCCCTACAACAAAACAAACAGTTTGCATTAAAACTTTGTGTGTATGTAATATGCATGGAGTTTTTGGCGTGACAAGAATGCATACATTGTGAAGACACGCCCATCTCTGTGATTCACCATGAGGATCGATGAGAATTACAATAAACGTCCTACAAAATCACTTAGCACAGAGAGATACCCCTTTTCGACCAACAGGGAACGGGTTCTTGAACAGGTTCTGTTCAGGATTCTTTGAACTTTGGTGCCAGCTAGAGAACCAGGCTGCGTTTTCACCAGCTTTGAGCCGAACCGTTGTAATCAAGGATGCGTCATGAACAGAGGGTGTTGCACAATTCTCCACTGTTGTACTCCACTTCCTCTCCAAACTAATGACACGCCCACTGATGTCATCATGGTTCATGCTGGAAAAACCAGATACATTTTGGTTCAAGCTGGGAACCAAGTTTTCAGGTTCCCAGCTGATTTATTTTTGGTCGAAATGCCTGAACGGTTCATAATTTGATGTGCGAACCAGAACGGAACCCGCTCCCTGTTAGTCGAGAAGGGGGTAATACTCTACGTTTCCTTTTGGTTTTTGTTTTGTTTTGGGGGAAGCCATGGCCTAATGGTTAGAGAAGCAGCTCTGGGACCCAAAGGTCACTGGTTTGATTCCCTGACCCAGTAGGAATGGCTGAAGTGCCCTTACAAGGCACCTAACCCCCAACTGCTCTGGCTATGTTGTAAGTCGCTCTGGATAAGATCGCCTGCTAAATTCCATGAATGTAATGTAATGTTACACAAGGACATATGAAGAAACATTTGTTCATAGATTTCATAATAAATATTTCCTTATTTATTACCTAATATGATGCTTATTATCACCGTGATATGTTCAGACTAGGTTGTCACACACCATCCATAGATCTCTATCCATCTGACAATTGGTCCATCCATCCTTCATCTGTCTGTCCATTCATCCATCCATCCAACTGTCCATCCATACATTTGATCTGTCAATCAGTCCATCTTTCTGTCTCTCCATTAATCCATCCGTCTATCCATTTGTCAGGATAGCTGGTGCTTGCATGGTGCTGCATGATGCGTTTACTGCTTACACTCATTCATCATCAATTAACTGATTTATTCTGTTCAGGCTCACCAGGGTTATTATTTGATATTTTGGGAATCAGAAAATCTCACAAACAGGAACAGCTTGGGGATTGTTTTTTTTTTTTTTTTAAACAGTCCTACCTTTTACGATACGTCTGAGACCGTAAGTAGTCTGAATGAATGTCTTCAGAAAGACTCTGGCATGATTTCACAGTTTGCTAATCATAAATGCTGGACGTGTGCTTCGCTGTCTGCCACCTCGGAAAAGTCAGGAGGCGTGCGTCACTGTGACTGCCGGCAACCGTCCAAGAGTCTCGAACTGGCATAAAAACTGATTTATTAGTGGACAGTTTTGCAGCGGACGCACTGGCAGAGCATAAATCAGGGCTGAGCAAACATGATGTGATCATGATGGAATCTTCCAGCAAGGTTAGCGCAGATGTGCTGCGGCTGATTACTGCTGTACATTAACTCCGTACTCAGTGCAGAGGCAGCAGCTCGCTAGGCATTGCGTCAACTCTGTGTGTGTGTGTGTGGTCCTCTCTCTGAACTGTCCTACTCTAAGGAGGATCGTCAGGTCAGCAGGTTGTCAGGAGTGTGTCGAACGACAAGTGTGGCACAGTGGAAGGACAGTAATTTGTGTGGTGTAATTTGTAGCAGAAATGTTTACTCACGCACACACACTTCCAGTGCCAGTCCCAAAGCCCAAAGCAAACTTGCTAACAGTAAGTTTAGCTAGCTATGCACAAACATGCAAACTCACCATAATTATCTTTGTATCCCTGACATTTTTGGTCTGCTTAATCAGCTAGCTATTCCCACTGACTTGGCTGACTAACAAGACTAACAAGTTAGCATTAACTAGTACTCTAGAACAACTAGCTAGAATTGAACAAGCTTAAACAGAGAGCACGTGTTAAAACAAAATTCAGTGAAGTAGTTAGCTGAACATTGGCACAGTGTGAAAGCTTCTGATCCCTGTCACTATCTGTTTAAGACTCTGTGTGTGTGTGTGTGTGTGTGTGTGTGTGTGTTAATGCAGGCTACAGATCATCTACTGGGAGGGAGATGAGTCACAGAGCAAGCTACAATGAACAGAGCCACAACTGACTTGAATATTACGCCATCTGACAATTGGTCCATCTATCCTTCATCTGTCTGTCCATTCATCCATCCATCCAACTGTCCAGCCATACATTTGATCTGTCAATCAGTCCATCCTTCTGTCTCTCCATTAATCCATCTGTCCATCCATCCATTTGTCATCCACTGGTCCATCTACTAGGCCATCTATTCATCCATCCATCCATCCATAAATTTGATCTGTCTCTCCATGAATCCATCCGTCCGTCCATCCATTTGTCATCCACTGGTCCATCTACTAGGCCATCTATCCATCCATCCATCCATAAATTTGATCTGTCTCTCCATGAATCCATCCGTCCGTCCATCCATTTGTCATCCCCTGGTCCATCTACTAGGCCATCTATCCATCCATCCAACTGTCCATCCATACATTTGATCTGTCAATCAGTCCATCTTTCTGTCTCTCTGTTAATCCATCCATCCAGCCTTTTGTTATCCACTAGTCCATTTACTCGGCCATCCACCCATCCATCCAACTGTCCATCCATTCATTTAATCTCTCAATCAGTCCGTCCTTCTGTCTCTCCATTAATCAATCTGTCCATCCATCCATTTGTCATCCACTGGTCCATCTACCCATCCATCCATCCATCCTTTTGGCAATCTATCCATTGATCGACGTCAACAGTTGCTACTATGCTTCGGGGATCAGTAATAAATTACCAGTCGAGAAATAGTCAATAAATTTGACTTCCTGTCACTGTAGCCCAGCCCACTGCTCAACCACAGTACATCCGCTCTCACTAAACACCACAGCATATTCCGTTTCTCTTCTGTGACTCGCCGTCTTGGCCAATAACTAGGCAATAAAATGACCAAACTAGTTTCTGGTTTTCTAGTTATTATCATATAGCATTTACACAACATGTCTTGTCACACCACAGTTTGTGAACATATTTGGATTTTGTCCATAAATAACTCTTAATTTTACAGCACAGAGAAGAAGAACCAGTGTGATGCTCAAGCGGCGTCATGTTTCTCTGAACAGAATGACGTCGTCATCGGTGATCTATATATCTACACAGTTCTGTGCAAAAGTCTTCAGCACATGCAAAGAAATGCCGTTGACCAAAAATGGCTTAAAAATAATGAAATTAATGTTTCAGCATTAAAAAAATACTCTGAACAATAATCAGCGAGCCATAATAAATGAAACAAAGTCAGTGTTTGGTGTGAGACGACCCTTTGCTTTAGTCTCAGGTCCAGTGAGTGCAGTGTTATGCGGAAATGATCTGTAGGTTTTCCTGAACGTCTTACAGAACCAGCCGCAGTTCTTCTGGACACTTTGACTGTCACTCTCACTTCTTCATTTTGCACCAAAACCCAGTAGCCTTCATTATGTTTTCTTTTTTAATATGAAAAGTGCTCTTTTATGGAAGACGCTGCTCAGATCCAAACATTTTTTTCTGTAACGTTTAATTTTGTGCTGGAAAAAAATGAATGTTTGGACTCCAAAATTTTTTTGTCCTGACTCGATAATGTAGAAGTCATAAAATAGAAATCTCTTATAAAAAGTTTGTGTGAAAAAAAAAGGGTGCCGAAGACTTTTGCATGGTACTGTATATTTATTTATTTCTACATACATACATACATGGTGCGGATTCACTAAAGCTCCTTGTTGCAGATCACCAGAAATCTCTTCTCTCCTCAAACACTGTAATAGCGCTGCTATTAAACAAACCCCCACTGCAGAGTTTACTGTAGGGGCTAATTATTCAGTTAGCTTCATGTTGTAAAAGAGCAGAACAGTGGCTTGCTTACCTTTTGCAGGCTGGTTGGGTTCAGCTGAGTTTTGTCGATTATCTTTATTGCAACCTGAAATACGTCCAAAAAAGTATGATGAGTTCCTGAAGATGCTACATGTCGCAAAAATTTGGCAAAAAAAACCAAACACCAATTCTACACAATTTCCACGGTGGTGTAGTGGTTAGCACTGTCGCCTCACAGCAAGAAAGTTCCGGGTTCGAACCCAGCGGCCGGCGAGGGCCTTTCTGTGTGGAGTTTGCATGTTCTCCCCGTGTCTGCGTGG
>JAODVO010000021.1:33792117-33803423 GCA_025400055.1 Notarius lentiginosus
TTTACACCTGCACTTCGATTTACTGAAACCGTCCTCATTATACGTCCAGTCCAAACAGGATCAGGTACAATCAGAGTACAAAGAAAAGGGTGTAATTTTGGTTGAATTATTTCTTTTTGTTTACTGCCCAAAAAAAAGTAGTAGTAAATACAGTATAACTTTTATTGGGCTCCACTAGGAGGCGCTGAGCCCCTTCTGATTCATGTTTTTATATTTATTGTTTTTTATTTATTTTTCCCCATCTTCATATTTCATGATAACATCTTTTAGCTGATTTAGTCCGTGTCATAACTAGATCTGTGAAATACAGCAAATCTTCACCGCTTTTTCTTGCAGAACTTTTCCACTTGACGCTTAGTTCCCCAAAGTTCAACTCTGATTGGTTGTTGGAGGCAACCAGGAACCCAATCATCACTTGACTTTCTTGAAATTTATGCAGATTAATTATGTGGGATTATATTACCCAGTTTATTTTATTAACTTGACAAACAGACATACAAAATAAATTAACATAAAATATTCTTTTACAAGAACAATGATTGAAATATAAAAAAAAAGTACAAAAATGCAAAACAGGAACTTAAAGCAGGCGTTAACTCAGGTTTAAAGTGATGAAAGGTGAAATGGCCACACAAAATCAATTTTTAACAATCAGTCAGAAACATCACATTCAGAAAGCTCAAGTTTTACTTTCAAAAATGACGACATCAGCTTCCCGCTTCCGAGGAGGGAAAGCGCTCACTGCTACATAGCAATACGACGCTGGGCTAACAATATCCCCATTTTGGTTTAGGAAAATATTTATAAATATATTTCTGACTTTGTAACAATGAAAGTACAGATCTAATACACTCCATTTTGTGGATCATACAAGTACGACAAACATCCGTACAGGATGTAAGGAGGAGTCTGAGAGAACTTTATCCGTTATTTGAGACTCTGCTACAATCGAATGTCGGCGGAAACGCAGACTTCAAACTTCCCCAGTTCGAGATCTGCAGGGTTTATTTTAAAAAAATATTTAGAAAAAAAAAAGTAGAAATTTACAAATCGCAGGAAAACTTGAACCAGAAGTATAAAAGAATTAAGTTATCTAGCTAACCCAGGCATCTCTGTTTACAGGAATATCAATATAATAGATAAAAAAGGAGGTAAAATGTGTAAAGAACATTCACCATAAGGTTACAAAGATAAACCAGAATTAAAAAGGAGGAATGATGTTCGAATCATTCTTTGACAAAATAATTAAAAACTGAAATCAGTTTTCTAGAAGATGGTCAGGATTTGGCCGAACCTCCCATCATGTCCCAAACTTGAAGTCATGGTTGTTGTTTTGTTTTGTTTATTTCCTGCAGATATTCTGTGATATTGTGTGTTCTTTAAAGTAATTCATACGTTTTCTTTTCTTTTTTTTTTTGAAAAATGTTGAATTCTGTCGCAATCACCATCAATACCAAATCTAACACTTTAATGAACCTGAAAATTTCTCTGGCTTTTTGGTTTTTGGAGCATAGACTCCATCGGTCCATCAGAAAAGGTCCTGTACAGCACTTTATTCTGTCACGTTTTTGATCAATTCCGTTATTCACTGTAAAAAAAAAAAAAAGATATGGAAAAGAAAAAGTGCTGATATTGTTTTCATTCTTCACTCAGTTTGTGTGTGTGTGGTGTTTGAAGCTTGTTTTTGAACCTATGTGTCTGTGTTATTTGTGTGCGTGTTATCTCATCCCCACCCCTCCAGCGCTCCACAGGAAGTCCCGCCCAGCAGGAAGAGTGTGCCCAGGAGCCAATGAGCAGCTGAGCCTGGCCTCGGTGTTGCTCGGCTTCACCTGACTGACAGCTCTGGACAGGAATTCCCGTTCGTAGGGGTAGTGCTGCCGCTCGAGATTGTTGACCGTCTCGAGGTCGTTGAAGACGGAGTCGCAGAGCTGCTGTCTGCGCAGACGCTGCCTCCTGCGCCTCAAGAACACCACAGATACACACACACCCAGGCAGGCTGCCAGTACGCCCAGCACGCATAGTGCTGCCACTGTAGAAGGGGAGGAGCCTCGAGAGCTGCGTGACGCTGCCCGCTCCAGACCGGCCCTGTCCAGCACGGGGAACTCACAGCTGGGACCCATGAATCCAGGCACACACTGGCACACGGGGCCTGAGAAGTGTGTGTAGCAGGTACCACCGTGCAGGCAGGCGTGTGAGAGACAGGCATCAGCGCGCAAGCTGCAGTTCTTCCCCATGAATCCAAGCGTGCATGAGCACGTGTAATCATTTACACCGTCTACGCACGTGCCCGAGTTCTGACATGGAGAGCGTGCACAGTCGTCCATGTTAACGGTGCAGCGCGGCCCGGCAAATCCCGGGCGACACCGACACAGCACCCCCGAGCCCACATCTACACACTCGCCACCTACACGGAGACACAGAACATTTTACACACTTCAACCGCTATAGCAGATTTAACGCATCCTCCACAGTTAATCATGGAACGGTCTAGATTTGTTTCATGGTGTTATCGACTCGCTGAGAATCCGAATGTAAACTGTTCTACACACCGTTGGCGCAGGGTTTGTGGCTGCAGCGGTCCAGTTTCTTCTCACAGTTGGAGCCAGTGTAGGCTGGGGGGCAGCGGCACACATAGCCCCCAGTGAAACGTTCCTCGCACGTTCCTCCGTTAAAGCACGGATCATCTGCACACGTCATTGCTACGATCTCACAGTTTTTCCCATAGAAGCCCTGAGGGCACGTACATGAGTAATCATTCTCCAGATCCTACACCACAACAGAGAGAGGGAGAGAGAGAGAGAGAGAGAGAGAGAGAGAGAGAGAGACTATTTATACCATCTGTGGGGTGTGTTAGAGTAAAGGTGTGTTAGGGTGTTGGTGTGTTAATGTGCTAAGATAATTTTAGACTCACATTGCAGAGGACTCTGATCTTGCAGGGGTTAGGCTGCGTTAGAGTGTTGGTGTTGAACTTAGGTTGCATTAGTGTTAGTGTTCAGGTTAGAATGGGTTCATTTTAAAGATAAGATTAGGCTGCACTAGTGTTAGTGTTGAGATTAAGCGGGTTTAGTGTTGGAGTTGAGATTAGGCAGCATGAGAGTTGAGATTCGGCATTGTTAGTGTGTTAGTGTTGAGACAAGGCAGTGTTAGTGTTGAGATTCGGCAGCGTTAGTGTGTTAGTGTTGATTCAGTGGCATTAGTCTTGAAATTAGGCAGTGTTAGTGTTGAGATTCGGCAGTGTTAGTGTGTTAGTGTTGAGACAAGGCAGTGTTAGTGTTGAGATGAGGCAGCGTTAGTGTGTTAGTGTTGAGACAAGGCAGTGTTAGTGTTGAGATGAGGCAGCGTTAGTGTGTTAGTGTTGATTCAGTGGCGTTAGTCTTGAAATTAGGCAGTGTTAGTGTTGAGATTCGGCAGTGTTAGTGTGTTTGTATTGAGATAAGGCAGTGTTAGTGTTGAGATGAGGCAGTGTTAGTGTTGAGACAAGGCGGTGTTAGTGTTGAGATGAGGCGGTGTGACTGTTAGTGTTGAGATCAGGCAGCATTAGCGTGTTAGTGTTGAGATTCAGTGGTGTTAGTGTTGAGATTCAGTGGTGTTAGTGTTGAGATTAGGCATTGTTAATGTTGAGATGAGGCAGTGTTAGTGTGTTAGTGTTGATTCAGTGGTGTTAGTGTTGAGACTAGGCGGTGTTAGTGTTAAGATTAGGCGGTGTTAGCGTGTTAGTGTTGAGACTATGAGACTCGGCAGTATTAGTGTTGAGACAAGGCATTGTTAGTGTTGAAACTAGGCAGTGTTAGGGTTGAGATTAGGCAGGGTTAAAGTGTTAGGGTTGAGACTAGACGGGGTCAGTGTAGAGATTAGACGGGGTTAGCGTTGAGATTAGACAAGGTTGTAGTGTTAGTGTTGAGATTAGGTGGGGTGAGTGTTTAGGCGGGGTTAGTGCTGAGATTGGGTGGGGTTAGAGTATTAGTGTTGAGATTAGGCAGGGTTAGTGTTGAGATTGGGCAGGGTTAGTGTGTTAGTGTTGAGATTGGGCGGGGTTAGAGTGTTAGTGTTGAGATTGGGTGGAGTTAGAGTGTTAGTGTTGAGATTGTGCGGGGTTAGTATTGAAATTAGGCGGATTTAGAGTGTTAGAGTTAACCCCAACCCTATCATATTTAGGACTTAAGGTGACGGCTGCTGCTGTTCTTGTGGATGTCGGTGTTAGTGATGGTGTTCAGTTTAGCGTGTCAGTAAATGTGCGTTCTGATGTTGGTATTAATGTGAACACATGATCAGGTTCAGACTCTGCAGCTGCTGTTCTTGCGGAGATCATGGTGAGTGAGTGTGATGTTAATGAGTAATGGTGTGTTAAAGTGTGAGGGTTATGCGTTAGTGTTCAGTCAGAGATGTGCACTGCAGTTAGTGACCGTCAGGTTTGTGTAAAAGTGTGTTATGAAGACTCACACTGAAGCTGTTGGTGTTTGATGGGTATTGGGGTTCATGGTGGCGTTAGGTTTATGGTGTGTTAGGGAGTGAGTGTTCTTGCAGTTAGTGTTTGGTGTGTGTTATGGGGACGCACACTGAAGCTGTTGCAGTAAGTGAAAGTGTGTAAAGGTGGTGGTGTTAAGGTTCAGGCGTGATAACTCACGTTGCAGCTGCCGCCGTTCTTACAGGGGTTGCAGTCGCACTCGTTGATCTCGAGCTCGCAGTCGGTGCCGCCGTACCCTGGCCTGCAGGTGCAGGTGTAGCTGCCCTGACCCGTGTTGGTGCAGGTGGCTCCGTTAGCGCAGGGCCGGTGGTTGGTGCAGTAGTTCAGGTCCTGGTTGCAGAAGAGACCTCCCCATCCTTCCTTACACACACACTGCCAAGGCTGCGTGCAGGTGCCGTGCAGACAGCCAGGGTGGCGCACACACTCGCTGCAGGACGGGCCCTGCCACCCCAGACGACACTTACACTCGCCAGGGGCCTCGCAGTAACCGTGACGATCGCTGCAGTCCGCCGAGCAGATGGCTGTGAAGGGAGGGGAAGGGGAAAGAGGTTACACACACACACACACTCTGGCCACGCCCAGCTAAATTAGAACAGATGAATGGTAGTGTTAAGTGTTGAGGCCAGCAGCTGGTGAGCTGACACACACACACACACACGATGAATGAGTCCACAGCATGTGTCTACTTTGTGCTCCTATTGTTCTGATGAACAAAAGAACTGAATGAGATGCTCACACACACGTGCACACACACACGGATGTTAGATGTAGATAAGCTTTCGAGCTACAGCTCAGATTTCCACACACACACACACACATTCATTAACTCATTCATGCACAACCAGACTCTCTCACAAAACCACGCGTCGAGACGCTTCCAGACCAGACGTAATGATCCCAAGGGGCTGAACAGACATCTGGCCATCTGACATTTCATCGACACTCCCGCTCTTTGTGTTTCTCTCTCTCTCTCTCTCTCTCTCTCTCACACACACACGACTATGCAACACAAATACAGAGATGTAGCTTCTATAAAGAAACAGCGAAACAGATCAAACAGGTTTGGGGAATATTTTAATGATTGGGTCAGTCTGGAACAAGGCCCAATATCATACATAATCACTGCATCACGATAAGAATGTAGTTCCCTAAGTAGGCAGACTTAGTGCACTTTCAAGAGGCAGTAGGGTCTCTTTCAGGTCTCTTTTTTTAAAAACAAGGCCAACGTAGCTGTGACATGATGTTACGTTGTCAAAATGTGCATCGGTTTCTAGTTATCGAACAGTCTCGAGTTCACAGATTTCCAGAAACTGATCTGTGGAAACGAAAACAAGTTAATGTAGCTTTAAGGTAGCTCGAAGTTGCTGGCTATTTGCTTTTATCAGCAAACAGTAAAAACAAGTCATGCTCAGAGGTAAAATGGCCACCGCTCGTTCAGTTGTGAGTGTGTGTGTGTTTGACTTACGATCGGAGCAGTATTCCCCCTGCCAGCCATCCAGACACTGTTTGTTGCCATTCTCGTCGCACGTGTAGTGCCCAAGCGTGTCATCACGTGGCCGGCAGTAATCTGAACACGCGTCTCTGTAGTAAAACTCGTCACAGAACACGTGGTACGAGTAGCGAAGCTCACTCTGCTCACCGAAGTGCACGTCCTGAGACCAGTCCTCGCCGATGGCTAAACGCCGCCGTGTCGCTAAACGGCTGATCAGGTTGTTCTGGTTCTCTGTAGATGGAAACAAGCTAATTATGCTCTGGCATTGTGTTAAAGTTTCAAACAAGAACGACTAGCATTATAGTAAACAGGTTAAATTATGTGACGATCAACTATCGTCAAAATAGACTAAAATAAACAAGTACGTTTACATGACAATATGAACAGTTTTGCGCAGGAAACACTCCTACGTTGGTAGTTGAGCTTGTGCAGGTAACAAAATCGACCACCGCTGAACTGAAGTCAAAATGAACAGCGCTAATTTGGTGTTGCCGAGTTAGCATAAACGTAGCTTGTAGCGCAGGGAGGTGGCTGAGGCGCTAACTCAATCATTTTATTGCGCTAACTCTGAATACTTCACCCAAGTGGGATATTGCTGTGATTTCGTATTTAGACTGCTGAGGCATGATGACGGCTCGCTGAGAAGCTACCGGGCACGTACCTGTGTACTCGGCGTGCTCTTTGGGTGACTCTGCATTCCAGGCTTCAATAACCAAAGAAAAAGTTCCCTAAGAAGATAAGAAGTGCAACAGGTAAAATATTGGCTAATGAAGTAAATAACAGGTCATGAACTCCTTTGGTGAAGAAGAAAAAAAAGTTTATCAAAGTCAACAAAACGTAGAGTTCTGCATTCACACACTGGCACTGAGAACTGGAGATGTGCTGAATTCATATCCGAAGTGTTCGTTTACGTTATTCATGATTCCAGTTCTGATGTAACAGTGGAACGGTTAACACCGTCGACGTTCGTTAAACTTCTCAGGTATTAATTCGACCATGTAAGAGTAAAATCAACACTGTGTGTATTGAAACCACGGCTTTGCACTTAGAATTTAAGGATTTGAATGATAACTTTCTCTTTTGAATGTATGAGAGTCAATAAGAGTCATGCGAAATGAATTTGAGAAATACTGTACGAACAAAACAAATCAATACAAACTTACCATAAAGAAGTAAATACATTTGTTAACGAATAAAAATTAAACAAACTAATGTAATTTCGGAGATATTGTCTCAAAAAAATTAACTTTTCGAAATAAATTCGTAAACAAATAACTGTCCCCAGAAATTCAGGTAAAGCACGAATTTGTGAATGAATTCACATAATTTAATGCAGTAAGTCGATAGAAACTGGTGCTCGCTAACCCTAGATATAAATAGTGTCACGTTTAATTGAAGAACTCAAACTCATTACATGATGATTATGGAGCATGATACATGTGCTACATCTGAATTCATGGAACTGATGTCCAAACAAAATGGTCTGCAATGTCAATTCAGGTTGTTGGAGTCAGAAATTGCACTAATCAGGATCTACACTATTTGTACACGTTGAATAGAAGTTGACGTTACCGGCCACTTGAAGTGGAAGGGCACTCGGATGGCAGCGCTGTTGGAGATGGCTCCTGGTTCGGCGCGCATCACTCCAGTCTGCCCGGTACCGAAGGTGCAGGGCGGGTCGGCGGAGATCACGTCCTCTGAGTGCTTGAGGCAGATACGGAAAAAGATATTGCAGTCACGGGTTCTCCTGCAGAAGCGGCGTGTGGTGCTGAAAGAGTGCACCTTCAGCTCAAACACTCCTGAGGAGGCAACCTACAAAGGGAAGATAGTCACAAATAACTTCAGGTCACATTCTGCTGCATCCTGAACATCTATGACTGTAAGTCTGGGAAACTGACCAGGGGAAGCAGGAGAGACAGAGACAGGAGAGCCAGATGGAGATGGAGATGAAGATGGAGACGCGCCATGGCCAAAACCTTTCCAATTACGCACAAGTGCTCACATCCAGTATGAAAAACAAAACAAAAAAATATTAAATCCAAGACAACGAAGTTAAAATATAACTCCTCAGACAGAACGGAAAAGCTCTTGTCCTTATCCTTGTCCAGTACTTGTCTTCATTCAAGAACCACATGCGGGGTGTGGGCTTTTATACTCCCTGACTCCACCCCCTCAATCTGACATCAGAATGAGAGTAGGGGCAAAGGTGGCACTACCATATGGAGGGACTGAGTTTGTTTTGTGCCTGTATGAAGGCAGGACTCACACTGATGAAGCTTATTTAATTAAGGATTTCACTTAAACCAACTATATTTCATTTCCTGCTTAGAATTTCTAATGATTTTTCAAACTATTTGTCTTTTTATGGTCTGGCTGTTTCTGAACAGATTGTAAAACTCACACGGAAGCTACAGTAGAAATAAATTCATAAAATAATCTACAATATCAAGGATTTCACTGTTATCGCTGTTCAAACTAAAAAGAAATATAAAGGAGTTATATAATATGTAGAGTCCTGTGCAAAAGTCTTATGCACGTAAAGAAATGCTGTCGATCAAAAACAGCTTAAAAAGTAATTAAATTAAATGTTTCAACATTAAAAAACACGATAAACAAGAATCAATGAGCCATAATAAATGAAGCAAAGTCAATATTTGGTGTGAGACGACGCTTTGCTTTAGTCTGAGGTCCAGTGAGGTCAGTTTTATGCGGAAATGAGCTGTAGGTTTTACTGAGCATCTTACAGAACCAGCCACAGTTCTTCTGGACACTTTGACTGTCGCACTCACTTCTTCGTTTTGGCACCAAAACCCAGTAACCTTCGTTATTATTTTTTTTAAATCTGGAAAGTGCTTTCTTACATATGTAATATGCTGCTCAGACATATTACAAACATTATATATGTTTCGTCTTTGTCACGATCATTTCTTTCTCTGCTAAGGAAGGAACGAAAGATGAAATATATACAGTAATTATAGCCTATTTGCTTGATTTATTCCCCATAATAAGCTCCAGGACTCATTAATATTTACATTACAATTAATCTTTCACAGTTTCCTTCACAGCAGCCTGGACCAACAGAATAGCAAGTCACATGATCCAGTCAGTTTCGAGCTTCTTAGAAATAATGGACAAGTCGATTACACCACTTTAGCTGAATAGGCTGAGCTGAAATTAGCTAATGAGACTAGGGTCAGGTGCATTATTCATTCAGAAACAACAAAAAAAAAGGTTCTGTATCAGAAATGTGGAAGAATCAGACTTGGACTGGAAATGAGAATGTACACTATCGGTGATGTCTTCTTTGTAGAGCTAATGCGACAAATGCTGAAATGAAATGTGTATAAAATATCGTAGCCTCAAAAACACTGAGTCATTTTTCCAGAGAGAACTTGCTTTATAGTAAGGTCTGAGAAAACTGCCCACTGTTTTGCCTTGAGCTCCTCTCAGAACTGTACTTTATCTTGTTGTTGAAATGGTACCATCAACTTTGTACCATCTTTCACGGAGAAAGGTGCATGGAGTGGACTTTTAAAGCTTAAAAAGGACAAAATGTGCATTATTTTTTATTATTATACATACAGGACACTTTTCCCACAGGATTAAAAACGTGTTCTATTCCCTTCAAGTGGCTTTACTGATGGCATGCAATATTATCATCATATTGCTTATCCTCCGTGTATTACGCCACTCTCCCCAATGGAGAATGAGCGTGCAATACTGTAACAACATTGCACGTTGTCAAGACAACATGACGTCACAATCGGCGCTCATGAAGATCCAGTGACAAGACTTTTCTGCTGCACATGCACAGAATCATTTCTTTGTCAGCCAGAAAAGAGAGAAGATGAGGCTAATCCAGTGCTAGGTTTAAGCACTAAAGAAATAAACTAAAAACTGAAACTAAAGATGCGCTGAACATCCAAAAGGCTACCAAAACTTCATTATATATTCTTCATGCATATTTACAAGAGAAAAACATACCAACGGACATCAAAAAAACTGGAAAAGAGACACGTCGGAGATGTAAAGCTTCCGTGCGAGCGAGTAACTATGATAATTTGTAAACAAACATGGTCGCCAGGTTTGCTTCATTAAAAGCGGAAGATTTTGAGAGAATTTTGGCTGCCAGGTCACTCCGTTGTGCGTTGCTGTCAATGTTGATTTTAAAAGTAACTAAGCAAATTACACAGAGAAAATAATAATAATAATAATAATAATAATAATAATAATAGGCTTGACTGTGTTAGCATTGGCCTTCACTAAGACTACACCGGCTGGAAGGTAACTGGACTGCCGCGCTAACAGCACTGAGTTGCGGGTAAGCTAGCGTTGGCCTTTGAGAATGCTGATATGAAGAGAGTGTATAATAATAATAATAATAATAATAATATTGGCTGGCTTTCTTTCGTGGTCTATCAGATATATTCCATTCAGCGACTTGTCTTCGACTCGTTCAGTATCATGCGAGCTGAATGGAATATATCTGCTATACCACTCAACACCAGCCAGTAGTATTTAAATATGCAGTCTCTGACCACATTTGACACATAATAAATGCACAAAAAACAAGTAAGAAGGAAAAGTAGGCGAGAGTTTAGTATCCTTTCGTTTCTGAGGTTGTCGCTTCACCCGGCTAGTTGAAATCTTTATCAGCTTTGGTCACAAAAGCTAAAATATTATACTTTTCCAGTTTGTGTAATATTGTAGATAAACACAAAGTAAACTTGCTTTAATTTGTATTTAAAAAAAGAAAACTGTGAAAGAAATTGTCGTCGACGACACTTTAGCTTTTAGCATCATATGGCTGAAAAGTGTATGTATTAATTAGCCGATGCTAACAATGAAAGCACCAGATCTGAGTTTAAATCCTCCTAATCTTTCTTAAACAGTAAAACTGTCACAAAAGGAATACTAATATCCATAAGGGCTGGATTCGAACCTAAAATCATTCATTTTTTTTCATCTAAAAGGTGAGCAAAGCGACAATCCCGGTTTCATCCGGAACCTCAGACTACTCCTGCCCTCAACAGTATCGACAAACAGAACGGAAGTATCACACGGAAGTAGACGTGACGGTCTATTTTCGCATCCTATCTAGGAGGGAAGTGTGCAGTTTTGGAACTCTGCCATTGTTTGAAGCCGCGCGCGAGGAGAGCAGGAGAAAAAATGACAGTTGTTGAGGGGGCGCGAGCAGCCCCGCCCCTTCCTCCCCGCTCCGCCCCGCCCCATCTTCCCCGCCCCGCCCCTGCTTAATATTCCGCCTGGTTGGGGAATAATGACCCCGGCGCGTGCGGGCTGGATTCAGTTTCTAGAAGCAGTCTTGTGTGTGTGTGTGTGTGTGTTTTT
>JAODVO010000021.1:34060457-34072234 GCA_025400055.1 Notarius lentiginosus
CGCCGGCCACGGGGCTCGAACCCGGACCTTCTTGCTGTGAGGCGACAGTGCTAACCACTACACCACTGTGCCGCCCCTGGGAAAGAACAATAAAAACCAAATAAATAAGCTCTTGGGCCCTGACTCTCGCGGGGCCCCTGGGCCAGGGGGCCCCAACAGTTGCCTGCCTTGCCTGTTCACAAGCTGCACGATGCCTTTGAAGCATAGCAGGGGGGCTGTAATTTTTTTTTCCAGTGTTGTTACTCTGATGGAAATCAGTGCCACATTATCAAAGTTTGAATAGTTTTCTGGGTCCAAGCGCCAAAGCCAAATCAGACGTCATGGGTTCTCCACAAACATGATAAAAAATCTAAATCTTCAAGAGATGCTGAAGGGTTGAAGAGCTCCCTGGCAGCAAAAAGTTTTTAAGCCACTGGCTTAGAACATGCTGCTTTTATTTATTAATGAAGGTTGTACTTTTTGTAGTTACTGTTAATGTTACGAGTCTTGTTCTGTGACATGTTGTAGCATCTATAGCTGCTTTTAAGACAAAAAAAATCAGCTTGTCATGTTACTGAGAAACTGCAATGTTTTACACATAAAATTTGTAAAATCTCATTACAGAAAACGTCCAACCCTTTTAGTATTAGCGGAGCGTCCATCATGAAAGTCCCTGTGAATCAGCTGTTACTATAGGAATTCGAATACGTTGCGGCTGCGCTACTGTCAGAGCTGCTGTTCGAGCAAACCAATTCCCAACAAATTCAGACAACAAAACCTTCTCGTAAATCCTTTCAGAAAATGAGCTGCAGTTTTCATTTCCACTCTCCTGATTGCTCATGGATTCATTGGGGCGTGACCTGTGCTCTGACTGGATACGAACGTCACCAAGAGCTACATTTATGATGTAAAAAAAAACCAAACAAAAAAAACGTCTGAACGTTCTGAAGTCATGAGCGACATTCATGTGTCACTGTGTTAAAGAGAAAGTTCAACGTGAGCGCTTCGAAGTTGACGAGTTTTTCCGCAATGTTGGTGTTTCTCACTGCCGGAATCAGTTGGAATTTCATGTCGCGCTTGATGTGTAATGTTCGTTGTGAGTAGTGATTTACCAACACATGTTAAGAAAATGCTGACATTCCTGAAGTTATAGCTTTACGTTATCCTGATAAAACACTTTACAGCTATGCTAGCTAGCTATAATCGTAATCGGATGTGACGCATGATGATTTAAAAAAAAAAAGTTAAAATCTATTCAAAAAAATTTGCAAAGTCCAAAGAATGGTTATCTGTTAACAGATCTGGGCCGCTGCTCTTTCATCATTTCTTCTTGTTGCCTGTTTTTCAGTTTGTGTCCAGATTAAACCAGATGTTTAAATACAAAAAAAAAAAATGACATCAAAGTGACCAAATACCACGTGACCTGTTTGGCCATGACTTTCAAGGAACACAGAAAGAACAGCTGATTTCACTGATTTCGTGTGTGTGTGTGTGTGTGTTAGGTAAGGCCACTGTTATGCAGCTTTCCTGAATCTGGGTTACTGGGCCATTGCAGACAGGCCAGGCAGCATGACCAGCCATGCAGAAATGAACCTAAGCCTGTTTCTTGTGGTTAAACTCGCCTAAAAGCGTGCTCGCCCTTTAAGAGCTGTGTCTGATTCTCGGGAACAGATCTGCTCCAACATGCAGCAAAACTCAATTCTGGGCAGACAGACCAGTAATAAGTCATAATAATAATTATAAGTGACATGTTTTTAGAGATCAGGAACATTTATTAACCCAGGCAGTGGGTTGTTTTTAAGATTCCCCAGACGACACAGGACAAAGCAGGAAGTAAACAGTTAACTGTATTGGAAAACATGTCACAGATCAAAATATGTCAAAGACAAATGTGTGGGACAAGCTGGAAGGAAATAAAGTGCACTGAAATGATGTGTAACCGCAAGCTGGCCTAGTGGTTAGCGTGTCCGTCTCTTGACCGGGAGATTGCGAGTTCTACTCGTGGTCGGGTCATACCAAAGACCATCATAAAAATGGTACCTACTGCCATCTGGCAAGGCGCGCTGCAATACAGATGTGAGTAGGGAAGTTAAACTCTTGCAGTGACCAGAGAACTCACACACTGTAACCCTAGCTGTATAATAGGTGAGAGGCTGAGAGCTACGGAAACAGAAATCGGCACCGCACCCATGCGCCTCAAGGAGTTGGGTGGTGCTAGGACAGGAGACTGCCTGGGAGGATCCTGGCATGAGAGGGACTTTGACTTGAAACGCTGTGTCTGATCATCCAAATCTTCCCTCGTTTGAAACAATCATGTTGTAATGGAAGTGTGTTTTGAAGCATTTCTACAGCAACAGACGATGTACGATGTACAATAGATGTTCCACAAAAACAGATTTAAAAAACCGTATAGCATTGTTGTGAAATTTTCTGTAAAGAGAAATGTGTTTATTTTTACGTTTATGGAAGGAGTCTCCAGTGTGAGACTTGACACTTTTTTGCAGTTTTTCTGTAACACTGTAACATGACAAGCTGCGTTTTGGTCTCTTTAGAGGGACGAATCAGACATCGTCAAACAGGACGCTGATGAATTCTTAGCAAAAGCGTGACAAGATCGATTTATCTTCTTGTTGAAAAGAAAAGTGATTCGGCTTCCAGAGTTCACCGAAAACATTCCAAATTCAGAGTCAACTCATGATTCATGACTCATTGACTCATATCTCTTATGTATAAATTTATCGCAGCATCGCTTTGACGCTGGATAAACGTTTTTGTCCTTTATGGGATGTCAATAGATGACAGACCTCAATTTCTCTCTCTGTCTGTATCTCTGATATGTCTAGGTCTATTTCAAGAGGATCTTCAATATCTGTGTGTTTGGGTTATGACTTTGCTGACAGGAAGAAAATAACTACTTTCACACTTTACCTCTCTTTGCATATATTTTGCATTAAAGCAGGGGATCATCATGATGCATTTCACAAAAAGCTGGGAACAGTTGGGACCAGCTCACCTGGTTCTGTTTGTATAGTTGTTGTTTTACTCATAATTAGCATTACTAGCTCATGGAATGGATGGTGTTGTTTTTTTTTTTCATCAGATGGTTTAACTTTTCCTGAATGCTAGTGTTGGACTCCTGATGATAGACTGAGACCTCCATGTTTTCTCTTTTGTTCCCTTCAGACAGATATTTTAGTTCCATCTCACTGGGTGGAGATCACATCACAGCTGCCACACGTGTGGCTTTTCTCGAAACCTGTCTGATCTTGACCTAGATTTGCTCAGTGTTTTTTTTTGTTGTTTGTTTGTTTTTTTACTTCTAGGAACAAATGTGAAGCAACCTTGATCAAACCCTTAGCGTTAGCGGTTTTCAGGGTCATTAGATAAGAGGTTGCAGAAGATAGAAAAAAGCACACCAGAGAGCTCACACTCCCAAAATGATCAGAATGTTAAGTTGTGACAAACCTCCATGTCGCCCATTATCACCTTCTCCATGTTTCCTCCTTCCTTAAAACCAGCCACGCTAATTTTTTTAACAAACGATGACAAAAAGCAGGCCGTTATCAGGGCAAGGTGTTTTCACGTTAGTGTTAGTGCTCATTTAGTGCTAATACTTCAATAGGCATGACTCGGATTAAAAAAAGACACTTTGTGCTCCTGTATGTATTGTCGTGCTTTTGAGGAAACCTACTGCTGGTCTAGAAACAGCAGCACTCAGTCAGTGATAAGCACAAAGTTCTGGAATTGATTATGAAAGTTTAAAAATCTCTCCACAAAGGCCCAGCGGAAGTCTAGAATTTTCCATAGAAGACCGGAATTTTCCATGAATGTCTAGAATTCTACATGAAGGTGTAGAATTATCTTTGAAAGTCTAGAAATCTCTCCATGAACGTCTTGAACCTTCCCCAAAGTTCTAGCATGCTCCATGAAAGTCCAGAATCTCTCCATGAATGTCGAGAATCTTCCATGACATTGTAGAAATCTCCATGAAAGTTGAGAACTCTCTCCATGAAGGTCTAGAACTTTCCATAAGGTTGTAGGATTCTCCATGAAAGTCTAGAAATCTTTCCATGAAGGTCTAGAACTTTCAGTGAGATTCAAGTATTCTCCAATTCTTCATGAAAATCTAAAGTTTCTCCATGAATGTCTAGAATCTTCCATGAGGTTCTATATTTCTCCATGGAAAGTCTAGAAATCTCTCCACAAAGATCTAGAATCTTCCTTTAGGTTCTAGATTTCTACATGAAAATCTATAAATCACTCCATGAATGTCTAGAATTTTTTGTGCGAGTTTAGAATGTTACGTGGAAGACCAGAATGTCGAAAATTATCAGTCAAATTCTAGAATTTCCCATGAGGTTCAAGAATTCTTCACACATGCCTAAAATTCTCTCTGGAGAATTTTATGGAACTCAGAAATGGAACTCTCTCATGTCGTGTGATGTGTCCTGTGATATCAGTCGATGTTTTTACCAAGGTAAAAGTTTGTTTCCACTTTTATCCAGAGTGACAACTGAAATGAATGCGTTTATTGTTTAAATCATGTTTCTTGGATCTAGTTCTTTTCAGGACAGGAATGATCGAATGACCAGTGATTTGCCAATCATTACAATTCCCTGTTCATGAAGAAGTAACATTCTATTGTTCATTCACAGTTCTGTTTATTATTGTGGAATATAGCAGCGATAAACAGGCTTTCCCTGCAGTACTGTCAGAGCCGCTATTATAGAAAACTAACCAACACTTTCTGGCCAATCAGAGTCCAGTATTCAACAACGCCGTGGTAAAAAGTAAACACCTGCATAGTTACTTTGTTTAATGACTCTGTTTTTGTGTGTGTTTTAATCATCATTCCAGCCCGGATGTTGTGTAATGCATCTCCGCGATCTCTGCTTGTTAACGACATACAATGAAACTCTCTTCCTGCTCATCACCGTTCAGGACATGACCAGTGATTGTTCCACTTTCCACGACTACTTTTATACATCCACATAACCATCACTCCGCTCCAGTGAACTCCAGTCCGCTTCTGTGTCTCTGGAATTCCCAACATGCCCGGTTTTAATGAATACAATTACTACTGTTGCAAATAACCAGCACCACCACACCCTGCTGTCAGCTGAGGATGGGGTGAAAAAAGAAGAAGAAAATAAAAAGGAAAACAATAAACTACTGAAATATCTAAAAGAGAAGGAAAATTAAAATATAAAATCTAAAAGTAAGGTAAGAAAGGAAGAAAGAAACTAATGAACAAACAAAACCAGAGTAACCAATCGAGAAAAATAGCAAAAAATAAAGAAATAAACGAATTAAAAGAAAAAGATAGAACCAAATTCAAAGAGAACAAGACAAGAAAACAAAAGACAAGTGAAAGAAGGACAGAAAGAAAGAAGCAAGCAAAATGAGAAAGTAAACGCCACTTCCTGTCGATGATACTTCACTTCCTGTCTATTCAGCCATAAATCGTAGTCTGTAAAGTTTCAGTGTTTGCAGACCTTATGTTTTTTTTTTTTTTTATTTTATTTCTGGCCCAGAAATGATCACTTTCTTTACCCTCTTTAATTTCGGTCATGTTCCTAATTTCAAAATATAACGTTGTGATCTGAGGTAAAAAGATTTAAAGAACCAAAATCTTGTGGGTTAAACTGGTTTCAAGTTTTCACAAATGCAATCAACTGCATCAAAATGTAACAAATTAGTTCAAGATTTCATGTCAGAACTGCGCTTCTTTACTTTTGTTCTGTGAGCTAATTAGCATGCTAGCAAGCCGGGCTAGTCAGTAAGTATATTTAGTAAGCGCTGACTGTGATTAAAGATGTGATAATTTCAGTATCAAATCCTGAGTGCGTTTAATTCAACTCCAATAATTACTGTAATTTATTATCTGTAAAAGGAATATACTGTCGTGTGTGTGTGTGTGTGTGCGCGCGCGCACGCACTCTGTCTGATGGAGTGAACAGGAAGACAGATGAGTCTCATGACTCCAGATGGAATGTGTGGTATCCGTGTCACCGCCATGCACAGTGTTCTGCCAGTGTTCTCCAGGCAGCGATACACACATCCTGTCCTCTCACCCTCACCCCCTCTCACACACTCTTCTTCTTCATTTTGTAATGAGGGTGGTGAAGTAAAAATCGAGAGACAGAGAGAGATCGAGAGAGAGTGTGTGTGTGTGTGTGTGTGTGTGTGCACGTGCACAGTGCTTGCATTCTGCTGTTGGTGTTGGGTTCAAAGACAGCTTCACAATGTAACCATGACAACAAGAAACCAGAAAACCAGAACAGAGAAAGACAGAGTACTAAGAGGTGTGTGTGTGTTTGGTCCACTGGTAGGCCTGAATCAGTGTCACAGTGGGTCATAAGATCACTGGATACACAGCAGTGATGTCACACCCAGTTGCCACGCTGCCCTGTCTGTCCACACTGAGAGATGGTGTGTGTGTGTGGGTGTGGGTGTGTGTGTGTGTGTGTGTAGAGCAACTGCGTCCGTGTTATGAAATGAAAAAACCTCACTCTGACTTAATTATAGTCTCTTCTACATTAAATAGTCTGTGCCTTTTCTTTTCATTCTACAGAATAGACCTCTCTCTCTTTCACTCACACAATCCCACACACACACACACACGAGATGGTGAAACCTCTGTTTTGTTGTGATGTCGATGAGATAACTGAAACATTTCCCCAGGAAAAGCTCACTGGAGAAAGTGAGGCGGAAGAAGTGTGTGAATGAAGGTGTGTCTCATTGTCTATTTTTGTGATGTCATACAATGGGGGTAGAACCTCAGATCCTTTGTGATGTCCTAGATGAGATGGTGGAACCTCAGTTTTTTGATGTTTTTGTGCCCTCCCGAGGTCATCGATAAAGATGTGGAATCTTCCCTCTTTTCATGTATCATATCGGGGATTAGGGATCCTCACAACCTTTGTGATGTCACCAAGGAGACAATTGGATGTAATTTCCTTTGTGATGTCAGAAACAATATGGTGGAACCTCAGTTCCTCTGGGATGTCATGAATGAGGCGGTGGAACCAAAATAAGAACAGTACTAACAGTGCTGTACCTTGTCCTGTGTTGTCTTTTGTATCTCCAGGCGCCTGGGATAGTGAACGGAACAACTCTTTAAAATATAATCGGACCTTAAGGACCGAGAGAGTATTTGACATGTACGTTGTTTGTTCTTTGGAGAACAGTGGTTCTGTGGAGGACTTATTCTGGCTCAATTCATGTTTCTACACTGAGGTCAGAATAAAAAAAAAAACAAATGGAGGAAAATAACAACCTTCTGAAAAACATGACCTCGCTGTTTACCGCTATGTCGTGAAGAGTGAAACATGATCCGTGCTTTGCTTCCTCGTCTAATCTAATCAAGAGGCAATTCAAAGGCAGATTGTGTTCCCTGTAAATGAGGTGATAAACTGAATGGCAATGGAATGTTTTATTTTTCTTGTGTGTGGGAGATTCCTTGTTCCTTCTTTCCTTCCTTGTGTATCCAATATTAATACAGTGAGAATATAGACAGGTCTTTTTTTTTTTTTAGATTAGCATGGTTATTATAGCCGATCGCTGGACTTTGTTGGACTGTGTTTGTTTTCCCGTTGGCATCTGGCGGACGCAGCGAGCTGCAATTCGTTATTAATTAACAGCCGAAATGTGACAAGAAGTCAGAGGAGTGTGAGTAAACAAACCCATAAGCGCACTTGCGAGACTACGCTAATGAATTCCATCTCACTTTCCTTGACAGATCTCGAACGAGGAAAGAACCCTCAGTCGGAAGCTACACTCTCACGGATTTCCTTGAGGACGGCTTGAATAAATCGACAGCTAGAGCTTGTGAGTGTCGTTTTCAATCTGTCTACATCAGAAGTTTTGCGCCACAGTATCAGATGGATTGGCATGATGGCTCTGCATGCTAAGATGTTAAGCTAGCACAAGTGTGTTAGCGGTCACAGGTTTTATTCGAGCGTGTTTGTTCTCAGAACGTTGAAGCAATTCTATATAAATGAACGCTGAGGTTAAGCAAAACCTGCTAGCAAATATATCAAGGGAATATTTAAGTTATTCCACGAAATCGAGTTGGACATGAGCCGATAGCTGGCCAGGCGCGTAGCACCGAGTTGTCTATCATCCATGTATGACGTTTTACACAAAACGTCCAACAAAATCATCTCTGCTTAGAATGGAAGCTAACCGGCGAAATGACAGGAGCAATTTGTGAAAAATGTGATAATAATAATTCTTGAAAAATAAAAAAACTACGTTCTTACCATCAAATACTTTCATTCCATATTTTGTTGCGCTTTTTTGTAATTTTTGGGGTTTTGTTTTCTTGTAGAGTTTTTATTTTGTCCTTGGTTGGTTCAGCAACCCGCTTCGCCCTTTTGTTTTTCTCTACTCACGGTGTATGAGCTGATATCCGAGTAATAGAGTAGCCAATCAGAGCGCATGATTGCTCATATCCAATGACTGTGGATAGGATAATCAGATTTATGCTGAAATGAGAAATTTGAAGGCCTAAAATAAAGATGCAAGGAGTTAAAAACATTTGTCTTTTTCCTTCTTGTAAATGTACTTGAGAAAGTTTTCATTTTTAATAATAGTAATTCAGGAAAGTCCGGGCACTTGGTTCTTTGGTAGAGTAACTCCACTTCTGCTTAACACACACACACCACACACACACACCTTCCTGGCTCGAGTCTGTAAGGATGCAGACTTTCATTGTTTATGATCTACAGGAAATGCTTGATTTATTTAAAGGTTATATTTAATGGTGCAGAGTGAGTTAGTTCCTGTTATCGCTTGCATTACAGCAGCTAGAAACAGTCGTTCTCTTTTTTTCTGTCTTTCTTGAAGTTGACGAGACAAAAAAAGTCGAGAAAGTTCAGGTTACACCTTTACGTGAGTGTTACAAAGCACTGACACCGGAGACTCCTTCCATAAACGGCTCCTTTACCGCATCGAGGATTATAAGAATATGTCTGTATTGCAGTTTGTAGCACTGTGACATTTCTCTTTTTTTTGTAATCCAAGTGTAGCTCTTTTTTTCCACGTAAAATGAAGAAATGAAATGATTTCAGTTTGTCTTCAAGAGAAATCTCAATTCAATCTGTCTCTTAGTGCTTCTGCTGGAATTGTAACTCAGTCACGCACTGGTGCAGGAAGTGAATAATCACCTGGTGCTTTTGATAAGTAGTGCAAATGTAGGGTCACACACACACACACCGTTCTGATATGATTCACACTTGCACATGACTCATAGAGCAGCCTGAATGAAGGCGAATGCGATTTTATTTATCGATGTATCTATTTATTTTAATGATGATGGCTCTGGTGTCCAAGATATGTCTCTTAACATCCATAAAAGATTCCAGGTTTAATGCTTTGATCATTTGCTGGTGTGTGTTTCAGACGAGGAAGGAAGTTAACATGTAGCGGGATGAAAACTTCACATTAAGATGCGTCTTTACAAGTAGCACATGGTGCAACCTTTCAGTTATTCAGTTCGATAAACTGCTAAAATATCAAGAAAGAGCAGCTCAGTTCATCACAACAGTGCAGAGACACAACTTTCTCTGATTTTCACTTTGACATAAATCTGTATTTTCAATATTAAACATGATGTGAGAGCAAAAATCTGCTCTGAGTGTGCAACCTGGTGAACAGCCCCCCCGTTCCACTGACCCACATTCACACGTGCTGTTCACAGAATAAAGTCTGTCGCCGGATCAGACCCGAAAATCAAATCCAATCGACCACCAATCCTGCGTTTCTGTTCCAGACTAAAATCTGCTCATTACTTAACGAGAATAGGAGAGAGAAAGAAAGAAACTGGCAAAAAAGATGGTAAGAAAAGTAAAAAGGGGAAGGAAGAAAAAAACAGAAAAGGAGAAAATCAGAAAAAGGAAGGAAGGAAGGAAAAGAGAAAAGGAAACTCAAAAGAGAATGAGAATGAAAAAGGAAGAAAAGAAAATAAATGGGAAAGAGGAAATAAGCAAAAAGAAATTAAAATAAAAAGAGGGTAAATACGACAAAAAGGAAAAGAGTAAAACAGAGGAGAGAAAGACAGGGAAATTAATGTCAAGAAGTTAATGGAAAAAAGAAAGAAGGATAGAAAGAGGAAGGAAGGACAATAGAAAGAGGGAATGAAATAAATAAAATAGGACAAAGAGAATCACAAAACAGGGATGGAAGGAAAAAGGGGAGAAAATAAGAAATGAAGGAACAAGGGAAGGAAAGAGGTAATCAAGATATGGAAGGGGAAAAAGAATAAAGAGGAGAGAAGTAAGTAAAGGGAGGAAAATCACGAGGAATGAGGAAGGAAAAAAGGGTAAAAAAGGGAATAGGAGAGAGAGAGAATGGAAAAAATTACTGAAAGTGAAAGGTACTGTGAGAAAAGAAAGGTGAAGAAAGAAAGTAAAGAAAGAGTAACAAAAAAGGAGAAAGTGGAAGAAATTGATGAATGAGGGATGCAGAGAAAGGAAAGTAAGAAAGAAGAAAGGGAAGATAAAAATGGAAAAGGGAAAGCAGAGAGAAATGAATGAATGAAAGGAAGGAAGGAGGGAGGGACAGGAGAAAAGAGGGCAGGTTCTGAGGTAAAGTGTGATGGTTGACCTGAATAAACTCCACATACACACACTGCTCACTGCCAGAATCGTGAGGCAGTGTTCGCCATGGCAACCAGATGGATACAAGCTTCTTTCTCTTCCTCTTCACACCACCTCAGAATGAAAAGATGAATCATCTCAAAGCTTTTAGCGATTCATCACAATTACAGCGTACTTTTGAAATGATCTGTGGCTAATCACAACGCTGCTACGACTTACTCACTCGCGCGCTGGATTTAACCCTCAAACACACGCACAACTCATCACCAAGTCACGGAGAGGAAAGTGTCGGAGTGTTTAAACCTCAAAAACTTTTCAGCTTTTTTTCAGTAGTTGAGTGTTTTTCGTGTGTGTTGTCAGTAGTTGTGTGCTTTTAGTAAGTGTGTTGTCAGTAGTTGTGTGTTTGTAGTTGTGTGTTGTCAGTAGTTGTCTATTTTTAGTGTGTCTTAAGTGTGTGTTGTCAGTAGTTGTGTGTTTTTAGTGTGTATCGTCAGTAGTTGTGTGCTTTTAGTAAGTGTGTTGTCAGATGTGTTTTTAGTGCGTGTTGTCAGTAGTTGTGTGCTTTTAGTGCATGTTGTCAGTAGTTGTGCGCTTTTAGTAAGTGTGTATTGTCAGGAGATGTGTGTTTTTAGTGTGTGTTGTCAGTAGTTGTGTGCTGTCAGTAATTGTGTGGTTTTAGTAAGTGTGTGTTGTCAGGAGTTGTGTGTTTTTAGTAAGTGTGTTGTCAGTAGTTGTGTGTTATTAGTAAGTGTGTGTTGTCAGTAGTTGTGTGTTTTTAGTGTGTGTTGTCAGTAGTTGTGTGCTGTCAGTAGTTGTGTGGTTTTAGTGTGTGTTGTCAGTAGTTGTGTGCTTTTAGTAAGTGTGTGTTGTCAGGAGTTGTGTTTATAGTGTGTGTTGTCAGTAGTTGTGTGTTTTCAGTAAGTGTGTTGTCAGTAGTTGTGTGTTGTCAGTAGTTGTCTGCTTTTAGTAAGTGTGTGTTGTAGGAGTTGTGTTTTTAGTGTGTGTTGTCAGTAGTTGTTGTGCGCTTTTAGTAAGTGTGTATTGTCAGAAGTTGTGTTTTTAGTGTGTGTTGTCAGGAGTTGTGTTGTCAGTAGTTGTGTACTCTCAGTAGTTGTGTGTTTTTAGTAAGTGTGCGTTGTCAGGAGTTGTGTTTTTAGTGTGTGTTGTCAAGAGTTTGTGTTTTTAGTATGTGTTGTC
>JAODVO010000021.1:34318406-34329180 GCA_025400055.1 Notarius lentiginosus
CTTTTATTGGTCGATTCGTAACCAGTTGTAATCCTTCCTGCTGTACAGATTACCCATAATCCTCCACATCGCCATTTTTCCTCCTCTCCCACTATGTGAAGCCGTGTGTACTCAAGACCCAAGTCTGCATAAATAATTTGCATCCTCTCATTGCCTGGGTGCTGTGTGGGCGGAGCTAGAAACAGCAATTTTAATATGAACTTTTTTAAATTTGTTTCTCCACAGTCAAGTTTTCATATCGCATTGTAGTTTGACTGTACCGTTCCCTGTAATCCAAATAACATCCTCCATCTCGGGGAAAATCCCAAATGCCTTGTTTGCGCCCTACGTGTGTCGAGTATCAGTGAACAGAGCTGAACACGTTTTGACCGACTGTCCTCGCACATTGTCAATAACTCCCACAGATGCATGATTCCTTGCGATTTGGTCAGCTCAAATCGATTAAAGGAAAGTGTTGGCAACCCGGGGCTTTTTTTTTTTTTTTTTGGCTTGTGGGTGGGCATTTTGTGAAAATCTGGGTTGAACGATTTAAGTATTGTCACACGCTGCCTTTTGAAAAAAAAAATCGCTTGAAAGAAACGGTATGTTTACATCAACTAAGAAAAATCTATTTTTTTTTGTTTTGAGTCGTAGTTCCTTCTCGGACGCGCGGATTTCCGGTGTTTATACCTCTGCGCCAAATAATTGCCATGATCTTGCCTGGCTTATGAGGTGGTGTTTTTTTTCTTTTGTTTTGTTCTCCTCAAAAATGAAAATTTTCTCATCTGTTTTTGCTACCCCCCTCCCTTAACATTTTTGATTTGCATGTTTGTTTATTTAGAGGCTGAACCAGTTTTATTATTGTGTAGTTGGTGTGTAAACAGTGGCTGCACCTCCACACCTGTCAGTGGTCTTTCTTGGTAAGCGAGCACTTACTCCTGTGTGTCTTGTGTCTGTGTGTGTTTGTAGGCCACAGCCTGGCGGTTCTGGAAGTGCAATATTGTCGGTCAGACATTTCAAGGGCTGTTTGGTTTGCTAACGGTAGGTGCGCAAAAAAAAAAAGGATGCATAGATTGGCGTTCAGTCTTTGTATAAAAATCTTCATATTTGATTGAGGGGTGGGGCTTCAGGTTTTGTTTTGTTTTTTTTCCTTTTTTTTCCCCCCTTGCGTATAAAATGCGTGTCTCGTGAAGGAGGACGGGTTTCTGATTGAAAGTTGGAGATTTCACGAAGTCTCTGGTCTTGTTTCAGTTTTAATGCCCTTTCGATCCGAATCTTGCAGTTAGAGTGGAAAAATGATTTAGCCAGACTGGATGCGTAGCCAGTACCTGATCATGTGCTGATGTGTAATTAAAACAGTATCTGGAGGCTGGTCATGATGTCACAAAACCAACTTTGCAATTGGCTGAAATCCACCACAAGCTCCACCCATTCAACTGATCAACCCAGGGATGCCTCTGCAAAATCGGGGGGGAGGAGACACCGCCATTTTAAAGGCGGTCTTTGAAGTGTTCAAGATTTTGAACCCTTACCCATAATGCATTGTGATCTGATGGTGGATGAAACTCCAAGTTTGAAATTCCGTCGCGTGGAAATGTTTCTCATTTAGCACACTAGCTTGTTAGCAAGTCGTAACTCATTTGTGTATGGAGTACAAAGGAAACTGTGAACCTGTTCAGACTGTTTTTGTTTTTTTTTTTGGGGGGGGGGTGAGGCAACATTGTAGGGTTCTAGCTCCTGCGGCTCGGGCTCAGAAAATTCTCAACACAAGTGATTCAGCCCTCAGTTCTTGTATGTTTAAGTATTGGAATTCGGTGTTTTGTTTTGTGAGTTTCCAGGAAGTGATTAGTTTCCTATTTCGACTCGTATTTGCGTGCGCGGTTCTGTCAGCAAGTTTCCACGCCGAGACGAGGCAGAATTTCCAGACAAAGTTCTTTGTAGCCATTTCCTTTTGGGTTGGTTCTTTTGGGTTCTACGTCCACCATCACCCGATAGTCTTTACCTCCCATTCTAGTCTGTTAACGTATTCACACGTTGTGCATCATTGGGTTGCCGAATGAGTGACCATTAGTATTGGCACCCTGAGTAATGGCCATCTGGCTCATTAGCCTTTGTTCAGAATTGATTTTTTTTTTTCTTTAAAGTATCTGAGACAGACTAAAAGTCAAAACGAATGATTTTGTGTCGTGTGATGGTTTTCAGTCCTTACAGTTCCGAGTGTAGCAATAGGAATTCGAACCAGCTGGACTTGAGTTATGAACTAGCAAGTGATCTTTTTAGAATATCAGTTATTTTGGTTTTTATGCTTTGTACAGTGGCCAAACTTCTCTTCCCCATCCTGCCCTAGGAGGATGTACCAGGACCCTGCCTTGTCCCTGAGCCAAGTAGCAAGATACCAACGATCTCCTCCTTCCTTACAACCTTTTTTTTTTTTCTTTCTTTCTTTCATGTTTCTGCCCATGAAATGAGATTTTAGTTCCGTACTCCCTGCAGGAAGAAACTAAAGCGGGGAAATGAAGAAACCTCAGACCTCCGTTTCATCCGAGGAATCATTCAAACTTGTCAGGTTGTTTTTGGATTTTGTTGCTTTACTGCAACGTATCAAATTTTCGTAAAATTCAGATGTAATCATCTCGATTATGACCCAAGTCCAGTGGTTTAGCTTGAATGCAGTGTTCTGTTTTTGAAGACTTGTTTGCTGAAACGTTACAAACCGTCCTTGTGTTTGGTGTTCGTTGGGAGATGTTCTCATTGCCGTCTGCAGTGACCAGAGCTGAGGCTGTGTGTGGGGTAAAACGGTCGAGGCCACAGTGTGAAAATTTATTATTATTTTTTTTTTCTTTCCTCTCTCCCGTGTTTTCTTTGTCTTTCTGCAGCGTAGCGTGAGGCGAGCCACTTTTCCAGGTTGCCGGCCCGGTTTTTCACGTCCTCTCTCTCTCTCTCTCTCTCCACTCACTCACTTTCTGCTTTCCCTGTGGTGCTGTCTTTCTTTTTCTTTCTTTCTGGAGCTTTCTCCACCACAACAAAAGACAATTTTAATGACTGCATGCTAAATTTTTTTTTTTTTTTTTGAATTTGTAAATAAGTTGCATGCACCCACATGGGTCACGAATAAACTGTATCTGTATGTAAGCGGCATTGTAATAAAATAATTTACCCCACACTCGTCTCGTCTCTGTGCCTTCATTTATTTATTTTTATTTGTTCAGTTGAAACCATGATGGCTATTTAAGGATGTTTTAAGGCTACAGACATGCACCAGCTTAAAAACAAACCTGAGCTTATGAGTACAGTGATGGTGAAACGGGCACTTATCTGAATGTGGTCAGATGACGGAGCGATACAGGTCAGAACACTTGACCTTTTTTTTTTTCTTATTTATTGTGAGGATGAACCAGTAACTTGGTTTATCCACCAGGAGTTTCTCATAATGCAGTGTGAGGCTGCATCAGATTTAACTCTGACATTTTTAAATAAATTATCGGTTTGGGTTTTAAAATCTAGTGCATTTTTTAGAAATCTCTGTGAAAGCTAAATTTGTCTGAAATGAAAAGTTAACACTCGGCTGTAATGTATAACTAGAGGTCTAACGTGTGTCAATCCACAGTTAGCTAGCAAAAGAGCACAACCATGAGATGAGTTCCTGTCAGAGTGAATTTGTCAAATGTTTCCATAATGCTGGCTTTGTGTTTTTAATAGATCTCGAAAATGTTTTCACATTTCAAAATCAGGATTAAAAAGGTGGAGGTGTGAACATGGACAATACAGATGGACTCCTGGTGGGTCTGTCTCCGCAGCACAGCCATAACCAAGCCTGCTTTCAGATGAATTCCCTTTTCATCCTTCTGAGAAACTCATGTTGCTGATGAAAATGATGGCCATGTTAGAATTTAAAGACCAGAAGCTTTGCTTTTTTTTTAAAAAATATAAATAAAATGTAATTCCTATCGTATCAAGTAGACGTGAACATAACGTTGTTGCAGAAACTAGCAGCAGTTAGCCTGCCTAGCTAGCTTTGATTTATTCTAAAGTTTTGTCTATAACCCAGTGTACAGGCTCAAGCGCAAACAAAAGCAAGGCTGCGGCTTCACCGAACAGTGAACTGGAGACGGGGGACACAAAAGGCATCAATCTCAATGAAAAGAGAATAGAGAAGTTTTTGTATTGCACTTTTAACAACAGACATTGTCACAAAGCAGCTGAACAGTAAATTAGTCGTTAAATGTATCCCTAATTTATACAGAAAAGCATCATGCGTGCAAGTTTGCCTTGACTTGGGTGGAGCTGTTTGTGAGCCTGGTTGTGCCACCCTGAGGGCAGGTGGGAGAACAGGTCGGGGATGGGATGGGAGGGAATCTCGACTTGTGCAGAGACCTTTCCTCGGGCAGCGTTTATGGGGAATGTTATGACTCTGAGCTGGGTTCCAGTGGTATGCTGGGCTTTCTGGTCTGCTGATGTGCAGTGACTGTACCACACTGAGATGGAGCAGGTGTGGATGCTCTGTGGTGCACCGGTAGAAGTTGGTGAGTATTTTGGAAGAAAGGTAGGCACTTAACAGGAGATGCAGACGTTATTGGGCCTTGTTCATGAGGAAGCAGGAGTTTGTTGACCAGGTGAGGTCCTCATTGATATGGACTCCAAGAAATTTAAAGCTGGGGACATCTTCCACTTCCCGAAGTCCATGATCAGGACGAAGCTGGTCGACCAGGGTTTCTGGTTGGTGGAGGTGCGGTTGTGATGGCGCAGTGGATGGAAATTCAGTAAAGTCTGGATGAGAGCCATGGGTGGCTGAGCGTGTAAAATTACTTCAGCCTGTGTTATCAAAGCCATCCTGGAGATCAGAGACGGCAGACAGGCTGCTGGTTTGATGTGTGTCATCAGCTGGGAACAGGCAGAGATGGTCAGAATGCCCATGGTGGGGGTTGAGAATAGACTTGTACGAGCGCTTATCGTTCGTACAAAGGTATTCCAGGGTGTTTAGTCCCATGGTGGGGCAGGATACTGTATGCACTGGTGACATTGAGAAATTTTAAATCAATTCAAATGAATAATAATACATTTTATTAGTTGAATGCATGTTCACCTGATGAAAGCGGTAATTACGGACCATCTCTTATTTGTCTTATTTTGGTATCCATGCAAGCGTCTCGTCCCGTCCGTCCTGTGTCTGAATGATCAGCGTTAAAAAAGGACTCCTACATCTGCGAAACTGACTCTCAGTTGGACCAAATTGCTTTTCTTCTTCTTTGTAGAATTGCTAAACAGATCCTGTTGGCTGAGATCAGGGCCAACTACTCGTCCAGCTCTGGGCAGGACGACACGTCTGACGACATGGGATCCACAGCCGAGGATGAGGAGGGCATGACGGAGAGCAAGAGGAAGAAAGGAGATGAAGAGAAGGACGACGCGAACGACAGTGAGGAACTGCTTGATTGTATCAGCAGGATGCCGTTGAAGGCTTGCATAATGTCAGTTGTCCAGAGCTCTTACTCCGTAATTCCTGTCGAGTGGATCGAGTTATGATGCGATGTTAAATAAATATGGCTGCGTCTCAAATGGTAGAGGTGCAGTATGCATGAAATGCAAAACTCTATACCCTTGTAGGCTCGGTGGAGGTCAAGTTCAGCAATAAATTCCAAACGAAATTGAAAATTGGTGTGATTTAAAACAGAAATACAGTGGATGGATGGATGCAGCCATAGCAACAGTAATATAATGCTATTCAACAAAAAAACGTCCTGGACACTTTTTTTCAGCATCATCTATGATCTTAAGTATTCTGCTTTAAGAAAAAAAACAAACATGATTGACCGTTGTACAAAGCTCGAATTGAAAAGGCAGAATTGCATCTGGGTCACGGCACCATCAGGATGGTCACAGCTACACCTTGTTTTGTTGTGTGTGAAGCCAAAAATTGCAGCGAGTCTCACAGATCTGTTTTTTTTTCTTTCTTTTTAACCAGTTACATAATCTGTGTTCATATATAACCATCGTGTTGATGCTGTATGTGCTCCTTAATAATTATATTGTAGGTGAGACGACTGATAACAGCTCCGACTTGGACGATCCTGCTAAAGCCCCGCAGTCCCGTCACCACCTGCTGCGCATTCGCCTGACCCCGTGGGAGTCTGCGTCTGAAGGTGACGCCGACAAACCTGCAAATCAGAAAATGAAAATGCAAAAAGCAGAAATAACCAAGCCAATCGTCGGTGAGAAATGTGATCAAATTATTTTTTTTAAACAATTGAAAGAGTTTCCTGTCTGCTGAAATATTTCCTGGAGGAAAAAAACTCCATGAATATAATAATTGTAAAGAAATTCTGATATCCGTGATATAAAAACTGTTTACCTCTCGCCTTTCACCTGATAGTGAGTAGTGAAGAGCGAGAGTCAGCCAGTGAGGAGTCGGCGTTGAGTGAGACGCTCAGCCAATCAGAAGACGAGGATGGCAGGTAAATCCGCCAATCCGGGATGAATACATAACGTAGAACGATGATTATTTCAACAGTGTGAGATGTTCAGGTTTTAGGTTTTCGCTCTACATGGACGACACGATTAAAATGTCGTGTTTATGCGCAATACAGTGATGAGTTCCAGATGACTGACTGCTTTTTACTGGATTGTTGTGCAGCATCATGAAGCAGAAGGATTCAGTTGTTGACGGCGAACCTCACACACCTCCTGGAAAGGTAAAAAAATGCATTATTCGTTAATTAGCTGCAATTTTAATTATGATGCAGGAGGAATAAAACATTTCAAGTCACCATGCTGTTATCGGGTCGACACCAACTCTGCTTCATCACTCCTCCCGGTCGCTGATTATTTTCCACGGAGAGTGTTTTCAATCCTTCCGCTCCGAATGTTTATCGCTCTCAAGAAATTATTTATGTATGTCGTGTTTAATTTTCTGACTTTAGATGTGCTTTTGTATTGTGGAACAGAACATCAGTCCTTATTTGTTTAAGAACTCATGTAGATGAGTAACAGGCCACACCCTTGCTCGTTATGGCCACGCATAATGCGCGTGTGTGTGTGTGTGAATTGACGAATCAGGATGGTCATTCCGATGCCGATCAGAATGCAGACGAGTGCACGAGCACACCGAAGGGCCGCAGGAAGATCCGGAGGATTCTGGAGGTGCAGCAGCTGGCGAAGGAGACGCAGGAGGCGCTGAGGGAGGAGCAAGAGAGAAGGAACAGGCTGGCCGAGAGAGACCGGCAGCGAAGACAGGAGGAAGAGAGCAGAGAACAAGGACAAGACGACTCGGAGGTGTGTTAACTGCGTGACGTGAAAAGAGCGAAGGAATTTGTTTGGTGATGTTTCTGTCGTCATGTGTTTGGTTTATAGTCGCCTCTGGAACTTGTCTTCAGTTAATTAATGGATGTGTTGTGTGAGTGTACTTGCTGAAAATTGAGAACCAGGATTTTTCTTTGCAAATGAAAGACATTTTTGGGAAGTGAGGACTTTTTTGCTGGTCCTCACTTCTTCAAAGGGCTGTTTGAGGGTTAAGACTGAGTTTTAGGGTACGGGGTTAGGCATTTAGTTGTGATGGGGTTCAGATTAGGGACCCGAGGTTAGAGTAAGGGGCTTGGGAATGCATTGTGTCAATGAGTGTCCCCACCAAGATAGGAGGACAAGTGTGTGTGTGTGTGTTATTCAAGGTGATGATAGTAGCTGAGACTCCTGCCCCCAGACCCGTCCCCCTGGTGCTAGAACTTGATGATGCAACACGGGAAAGTCTGGTTCAAGTGGATACACGCCTGCTGAGTAAACTCAAACCTCACCAACGAGACGGTAAGTGAAGTGTGTGAGAGAGAAACCATATTTCTTTTTCTCATCAACATCTCCATTCCCATTGACTTAATTTGGGAGTTTATTTCTAACGCACTGCGTTGTGTGTGTAGGTGTGCAGTTCATTTGGGACAGCTGTTGTGAGTCCATAGCGAAGGTGAAATCGTCTCCTGGTTCCGGTTGCATTCTCGCCCACTGCATGGGCCTCGGAAAGACGCTGCAGGTGTGTGTGATGAAGAGGCTCAATAGAATTGAGCGTGTGGTGTCATTTACAGGAAGCGACTTATGAGGAAGTCGCGCGTGTGTGTGTTTCAGGTGATCACGTTTCTGCACACAGTGTTGACGTGTGAGCTGGTGATGCTGAAGACGGCGCTGGTGGTTTGTCCTCTAAACACAGTGCTCAACTGGAGGGCCGAGTTCGACAAATGGCAGCGTGGCATCATCAAAAAGAAAATGGAGGTCAGTGTTTTTTCAGAATGTTCGACTGAATGAACTGTATACATAAACACAGCCTTAAAAGCACTTCATACGTAATTCATAGACTAAAAGTGATGTGCATTCATGTACATCTCTGTCTCTCTGGCGTCCAGGTGATGGAGTTTGTGACGGTGAAGTCCGTGTGTTCTCGTGTGAATGCTCTGACCAGTTGGCACAATAGGGGTGGTGTGATGATCATGAGTTATGAAATGTACCGCATTCTCACACACGGAGATCAAACCAAATATGGAAAACAGCAGGAGAACCTGCGTGCAGCACTGCAGAACCCGGGTACGGAGCTGCCAAATACTAATCCATTATTCACACTGTAGTGCACAATGCACCCTGCCGAATCCTGCTCCTCATAACAATGCACTGTACTCGCACCCTGCCGAATCCTGCTCCTCATAACAATGTACTGTACTCGCACCCTGCCGAATCCTGCTCCTCATGCGCAATGTACTGTACTCGCACCCTGCCGAATCCTGCTCCTCATACATTTTGTTGTCCATGGAACGTGTGTGTGTGTGTTTAGGACCCGACATAGTGGTGTGTGACGAAGGCCATGTCCTGAAAAATGAGGCGTCTGCCATCTGCAAAGCAATGCGCTCCATCCGCACGCGCCGGCGAATCGTCTTGACTGGAACACCGCTTCAGAACAATCTCAACGAGTGTAATGACCTTTGACCTTTTACCCTGACCAAGCTTTAAAAAAAAAAATTTTTTTCCAAACAGTCTTTTGAATTCGTGTGTGTGTACTACAGATCACTGCATGGTGAGTTTTGTGAAGCAGAACCTCTTGGGTTCTCTGCGTGAGTTTCGGAACCGTTTCATCAACCCCATCCAGAACGGCCAGTGTGCCGACTCCACGCCCTCTGATGTGAGACTGATGAAGAAACGTGTGCACGTCCTCCACGAGCTCCTCGCTGGATGTGTTCAGGTCAGAGAGAGAGAGAATCAGACAGAATGTCAGAGGGAGAGACAGACAGAGAGAGAGGGAGGGAAAACATTTCAAACAGAATATTCTGTAGTTACTTTGTCACCAAGTTACATGAGGTTGGTTTCTAACTCGAGCTGGCTGTGCTAAAGTGCGTGTGTGTGTCTTGTAGAGACGGGATTATTCCGCTCTGACACCTTTCCTGCCACCCAAGCGAGAGTACGTGCTGTCAGTCAGGATGACAACACTACAGTGCAAACTGTACCGACACTACTTACAGAACTACACTGGTCAGACAGGCACAAACACACACACACACACACGCACACAACTCAACCACAGATGACTTCTTCTAGCTAACCTTGCACTTTAATATACCGTGTGTGTGTGTGTGTGTGTGTGTGTGTAGCTGAAGGAGTGGGCGTAAACACTTTATTTCAGGATTTTCAGATCCTGAGTCTGATCTGGACGCATCCATGGTGCCTGCAGCTCTCTGATCATAATAGAGGCAACAGGGTGTGTAGATCTAAATACACACACACACACACACACACACACACACACACACACACACACACAGAGATAGAGATATAGATACACACACACATGCATACACAGAGTTTATTGCTCACTTTGTGTCTTTTTCATTCTGTGTGTAAAATGCAGGGCAAAGGGGAGGAGCTTACAACTGAAACTGTGGTGACTCGTGAACATTCTGAAGTGGCAAAACAGCAGAGCCCCGATGAACGGTACTCGTGTGTGTGTGTAATTAAGTGTGATGAGTGTGTTGGTTTATTGAGGTGTGCGTTTGTGTTGCAGTGCGGTGGAGAAGAGCAAAGATCCTAACTCGGCCAAAACAACAGCAGAAGAGGGTATACACACGCACGCGCACACACGCACGCACGCCTTCACTCACTCACTCACTCATTCTCTCTCTGATGTGTGTGTGTGTGTAGAGCACAGTGTGTTGAGCCGACCCCCAGCAGGTTGGTACAGAGAGTTTGTGTGTGACGCCGACGCTGAGCTCCTGGAGCATTCTGGGAAATTAATGCTGCTGATGGAGATCCTGCACTGCGCTGAACAACTGCAGGATAAAGTGTGAGACTTTCTTCTTCAAGATTTCAAACCAAAACACAAACATTTCTCGCATCACGAGCGAAAGACTACTTTATATTTCCGTTTTGTTTGTTTGTTTGAGAGAGAGAGAGCTCTGCGCTCCCTGAGTCAGTCCTGAGGACCGGGATTGTGCGGTGCGCTGCAGTGCATCACCACAGAGCAGGAACAGATTGTATTTTGTCGTCTTTCCATGACTTCAGCACACAGTGACTTGTGTGTGTGTGTGTGTGTGTGTGTGTTTGAGCAAAGATAGCGTGTTTGATTAATAAACACTGTCATGCTGCAGGTTGGTGTTTAGTCAGTCTCTTGTTTCACTGGACCTGATTGAAACCTTCTTGGAGTTGGCTGATAAAGCAAAGGAGGAGGGAAAGGCCTGTGTGTATAAAGGTAACACACACACACACACACACACACACACGTTGTAACTTAATAAATTATTCCTGTAATTAGACCCGTGTAAACAACGTAGCGCAC
>JAODVO010000021.1:34936412-34951089 GCA_025400055.1 Notarius lentiginosus
CCTTTATTCGTCACATGCACACTTCAAGCACAGTGAAATTCATCCTCCGCATTTAACCCATCTGAAGCAGTGAACACACACACACACACACACACACTGACTTTGAATGTCTGCTGCAGCAGCAGTGCTGAGGTCAGCAGAAGAAGCCTGAGATCAGCTGTTAGCAGCTGAGTTGAAACTTTCACCTGATCTGAGATCAGATATTATGCAGTATAAGAGACTGCAGTGTCAGACTGTACGCTGATCTCGGGTCAGATGTGAGGACTTGGTGCTGACTGGAGCTGACCTGAGTCGGCTGTCACTTTGCAGTAGTGTGATGCACGACAGAACTGGACTGATCCAAGATCAGTTTTAACAGATAGTGTCACTAATTCAGAGTTGCAAGCAGTGCTTCTCTGCTGATCTGGATTCAGTTCTTCAGGGATCAGCAGTTATGTCGTGTTGGACCCCTGAAGGTAGACTGATCTAAGATCAGGTGTGAGGAATGAGTCCTGCTGAGCCTCGGTTCGCTGATCTGGAGTCAGTTGTTACACACCAGCATTGCTAAGATCAGCAGAAGTAGTGGCAGAAGACTGATCTGAGATCAGCAGACTGCAGGAAGTGGTGCTGCTAAACCCCAGCTGAGTGGAACTGACCTGAAATCAGCAACGTTGTATAAGAAACCTGCGACTGACTGATCTGAGACCAGCTGGATGTATTTGATGTTGCGAACACTCAGCTGAGTGCACTGAGAGGCATGAGACTTTCACCTGACCTGGGATCAGCTGTGGTGTGAGTAGAGGTGTTTGTCTGCAGCGCTCGACCATACGTTGATCTGACATCAGGTTTTAAAGCCACTGATCTGACATCAGCTGTTGTTGTAGCTGAGCAGAGGCGGAAGGGGACCCTGAGGGACGCGGCGTCACGACTCAGAGAGACGGCCGTGTCACAGCGAGGAAGGAGGGGAACGCACTCCGACACATCTGCAGAGTCGGAGAGAGAGGATGAAAAGGGATGAGAGGAGGAAGTGAAAGAGAGATGGGGGAGGGGGAGGAGAGAGAGAGAGCCCCTAATGTCGTAAGACTGTTATTTCCAATGATATGTTATTCTGAAACTTTGCGTATTGCGTAACACACACACACACACACACACACACGAAATGTGCCGCTCCACTTCCATGTCATGGCTGTGTTTACATGTGCACAATGCAGCTCCATGTGACTAGAGCATTGGTGTGTGTGTGTGTGTGTTTCAGGCTTGCCCAGAGAACATTGTGCAGTGTTTTGTGTTAGTCGTGACTGCTAAAAAGCAGTTAGCTGATGACAGGACTGCGTTGCTAGGCAACCGGTGTCATGAGCACAGAGAAGCCTCTCATAGCTGGATGGTGATATCGGCTTACACACACACACACACACACACACACACACACACACGCAACTACAGCCCACACTACAGCTCTGTTCACAGGTACATAGGCAGGAACTCTCACGCAAACACACACACACACACACACACACACACACACACACACCTTCATGTCTGGCTTTCCAGTAAACAAATAAACATTAAACAAATTCCAGTAAACACATTCCGAACTGTTATAATACCAGGATTCAGCTTTTCCACGTGCCCCTGCGTCACCTGATGTACCTGTGAAAGTGGGCGGGGTTTCTGGATGAGATGCGCTGCAGCTGAGAGGCATGTACAACTCTAAATTTGCATAATTAGTAGTGTTTTTAGCCGAATTATCTCTCTAGCCAAGGGAAATTAGCGAGTTTTACTCGCACGCTAGATTAGCTCTGATTTGACTCAGTTCATATTAAAAATAGCGTCATGTCCAGTGAAGGACACGCCCTGAAATACACCGCACACTTATTGCTCCTGTTCATGGTCGGATGCTAGCTGGCTGAGGTAAGAAGAAGAATAGAACAACATTCTCTTTAACGTGTGAAAGGTTTTAATGAACCGAGCTTGCTAACTAGCGCGTTGAGGAAAATCATGATTCAGCAAATTCAATGTTTTGTTTTTAAATATTTGTCTGTGGACCATTTTGATTTTGATATTTTGAGGGAATCAAACAGACTTCACTCAGTCCACCCTTTAACACAGCGCGAGGGACTGACCTGAAGCCGAACGGTGAGGGGACGTCAGTCAGGGCGCGATGTAAACAGTGTTGGAACACAGCCACGCGGTGATGGCGAGACGGGAGAAGTCGTGTTCTCTCTGGATAAACGCTCTGACGTTCTGAAGCATCACACTGTGAACTCAAGAGTTTTTGCTTCTAATTGAATAATTTCTCCCAATCAGAGATCACAGGACGTCCCGGACTGTTCAGTTCCACCAGAAACACGAGAGAACACCAAGCTGTCTCAGCATGTATATGAGAGACAGACAGACAGAAAAGAGTAAGAGAGGCAGATGGAGAAAAAGACAGACTCACAGAGAGGCAAACAGAGAAAGAGAGAGACAGAAAGACTGACAGACAGACAGAGAGAAAGTGCGAGAGATAGACAGAGATGGACAGAGAAAAAGACAGATAAACAGAGAGAAAGAGAGAGACAGACAGAGAAAGACACAGACCCACAGAGAGGCAGACAGAAATTGAGTGAGAGGCAGACAGACAGAGGACACGATAGAAGAGTGCTGAGGAGGAATAACACTTGTTTATAACTTTTTACAGTTCACTCACTTCCTGTTTTTTCTTTTCTATCACTCTTTCTCCCACATTCCCTCTGTTATTTTTCTCAATCACACTCTCCCTCTTTTTTCTTTCACTCTCTCTTACTGTCTTTCTTTGTTTTCCTTCCTGTTTATTTCTCTCTCTCTCTCCTGTTACTTTCCTTCTCCTTCTTTTTATTTTAACTCTCTCTCTCCGTGTGCAGGACTACATCGTGTCCCTGATCTCTCCGGTGCAGAGGCATCATGAGCGTTTGACCCTGTGGCTCCAGCGTCGTCTTTGCGAGCCCGAGAGCTCTGAGGCCCGAGAGCATGCGCCCGAGCTGATGGAGGACGAGGAAGGAGAGGAAGAAGGGAGTAGCTCGGAGAGCGAAGGAGAGAGACGGAGTGCAGGAAGAGGACACGGAGGAGGAGGAAGAGGAAGGAAACCTGAGCTGATGATGGCAACTAAACCTCACCGCCAGCTGTGTCGCTCTCCGTGTCTGGACCGTCCGAGTTTCAGCCAGAGCAGCACCCTACAGGAAATGCGCACTGATGACTCTCCGGCCACTCCCACTTCTTTGTCACTGGTGCCACCCACTCCTTCCGTGGGCCACACCCCTTCAGATCGGGACTACCAGAGCAAAATGGAGTTTGCACTGAAGTTAGGCTACTCCGGCGAGCAGGTGGAGGCCGTGCTGAGCAAACTGGGACCGAGCGCGCTCACTAACGATGTCCTGGCCGAACTCGTGCGTCTCGGGAATAAAGGAGAAATCGAAGCACAAACTCCGACGCAAACGTCCGCCGGACTAACGCCAACGGGGTTAGCGCTAACCCCACGCGGCTCTGGAGCAAAAGAAGCTGTGAGTCCTGAGGTGTCACTCGAGGAGGAGACAAACGACACGTACGATAACCTCCGACCCATCGTTATAGACGGATCCAACGTGGCCATGAGGTACAGGTTTGCGTGCTGGGTTTTGCAACACGGTGTAAATTAGCTCAAATCAAACATGAGCCAGTGGGAGTGGGCGGTGTTGCAGAATAGAAAGGTTTACAGCGGTGGAGAAATTTAGGAAATGTGAGAGGACATAGTGCAGTTAAATTTCTTTGTATCACACTTTTAACAATCAACATCGCCACAAAGCAGATTTACAGAAATCCGGATGTAGATTTGTTCTGATTGAAAGAAGAATGTTGCCAGGTGTGTCACAGCTGGTCAGCGTCGTACATCAACGTGCTATATTAATGCCGTTTATTGAACCTGCTCATATTTTTGGTGAACGTTGAACTGAACGAATCAGTTTGCAACTAATGAACGTGACCGTGAGCCTTGGCTACTCTGGCGAGAGTGACCGATGCTCACGCACAAGAAGGCCCCGACCAGAAGGTGGCAGTGATGCAGCGTAAAGCCGTCTGGCAACTGCCAAAAACCATCAGAAGAAGAACAACTACTGTGTTTTACAGCAGCATCCGAGGAATTACATTTGTACTTGCGATGGCAATACAGGCGGCACTACGCTATAATTACTACGCTTTTCACGTCACAGCTGATCAGCGAGGGTTTAGTCGTATTGAGCGGTAAAATATGAGACAAACCAGCATCCCTGGCTTTTAAAGCATCCTGTATAGGGCAGGACAGGCTTGATGATCACCTGTATATCAACGTATGCATCTTTTCGTACGTGTATAAGTAACTTGGGATCTGGAATGTTTTGTAGCCATGGAAACAAAGAGGTTTTCTCATGCCTGGGCATCCAGTTGGCGGTTGACTGGTTCCTGGAGCGAGGACACAAAGACATCACAGTGTTTGTACCAGCATGGAGGAAAGAGCAGTCCCGACCCGACGCTCCTATAACAGGTGTGTATGTAAAAGAACGCAGGACTACCGTGTCGGTTGTCAGGTTTATCCGGTTAAAGCGTGTTTCTTTTGTCGTTACGAGATGTAACATTTGATGCCACCTCTGTTTTCAGATCAGGAAATCCTGAGGAAGCTGGAGAAAGAGAAAATCCTTGTCTTCACTCCTTCTCGTCGAGTCCAGGGACGGCGTGTCGTCTGTTATGACGATCGGTTTATTGTCAAATTGGCGTGCGATTCAGATGGCATCATCGTGTCAAACGATAACTATCGAGATCTGCAGAACGAAAAGCCAGAGTGGAAAAAGTTCATCGAGGAACGCCTTCTCATGTACAGTTTCGTCAATGACAAGTAAGCTACAGTTTTTATTTCAGTTTTGTTCTCTTGACTCTTTAGGCATGTAAACCACAATGTTTCTCATGACATCATTTTAAGTTTTTTAATCTTTTTTTTGTAGGTTTATGCCACCGGATGACCCCCTCGGCCGACATGGTCCAAGCCTGGAAAACTTCCTCCGCAAGAGACCCGTCATCCCGGAGCACAAAAAGCAACCGTGTCCTTATGGTCAGTACGGCAAATGTAGGCAACTATCATTACGTCAAAGATTAAAATACGGCTAAAAAAGTTGCAATTAAATATTTGACTTTCCGCTTTGTTTTTATTTTCTTCAAATTTTAGGTAAGAAGTGCACATATGGTCACAAGTGCAAGTACTACCACCCGGAGAGAGCGGCGCAACCGATACGCTCTGTCGCAGATGAACTCCGAGCTTTCGCCAAGCTCTCTGCCGTCAAGACCATGAGCGAAGGTGCTCTTGCAAAATGTGGCACTTCTGGCAGCACTGCAAAAGGGGACTGTTCTGAGGTGAAACGAGTGGCGCCGAAACGTCAGTCAGACCCGAGCATCCGTTCAGTGGGCTGCGAGCAGGAGGAGCGACTCTGCCTGGCTCGGAAAGCCGAAACTAGTTCGGTTCCGTCTTTAGTGACGGCTCTTAGCGTCCCAACCATGCCACCGACAAAAAGTCACGCGGCTGGGGCACTGAACACTCGTTCTGCTAGTAGCCCAGTACCGGGGTCACTTCACTTCACACACAGCTCGCTAGAACATGCCGGAAGCATCCAATACCCTCCAATCTTGGTCACCAACAGCCAGGGTGCATCCGTGGCATACAGTGAACCTTTTCCCAAATACGATTCCGTGGTTAGTGACCATGGCTACTATTCGATGCTGAGTGATTTCTCCACCATGAGCTTAGGAAGCATGCAAGACAGCTTTTGTAGCTTAGAACAGCCAGATCCGGTCGGAGTCGGAGGAGGATATCCTGGTAGAGCTTCCAGCATTTGTCCTGAATCTGGACGCAGCCACTCTTCGGACTCATTCTCCTCCTACGGTGGAGAGATGTACTCCATGGAAGGTAGCTTGGATGATGGGATAAAGGGTCCACCATCTGCGCAATCCCAAGTGCAATCCCAGGCACAGTCCCGCTTGCAAGCATTTGCACATGGATTCCACCATGAGGCTTTGACGAGAGTCCAAAGTTATGGCACGGATGAACCCAAACCGGGGCCACGCAAACAATCCTCGGCCCACCTTGTGCCTCACGCGCAGCATCCGGTGGTTGGAGCTCGATCCAGTTGCCCTGGTGACTATCCTCCGCTTCCCCAGAACATGTTGCCTTCGTCCGGCCCTACTCAGCCAGGCAGATCCTTGGGAATGACACGAATGGACAGCATTTCAGATTCCCGTCTTTATGAAAGTAACCCCCTCCGGCAGCGTCGGCCCCCTCTGTGTCGAGAGCAACATGCCAGTTGGGATCCTTTGCCGTGTGGGAATGAGCCTTACGGTTACGGAAGTTACGGATTGACGGGAGGACTCATGCCTTGCTGCGAACGAGTGATGGTTCGGAGTATGCCAGAAAAGATGGAACAGATTTGGAGGTCGCCTTGGGATACGCCACCCGGACCTCACGGACCGGTGGAACCGCAAGAGCGACATCCGATCCCTGAACATCAGTATCAGACTTACAGAAACCTCTGCAATATCTTCCCAGCATACGTAGTCCACTCGGTCATGGAAAAGAATCCTCATATGACGGATCCTCAGCAGCTAGCGGCGGTTATTGTAACGAAGCTACGGTCCTGTCATTGAACGAGTGAAGGAGAAGCAGCGAAACGTTTTACGTATTTCGTTTTTTTTGTTTGTTTGTTTTTTAGTTCAACACCAGATCTACACAGCCAGTCACTTGAAAGATATAATTCTTTATCTTTTGAACTCTTTTCTTTGCATTCGCGCCATGGTTCAAATTAGCAGTGCTACATCATGTAGCATGATTCTGGGTTGATCCATGCTTGATAACGGGCCTTGTACCAAGGTTAAAGAAATCATCCATTGGAGAATGAAGCATATTTGTTGTTGGATGAAGGTGTTTTCAGCAATTTAGTATTTCATGTTCACACCTTTCAGGTTTTACTTTTGAGTAAATGGCAAAAATGCACTTATGATACAAAGAGGGAAGCAAACCCGAGTCGAGATCACAAAGACCAGCCTCTTTTTTTTTTTTTTTTTGCTAATTTATAGTGCCGTATTTTCCAGACAATATTGAACTCTATAAAACTCTCGCCCCTAAATTCTGTCTGCTTTGAGGAATAAAAGTGATGATAAACATTGCTTTGTCATATTAATACAGCAGGCATTTTTATTTTATTGGATTATACGGCCTTTAATAGCCAGAGGACCTAAACATGTTACAGTTTGGCTAATATGCAAATTATACACGTTGCTCCGTGGTGTAAGACTGCGATGCAAAGAGTGTCCTATTCTCTGGAAAATATGGTAAGATTACCAATTTCAGTCATTTTGTCTCATAATGAACATGAACTGTAGTAGTTTTATGTTAAACACATTTAAATTTCGCGTTAAATTTAATTCTTAGGAAAGAAGTAATAAAAAAAAAACCTAATAGGGAAACACTGATGAGAAACGGTATGAGTGATACGAGTACAATTATGTATTAATTGCACCAGTGTAAATATTGTGACTGTGCGATTATCTTATGTTTTTTTAATTTTTTATTTTTTTTTGCCTCGTGAAAAGGTGAATACGTGAAATTTCCGAAAGGAGCGTTAACTCTCGAGTACCTCAAAGCATGAACTTTGACCTTTTTAAACTTTTATGGCCTTACATCGTGTGACCTCACCACAAGTGTGTTAACGTGATATATATCGATATATCTATAAATATATTATATTTTTTCTGATGGTTGTCGAGGTCACCGTGTGTGTTTAGTATTTAAGCACTAGCGGTTCTTTAGAGCAATTATTTTCCTGTTTTAGCGATACCACTTTGCAAAGACTACCTTTGAGTGAAACACCGCCCACCTGCCAAAAAAACAACCCACCAAACAAACGGCATCCCTATTTCCTCACTCGCACAAAGCCATTTTAAAAGATTATTTCACGCTGCTTAAGCAAGGCCAAAAAGATAATCAGTGTGTGTTTGAGTGTGACGTAAACGCTAGCTCGTAGCTAGCATTATATAGCCTGTTAGATGTGTTTATTGTGCAGTAACTTTACAGAATCTAGAATATTTCTCAGATTTAATTTGAAATTGTTTACGTGGTCTTTAAGCTCTGTTTTGGTAACAGATTAGTATTTGGGCTGTGTAAGTCATGATAGGTATGATATTTTTCCAAATTTACGTGTTTTAATTGCTGGACGTTTGAAAAGATTCAGCGGCAGTGGACGATTTTAACTTTGGGATGGAACCTGCTGAGCTCGTCCACCTTGACGTCAGAGATACAGTCGATGCACTCCCACTGGCTGAAATGCCTACGTAGCTTCAGATGAATTCAAATTTAAATTTTTTAGCTACTTAGCCTGCTAAATTAGCTAGCTTGTGTTACAACAAGAGGCTAAACGTAATTCGAGTTCCAGCTAAGAACAATAGCAATATATGTACAGAATAAACAAATTAGCTAGCTAGTAGAACGCTGTAACCCGGACCGGGTCCTGAAATGTCCATTTTGTAACAGTGACGTCAAGGAGGACTCAGTGATTTCAGTAAACATACATGTAAATTTGAACATTTAGAAATGTAGTCATTATAGCTTTACCAAGCTCTGAATTGATGCATGAGATAATAAATCAAGAGCTCGACACTTAATTGGCTCGTTAGTCAGTTAAGACGTATTTGCAACTTAACGAAATTTGTGCATTAATGAAGGGACGGGAGTCGACGTGTCTCATCAGCAAAATGCTCCTGAAGAGCATCTGTTTTCTGATTGGTGCTGGGAGACGCCGTCGCTCCGCCCATCTTTGTATATTATTGTATTAGCGCAATCTTAGCAGAATCCTTGAATGTTCCAGACTTGGAGAAGTCTCTCTGCGTCTGGGTGGGAAAAGGAAACTTTATTTTGTTGTTGCGGTTTGCTGGGGTTTTGTTTTCATGAGCGCGGGTTACCGCTCGTGGGAAGGTTGCGACACACTGCCTACCTGTTTCTCCCTGTGCGATACACACGGAACACCAGGCTGTCGTTGGGTTGTTTCTTACATTTGATTGACGGGTCGCTTGCTGCTACTTTTTTTTTTTGCGCTTTATTTTTCAATTCTCTCGTTCTCACTTTCCTCATCATTCCCATGACACGTGAAAAGCATGTCAAAACCGAGGAATTTTATTTTCCTAACGTGGTCAGATACAATATCGGGATAATAGCGTTACGATACGAAAACTTATTCAGCATCTGTTCATATACTGAAGGAACATAGGTTCCTAGAAAGGTTCCTGGATTCTGAAAACAGGCCGGAAAACGTTGCTAATTTTCCAAATGGTTTCGTGTGATAGCAAGCGATTTGGGATGGAGCCAAACAAACCAGCTTGGCTCCCAGTGCCATGCGACAATATTCTTACAGTTTTAGACATGCAATGCGCACCACACCGCTCCTGGAACTAAAATCATGCCTCCATACTGGAGTTTAAATGTATTTAAAGATTCAGTTGTTCCTGAAATAGTTTCGAGGTCCCTGAAAACGTTCCTGGCTTCTTTAAAAGGTTCCTAGGATCCTGGATAAAAGTCCAGGCTTCCTGAAAAGGACCCAGAACTTTGATACCAGATCCCATGCATCTGTTTTAGGAACTGGGAGGAAAGTTCCTGGGTTCCGGAAAAGGGTCCTGGTTTCCTAAGAAGGTTAATAATAATAATAATAATAATAATAATAATAATAATGAACACTGTCATTAGTTCCTACTGAAAATATTTTAATAAAAGTTTCTTTGGGGTTGATTTAAACTTGAACATGAACAAACCTGAACTTAATTTAAAAAATAAAAATGAAATAAAACGGAAAGAAGGAAGCCTGTTAAATGTCAAACTCCAATCGGAACCCCAGATGCAGCTGATCAGCCGGGACGTGTTCGCTGTCTTTCGCTTTGTTGTGGAGCTGCGAAGCTACAAAGTTGTGAGGCTAATGGCAAATATTTTCTTGACTAAATTTGAGGTAAATATAACATTTTTTTCTGCATTGTTTATTTCCTGCCACTTCCGAGATGCACGCAGCAAGTTATCGCGCCTCAAATGTCGAGAAACGACCTTTGCTTGTTGATACAAATTGTATCTATTTCTTGATTGTAAAAAAAAAATATTTGAGCTGTACAGTATTGCATATATACATATATATATATATATATATATATAAATATAGAGAGAGTTATATATCTATAAAAATAGCTTAGTTTTATTTAAAAGGATAAAAAAAACGACATTAATGCCATAATGTTAGTGACACTATGTGTCACTAGTGTAGCCCATACAGAAGGCTTGTTTCCTGCCGGGCAAGACGTCTACAGACAGGGATCTCTCTCACCGACTCACTCTGTCTCTCACTCTCCATCTCTTTTTCATCCTTTTACTCTCATATTAAAAGACAGGTTATGGCTTAGAAGTGGGCGTGGCCAACACAATGTCGGCATGATTTGCTGATTGAAACGAGCTGTTTGTACATCGCTGTATCCCACGTTCCCTTTGACCGTATCGAATCCGTCAGATCAAAGTATATCGTAACATTTCTGGAAAAGAGACACGCCCACTTACAAAGCCCCTGACACGCCAAGCCGACACGGGAGAACCGGCACCAGGCCAGAACCGTAAATCTCCACCTGGCGTACCTGTATCAGTGCCTGGAGTGATGCAGTGGTTTGATAAATTATTTACCGCAGGAGCATGTGATCTGAGATTGTGACATTTTTTTTTAAACAACTGTGGCCAGAAGGTCCTCAAAACAGAGTCCCAGGAACTTCAATGGGAACCTGAGAGAGTTGCCAGGTTGTGGGGTTCTTGAAAAGGTTCCTGTGATCCGGAAACATTCCTGAGGAGGTTCCTGTGGAGTTCCTGGTTAAAACTTACTCAGCTCCTAGAAAGAGTTTCTGAAATGTTTTCCAGGTTCCTAAAACAAGCTTAAAAGGTTCCTGAAATAAAAGTGAGAAGAATCCTGGATAAATGTTCCTGGGTTTGACGAATCTTGTTCGAGGGAAATTACAGCAGTTGGATTTGCAGTTTTACTGAATCACGATGAAAAAAAATATAGTTTGTCTTTCTGGAACTTCTGCTGATGTGCCGATGCGTCACACACCACCATCACCACCGATACAGAACACACCGGAAATAATCTCTGGCCCAGTTGGCTCAGTGTGTCAGAATCCAAAGAGCTGTTCTCATGTAGGAACAGGAAGTAACGTGATTACATCACAGATGGATAACACTCTCTCTCTCTCTTCTTTCAAGTCTCCATGATGTATTGATGGGGGGTAACACACACACACACACACACACACACACACAAATGGACTGTATGCTACTGTCCAAATAAATAAATATATACATAATATTTTTCCTTTTGTAAATACTGAATCCACTTCGATTTGCACAGTATTAGTGCTTTTTACAAGCATGCACACACACACACACACACGTCGCCTTGCGAACCCCAGCTAGCTCGGGTTTCTCTGTGTAATAAATAATATGAATAAATCACTCTGGACTTTTGTGTGTACTGAGATGTGGATTCATGCAGAATTCGAATATTAATAATTTTCTTTAAACACACTCCCTTTCTTCTGACAAGTGCATTCTGGGTAATTTCAACATGGTTTGGACTATACTTGGCTGTGAAATGGTCAAAATAGTGCACTCTGTAGTGAGCAGGGTGCGGTTTTGGATGTGACCATCACCATGACAGCATGTGAGCTCAGTTCTGAGATAAACGCAAAACTGTTTTTGATGACAAGTGATTCGGGACAGAATCCAAATGACGCAACAACACAAGGACTTGTACGCAAATAGACACATTTTGTATTGAGGTCACACACCGATATTTGGTTCTGTTAGAGATCACAATAACTCAGATCAGGAAGTTTAAACACACTTAAAGGTTCCATGTTCCCCAAAAGGTTCCTTGATTCCTGTAAAATGACCTCAGGCTTTTAAAAAGGTTCCTTGATTAAAAAGGTTCTGGGTTCCTCCTAAGGTTCCTCAGCCTTTAAAACATTTTTAGTTTGTGTTTCTGGTTCCTGTTTAAAGGTTCCTGGGAATGTTCCTGGGACCCTGATTGATTGATTGATTCATGTCTGGAAAAAGATCTTTAAGAGGTTCCTTAGAAGGTTACCAAGTTCCTGAAAAAGTTCCTGGGATTTTGAAAAAAAATTCCATGTGTTAAAATTTGTAGGTTCCAAATAAGGTTCCTGAAAATGTTCCTAAGCCCTTAATATATTTCTGGATTTGTGGAACACAATAAGGTTCCTTTGGTTCTGGAGAGAAAAGAGAAAAAAAAAACAATGGGTGACCCTAACAAGGTTCCTGAGAAGGTTCCCAGGTTCCTGGAAGGCAAAAAAAATCACTCATGTAGTGTGTACACAAGTTCATGGATGAAAAAAGATTCTGGGTTCCTAATAAAGTTCCTGAAAAGGTTCCAAAGCTCCTCAAAACATTTATTGGTTTGTGTAAATTATTTTAGGTTTCAGAGATGCCAATAAGGCTCACTGGTTTCGGGGGGGGGGGGGGATTCTGTCCTTAATAAGGTTCCTGGGTTCATGAAAAAGTTCCTGTTTTTTCCATAATTTGGTTATAATATGGTTCTTAAAACGTTCCTAAACTTCTTACACACATTTCCAGGTTTGTGAAATGATCCTTGGTTTGTGATTTTGTTTTTCCATTTCTGAGAAGGTTCCTGAGCTCCCAGTGTTCGTTGTTTCTGGGGGGGAAATTCTACAAAGGTTCCTGAGAATGTTTGTTTGTGTCTGAAAAGGTTCCTTACAAAGTTGCTGGGTTCATGAAAAGGTTCCTACAATTGTCTTGCTGTTCAAATATAATATTGTGACTTACTGTGAGAATTTAATATCGGCGTGCGCGCGCACACACACACACACACACACACACCTGCCTTATAGACTATAGAACCCGCTGTGTGTGAATCCAGGACTTTAACACAGATGTGTGTATCGCAGCAGACGGAAGTTGGTTCTAGAGTCACAGCAGTGTATTCTGATTCTAGAACATCCTGAAGAACCAAATTTTCTCTGAGGATCCTCATGTCATGGACTGCTGAGATGTAAACTAAAACCATGATTACAAGACGAGTGTATTTAAAATTTACCAGCTCTCCCTCTCACACACAAACACACACACACAGAGTCTCAGGAATGAACAGATTTATCATGAACTCAACTGAAGATGTTAATCTTGATGTTTGCTATGATGAAACGATTAAATCGCAATTTTTTGTGACGCAGTGAAACGACCTCTTAATCGTGTCCTCAAAAAGAAACTCTTCATTTTTCGGTTCTTTATTGTACCGTGTTGCGTTTTGGGTTTGAGTTTTTGTGCCGTTGCAGGCCGGCTGAGTGGATTTGAACACTTTGAAGTCTCGTGGTGTAACAGCGATATACGGCTCAGTGTGTTTGGTTCTGTATCGAACGAAACACTCGCTTTTGAAAAAAAAAAGAGAGAAAAGACAAAGCCCCCTAAAAAAAGGAACTTTGTAACTCTTTGGGTCTGTAGACTCAAACAAAATGTAAGTCTCAATGACAAAATGTGTTTGTTTTTCTTCAATAAAGCCAAGCCCTGTTGGTTATGTCAGTTTCGACTCTTCTTGTTTTTGGTTTCTCTTCCTCAAATTATTTTTTTTTTAAATCTTGCCCTTTCAGAGATTTTTACTCACTGCCTGTTGTTCCTCCTCACACTAGGGGGCGACATACTGATCATCATCACTCATCTTTCAGTTAGCCCCGCCTCCTGTGCTTCGATCGGCTGATAGCGCCAACTCACAGTTACTCAGCGTGCTTATGGAGCATGAAGGCAAAAATAATTCCCACTCCGTGTTTCTCTGGTTGCTATGGTCATGTGAACAAATGTACACTGTTGAGAACATTTAGAACTCTTTGTGGTTCTTCCATTGTCCCTCTAGAACACGGATTACCAACCAAGGGATACTCCAGGGGCAGGGTTGGGAACCAGTGCTCTGGAGGAACCTTTTACTGAGTGAGTTCAAAACATAGAAGTAAAAAATGGAAAGAATGAAATCTTGAGGAACCTGAAGAGTTCTCTGGTTGTCCTACTGATGGAACCCTTCAATGTTTCTCTGTCCAGTCTGCTTCCAGGCAGAAATCTTTTTGGAAGCTAATTATGGAATAATTAAAGCCCTTAATTATGGAATGAACTCTTGAAGAAATGTTTTAATCGAAGTGTAGACTGAGAAAGCACGAAACCATTAACAGTGTTCCACATGGAACCATTTACTGGGGAGATATGATCCCTTAATTTTTCAGTAATCTCTTAGAGAACCATTATTTTGTCTAAACATGGAAAATTTGGAATCCTTTGGTCGTCCCTGTGATTTCTGTTTTTCCACCAACGGGGTACAGGTTCCATTCTGGTTCCTTCACCAAATTTTGAACCGTTCAGAGCATTTCAGCCCAAAATAAATTGGTTTAGAACCTGAAAAGTTGGTTTCCAGCTGGAACCAAAATATAGCTGGTTTTTCCAGCGCAAACTGTGACATCAGTGGGCATGTCATTAGTTTAAAGAGGAAGTGGAGAGCAGTGATGGAGAACACAATGGAAAAGATACATCTCATCTCATTATCTGTAGCCGCTTTATCCTGTTCTACAGGGTCGCAGGCGAGCTGGATCCTATCCCAGCTGA